>JAIEZT010001302.1:713390-968257 GCA_019594935.1 Periophthalmus modestus | reverse complement strand
AACACAAACCTGTAACTTTTGCTGTGGAACTTTCCAGGTAAAACTAAGAATACTCCAGAAAAGTTACATAATGCGTCTTTTTTTTTCCATTAAAGGGCCGTATTCCTCTGTTCTCTGGTCTGTTCCACCTTGTGATGTCATCAGGTGTAATACAGGAAGTGCTCCGCTGTGTTTTTAAACTCCACACACCTTCATTTCTTGAATCACTCAGATGATTTCAGCTCCTGGAACTGTCAATCAAAGGTAAAAGGAGGAGGAGTTAACTTGGAAACTACCACTTGATGACATCACAAGGTGGAACAGAGCGTTTTGAGCTTTGCAGATGTCACAGACTAAAAATAAAGAAACAAAACACAACTCCAGGTCTGTTTTTGTTAGAACATGGATTAAAGCTACAATTTGCGTCATATAGGACCTTTAAGGAAAAAGTAACTCTATCCCGTAAATATTTGTAGACGAAACAAATGTTGCTTCTGGATTCCCACCTGATGATGTCATGAGGTGAGGTTGAACGTTTGGAGTCTCAATATAAAGGATAAGTTAAGACACAAATAAGAAATGGCGCAGTGGCTCTTCAAATCCACGGTTTTCTGCATAAATAGTAGTTTTTGCATGAGCTCCCCCTGCAGGTGACGTCTTCTAAGTGCAGTTCAGGTCAGATGCTTGATCATTTTTGAGAGCTTTTGCCACGCCCCCTTTTTAGCCGACCAATCGCGGCGCGGCGCAGGTCTCTGGTCGACCCCGGCCGTAGCGTGGAGCCGCAGAGGCTTTGGTGCCGACTCTAATCTGCACACACTTGTTTTTTTCCAGATTACAGCAGATGTCGTTAAGAGTAAACACGGGACAGACGCTCCACATTAGACGAAAACGCCGCTCGAGTTTAGTCAAGTGATACTTTACAGCTGACGTCACCAACGTTCTCCAAGCTAACTGAAAGCACTGCTGTGTCTTAAGTCTGTGTAATCCCCCCTGGACTGAAGTGTTAGAGTGAGGACGTTTGTCTTCAGCTTTGCTCAGGTCTGTCTGTGTGAAGGACGAGCTAACGACGCTAAAGCTAACACCTGTTTACAGTTTGTGAGTTAGGTCTATGGAGCTGCTCCCTCTTTCTCTCTCTCTCTCTCTTCTTCCCTCCTCTCTCTCTCCTTCTCTCACTCTTGCCCTCTCTTCCTCCCCTTCACTCTCTCCCTTCTCCATCCCTTTACCTCTCTCTCTCCTTCTTTCACTCTTGTTCTCTCTTTCTCAATCTCGTTCTCTCCCTCCTCCCTGCTCCTCCCTCCCTCCCTCACTCTTGCACTCTCTTCCTCCTTTTCACTCTCCCTCCTCCATCCCTTTTCCTCTCCCCCCTCTCTCCTTCTGTCTTGCACTCTCTTCCTCACTCACTCTCTCTCTGTCCGTCCTCCATCCCTCTTCCTCCCTCCCCCCCTCTCTCTCCTTCTATCACTCTTGCACTCTCTTCCTCACGCTCACTCTCTCCCTCTTCCTCCCTCTCTTCCTCCTCTTCCTCCCTCTCTCCCTCCTCTTCCTACCTCTCTCTCTCCTCTTCCTCCCTCTGTCCCTCCTCTTCCTCCCTCTGTCCCTCTCTCCTCTCTCTCCCTCTCTTCCTCTCTTCCTCCCTCTGTCCCTCCTCTTCCTCCCTCTGTCCCTCTCTCCTCTCCCTCTCTTCCTCCCTCTCTCCCTCCTCTTCCTCTCCCTCTCTCCCTCTCTTCCTCCTCTTCCTCCCTCTGTCCCTCTGTCCCTCCTCTTCCTCCCTCTCTCCTCCCTCTCCCTCTCTTCCTCCCTCTTCATTCCTCCTCCTCCCCCTCTGTCCCTCTGTCCCTCCTCTTCCTCCCTCTCTCCCTCCTCTTCCTCCCTCTCTCCCTCTCTTCCTCTCCCTCCTCTTCCTCTCCCTCTCTCCCTCTCTTCCTCCTCTTCCTCCTCTTCCTCCCTCTGTCCCTCCTCTTCCTCCCTCTCCCCCTCTCTCTCTCTCCCTCCTCTCCCTCTCCCTCTCTCCCTCTCTCCCTCTCTCCCTCCTCTTCCTCTCCCTCTCTCTGTCTGTATAAACCCACTTCCAGGCTGCAGCGCCCCCTGTCTGAACCGTCTGCTCTGGTGTTTAGAGAAAACCTCGTGACATAATCTTCTAAAAACTCGTCAGATCAGAGCCGCCTCCTGCTTCTACAAACGGGGAGAGTCTAAACGCTGGACGGGGAGAGTCTAAACGCTGGAACACGCACAGGGTTTACACACGTCCCACAAAAATGCAGCAAAAATACAGTTTTTGCCTTGAAATTCTCTCTCGACTTTATTTAGCTGGTTTAAATTATCATCAAAATCTATGAAGTATTAAAGAGGAGGTATTTTACCCTCTCTTTAATGAAACTACTATTATTTTGGGCTGAAAATGATCATTTTTTTCATGTTTTTTAAGCAGTTAACGCACCTATAACTGAATAAATGTAAGTAGACCATACTGCGGAACATTATAAGCTATAACATCTCCATGGAGACTCTCAGAAAAGTTACACAGTGCGCCTTTATTTCATGGCTTCGTTCATAATCTGTGTTTTTCCTGCAGGGCGTGGGGCTGTCGGTGCACGGGCGTTTCAGAGTCGCCACGGAGAAGACGCTGTTCGCCATGCCCGAAACTGGGATCGGTGAGAAATAATGAGAGGGAGGGCATCTGACACACAGGGAGGGCATCTGACACACAGGGAGGGCATCTGACACACAGGGAGGGCATCTGACACACAGGGAGGCATCTGACACACAGGGAGGGCATCTGACACACGGGGAGGGCATCTGACACACGGGGAGGGCATCTGACACCACAGGGGGGCATCTGACACACACAGGGAGGGCGTCTGACACACAGGGAGGGCATCTGACACACGGAGAGGGCATCTGACACACAGGGAGGGCATCTGACACACACAGGGAGGGCATCTGACACACAGGGAGGGCATCTGACACACGGGGAGGGCATCTGACACACAGGGGGGGCATCTGACACACACAGGGAGGGCGTCTGACACACAGGCGAGGGCATCTGACACACGGGGGGCATCTGACACACAGGGAGGGCATCTGACACACACAGGGAGGGCATCTGACACACACAGGGAGGGCATCTGACACACACAGGGAGGGCATCTGACACACACAGGGAGGGCATCTGACACACAGGGGGCATCTGACACACAGGGAGGGCATCTGACACACACAGATAGGGCATCTGACACACAGGGAGGGCATCTGACACACAGGGAGGGCATCTGACCCACAGAGAGGGCATCTGACACACACAGGGAGGGCTCTGACACACACAGAGGGAGGGCATCTGACACACACAGGGAGGGCATCTGACACACAGAGGAGGGCATCTGACACACATGGAGGGCATCTGACACACACGGAGAGGGCATCTGACACACACAGGGAGGGCATCTGACACACAGAGGGAGGGCATCTGACACACAGGGAGGGCATCTGACACACAGGGAGGGCATCTGACACACAGAGAGGGCATCTGACACACACAGGGAGGGCATCTGACACACAGAGAGGGCATCTGACACACGGGGAGGGCATCTGACACACAGAGGGAGGGCATCTGACACACAGGGAGGGCATCTGACACACAGGGAGGGCATCTGACACAGTTGTCTCCTTGTTCCTCTGACATCGGGGGCTTCGTTGGCTCCTCACCTGCAGGTGGCTCGAGGCTCCGCTGTGTCGGGATTAACACGATGAACAATAATCCCACATTTATGATATTACATTCCTCTAAACCAGGTCAACGTAATCCTCCCTCTCTCTGTCTGTGTCTGTCGCTCTCTCCCTCTTTCCATCTCTCTCACGCCAGTTCCCTCTCTCTCCCTCTCTCTCTCCTCCCCCATCTCTCTCTCTCTCTACCCCTGTCCGCCCTCCCGCTTCTCTCCCTCTTTCTATCTCTCTCCCTGCCTCTCTCCCTCTTCCTCCCTCTTTCCCCCCCCTCCATCTCTCTCCTCCTGTCTCTCCCCTCCCTCCTTGTCTCTCCCTCTTCCACCCCCCTCTCTCTCCCCTCCCTCTCTCTCCCTCTTTCCTTCCCTCCCTCCCTCTCTCCCTCCCTCCCTCCCCCCCTCTCTCTTCCCCTCTCTTCCTCTCTTTTCCCTCTCTCGCTCTCTCGCTCTCCCTCTTCCCTCTCTCTTCCTCTTCCCCCATCCTCTCTGTCCCCCTCTCTCCCTCCCTCCCTCCCTCCCTCCCTCCCTCCCTCTTCCCTCTCTCTCCTCTCCCCCTCTTTCCCCCCTCCCCCTCTGCCCCCCCCTCTCTCTCACTCCCTCTTTCGCCCCCCCCTCCTCTCTCTCTCTCTCTCTCTCTCCCTCTTTCGCCCCCTCCCCCTCTCTCTCTCTCTACCTGTTTCCCCCCCCTTCTCCCCTCAGTCTCTCTCTCCCCCTTCCCCCCCTCTCTCTCTCTCCTCCTCTCTTCTCCCCCCCTCTTCCTCTTTTTTTCCCTCTCGCTCTCTCTGTGTAACACAGATTTTTTTTGTATAATTTAATCCCTGAATATAAATCTGAATGTGTGTGTTATTTGTAGTTTAGACTTTTTTTTTTGTATAATTTAAATGTGCCCGTGTGTGTTATTTGTATTTTAGATGTTTTTTTTGTGTATAATTTAAATGTGCCCGTGTGTGTTATTTATAGTTTAGATTTTTTTTTTTTTTTTGTATAATTTAAATGTGCCCGTGTGTGTTATTTGTAGTTTAGATTTTTTTTTTTTGTATAATTTAAATGTGTGTCCGGTGTGTGGACAGAGTCGCTGTGGTGCGTTCGAGGACGGCTGCGTCTTTTCAGCTCTGCCCCTAAAGTTAATATTTGTTCATGACGCTCTGAGTAATGTTTAAACTTCTGATTCTGACGCAGCGTTTCACACACAACTTTAAAACCGGCACAAAGCAACTCGGGCGAAGAAAAACTTTTAATTATTTTGAAGATGTATTAAACCAGATGTGACGTGCATCTGTCCATAGGGGGCGCCGACAGCTAGAACATGGTTAAACTAGTGAAAAGTAGATATTTTTAGGATAGGTCTGATTTAAATAAGTATATTGTTTAGCGAGATTAACACAAAACATGAACAAAAGACGCAGCGACCGCTTCTTCTGCAGCTTTTGTGTTTTACCATTTGCAGTTTGAAATTTGGTTTTCCATTTTACGTTTGTCCCAGGCCTGTTCCCGGACGTCGGAGGAGGGTACTTTCTCCCGAGGCTGCAGGGAAAACTGGGATTGTTTTTGGCTCTAACCGGATTCAGACTCAAAGGCAGAGACGTGCACCGGGCCGGAGTCGCCACGCACTTTGTAGACTCCAACAAGGTGAGGAGTCGAACCCACGACCTCCTGAGTGAGAGGAGGAGACGGGATAACCGCTCTGCCACAGTCACACAACACACAAACTCAGGAGTCGAACCCACGACCTCCTGAGTGAGAGGAGGAGACGGGATAACCACTCTGCCACAGTCACACAACACACAAAACTCAGGAGTCGAACCCACGACCTCCTGAGTGAGAGGAGGAGACGGGATAACCGCTCTGCCACAGTCACACACACACACAACTCAGGAGTCGAACCCACGACCTCCTGAGTGAGAGGAGGAGACGGGATAACCACTCTGCCACAGTCACACACACACAAACTCAGGAGTCGAACCCACGACCTCCTGAGTGAGAGGAGGAGACGGGATAACCACTCTGCCACAGTCACACAACACACAAACTCAGGAGTCGAACCCACGACCTCCTGAGTGAGAGGAGGAGACGGGATAACCACTCTGCCACAGTCACACAACACACAAACTCAGGAGTCGAACCCACGACCTCCTGAGTGAGAGGAGGAGACGGGATAACCGCTCTGCCACAGTCACACACAACACACAAACTCAGGAGTCGAAACCCACGACCTCCTGAGTGAGAGGAGGAGACGGGATAACCGCTCTGCCACAGTCACACAACACACAAACTCAGGAGTCGAACCCACGACCTCCTGAGTGAGAGGAGGAGACGGATATAACCGCTCTGCCACAGTCACACAACACACAAACTCAGGAGTCGAACCCACGACCTCCTGAGTGAGAGAGGAGACGGGAATAACCACTCTGCCAGAGTCACACAACACAAAAACTCAGGAGTCGAACCCACGACCTCCTGAGTGAGAGGAGACGGGATAACCACTCTGCCACAGTCACACAAACACACAAACTCAGGAGTCGAACCCACGACCTCCTGAGTGAGAGGAGACGGGATAACCACTCTGCCACAGTCACACAACACACAAACTCAGGAGTCGAACCCACGACCTCCTGAGTGAGAGGAGGAGACGGGATAACCACTCTGCCACAGTCACACACAACACACAAACTCAGGAGTCGAACCCACGACCTCCTGAGTGAGAGGAGGAGACGGGATAACCACTGCCACAGTCACACAACACACAAAACTCAGGAGTCGAACCCACGACCTCCTGAGTGAGAGGAGACGGGATAACCACTCTGCCACAGTCACACACAACACACAAACTCAGGAGTCGAACCCACGACCTCCTGAGTGAGGAGACGGGATAACCACTCTGCCACAGTCACACAACACACACAAACTCAGGATTCGAACCCACGACCTCCTGAGTGAGAGGAGGAGACGGGATAACCACTCTGCCACAGTCACACAAACACACAAACTCAGGAGTCGAACCCACGACCTCCTGAGTGAGAGGAGGAGGAGACGGGATAACCACTCTGCCACAGTCACACAACACACAAAAACTCAGGAGTCGAACCCACGACCTCCTGAGTGAGAGGAGACGGGATAACCACTCTGCCACAGTCACACAAACACACAAACTCAGGAGTCGAACCCACGACCTCCTGAGTGAGAGGAGGAGATGGGATAACCACTCTGCCACAGTCACACACACACACAAACTCAGGAGTCGAACCCCACGACCTCCTGAGTGAGAGGAGGAGACGGGATAACCACTCTGCCACAGCCACAGTCACACAACACACAAACTCAGGAGTCGAACCCACGACCTCCTGAGTGAGAGGAGGAGACGGGATAACCACTCTGCCACAGTCACACAACACACAAACTCAGGAGTCGAACCCACGACCTCCTGAGTGAGAGGAGGAGACGGGATAACCACTCTGCCACAGTCACACAACACACAAACTCAGGAGTCGAACCCACGACCTCCTGACTGACTGGTGTTTTGTAGATGCCTGACTTGGAGCGGGAGTTGGTGAAGTGTGTCTCAGCGGAAGACGTCGGTGAAGTGTTGGACTCGTATCAAAAACAGGTGAGAAACTGCGGTGTCCAGTAAACGTCATCACCAGAAAGAGCCTCGTGCTGTAGCGCCCCCTGTGGACAGAGCGCATCACACTAGAGCAGCACATTTTTTTACATTTGTACTAAAATGACGGCGCGACGGGACGGGACGGTACTGAAATCTGGTGTCACGATTATCATGGGCCAAATAATTGAGATTAATCATGAGCATAAGTCGCTCCTGAGTATAAGTCGCACCAGCCAAAAATGCATAATAATGAAGAAAAAAAACATATTTCACATATAAGTCGCATCTAAGTATAAGTCGCTCCCCTGGACAAAGTCAGAATAAAAGTGACATACAGTATAGTCCGGAAAATACGGTATTGTTGTCGACAGTTCAAAAATGTTCTGGTCATGACCAGGCTCCATATTTAAACTTAAATATTTAAGTGTTGAAGTCTTTTACTTTGTTATAAGTGAAAACCACAGTGATCCAGAGGAGATCATCAGGAGAAGTGTTTTTTCTGCACATTCTGGTCACACGACGACCATTATCCTTGTTGGCGATTGTCATGATTATGTAAAAAGTGCCAGGAACGATTATTGTCGACCATTTTTATCACGATACACGATACTGTTTATCGTCCCACCCTTATACGAGATGTATCTGAATCCTACGAGTAGTGGGCGTGGCACAGTGGGCGTGGCACAGGGGGCGTGTCACAGTGGGCGTGTCACAGGGGGCGTGTGACAGTGGGAGTGTCGCAGGGGGCGTGTCACAGGGGGAGTGTCACAGTGGGCGTGTCTCAGTGGGCGTGTCCTCAGTGGGCGTGTCACAGTGGGAGTGTCACAGGGGAAGTGTCGCAGTGGGCGTGTCGCAGTGGGCGTGTCGCAGTGGGTGTCGCAGTGGGCGTGTCGGCGCAGTGGGCGTGTCACAGGGGGCGTGTCACAGGGGGCGTGTCACAGCGGGCGTGTCACAGGGGGAGTGTCACAGGGGGAGTGTCACAGTGGGCGTGTCACAGTGGGCGTGTCACAGTGGGCGTGTCTCAGTGGGCGAGTCTCAGTGGGCGTGTCACAGGGGGCGTTCCACAGGGGGCGTGTCACAGGGGGAGTGTCACAGGGGGAGTGTCACAGTGGGAGTGTCACAGTGGGCGTGTCACAGGGGGCGTGTCACAGGGGGAGTGTCACAGGGGGCGTGTCACAGGGGGAGTGTCACAGGGGGCGTGTCACAGTGGGAGTGTCACAGGGGAAGTGTCGCAGTGGGCGTGTCGCAGTGGGCGTGTCGCAGTGGGGCGTGTCGCAGTGGGCGTGTCACAGGGGGCGTGTCACAGGGGGCGTGTCACAGGGGGCGTCACAGGGGGAGTGTCACAGTGGGCGTGTCACAGTGGGCGTGTCACAGTGGGCGTGTCACAGTGGGCGTGTCACAGTGGGCGAGTCTCAGTGGGCGAGTCTCAGTGGGCGTGTCACAGGGGGCGTGTCACAGGGGGAGTGTGTCACAGGGGAGTGTCACAGTGGGCGTGTCACTGTGGGCGTGTCACAGTGGGCGTGTCTCAGTGGGAGTGTCTCAGTGGGAGTGTCTCAGTGGGCGTGTCACAGTGGGCGTGTCTCAGGGGGCGTGTCTCAGTGGGGCGTGTCTTAGTGGGAGTGTCACAGTGGGCTGTCACAGTGGGAGTGTCACAGGGGGCGTGTCACAGTGGGAGTGTCACAGTGGGCGTGTCTCAGTGGGCGTGTACAGGGGGCAGATCGACAAAATGGCGTCTCAAAAATAGTGGATTAAAGATGAAACTCAAACATGAATCTCTCCAAACACAACTTCAGTCTCAGTTTGAAGGAAACGGCTCTAACATGGTTCAAATCTCTGACAAGATTGATTGAGTCTAATTTAAGATTCTGGTTGTTTTTCTGTCCATGTCTCGTCTCCACAGAGCAGCTCGGGCTCGGACAAACCTTTCGTCTTGGAGAAGCACATCGACGACATCCACAGGTTTTTATTTTTCTGCACCAATATCATAAAAAAGACCAAAATGAATCAGTGTTTGTGTGTAAACCTCTCAGGCTGTTCAGCGCTGACAGTGTGGAGGGCATCATGCACAATCTGAACGCACACGGCTCTGAGTTTGCAGTTAAACAGGCTCAGGTGAGTATATTTCTGCTCGTACTACTACTAATACAGTGTGCTGTGGGTGAGGGACTGTAGTACTGGGTCAGATCCTCCAGCTGAGGTACTCCTGACCAAGACTGGACCAAGATCTGGAGATGGTCCCACTGCCCCAGGTTTAACCAGAGCCACGAAGGACAAATGCAGGCGACACGTTTCCCTACACGGGAAATTAGGAGTACCTTTATGGTGTACTAGTACTACTATTACTACTACTGCTACTGCGCTACTACTACTACTACTACTACTACTACTACTACTACTACTACTACTGCTACTGCTGCTACTGCTACTGCTACTACTACTACTACTACTACTACTACTACTGCTACTGCTGCTACTGCTACTACTACTACTACTACTGCTGCTACTACTACTACTACTACTACTACTGCTACTACTACTGCTACTACTACTACTACTACTATTACTGCTACTACTGCCACTACTACTGCTACTACTACTACTACTACTACTGCTACTGCTACTACTGCTACTGCTACTACTACTACTGCTACTGCTACTACTACTACTACTGCTATTACTACTACTACTACTACTACTGCTACTACTACTACTACTGCTACAACTACTACTGCTACTGCTACTACTACTACTACTGCTACTACTGCTACTGCTACACTACTACTACTGCTACTGCTACTACTACTACTACTGCTACTGCTACTGCTGCTACTACTACTGCTGCTGCTGCTACTACTACTACTACTACTACTAATACTACTACTACTACTACTACTATTACTACTGCTACTACTACTACTACTACTACTACTACTACTACTACTACTACTACTACTACTACTACTACTACTACTACTACTACTACTACTACTGCTGCTACTACTACTACTACTATTACTGCTACTGCTGCTGCTGCTGCTGCTGCTGCTGCGCTGCTGCTGCTGCTGCTGCTGCTGCTGCGCTGCTGCTGCTGCTGCTACTACTACTACTACTACTACTACTACTGCTGCTACTACTATACTACTACTACTACTACTACTACTACTACTACTACTACTACTACTACTACTACTACTACTACTACTACTAACTACTACTGCCTGCTGCTGCTGCTACTGCTATAGCTACTACTACTAATACAAGTACAAGTCCTACTACAAGTACAGCTGCTACCACTACTCCATCGACTAAACCTACTACTACTGCTACCAGTACTACTACTACTACAACAGAACCCACGAGTACATAAATGTGTCTTAGTTGCAGTATTTCCGTGTTAGTTTAGTCTGAAGCGTCTTTGAGCTGATGTCCACAGAGACGTCCTGGAGACACTTAACGACGTCATAAACACGACCGGTAATGTTACACTAATCTGTTTTAATTCTGCCGGTTTCCATGGAGACCACAAATGCAAATGTGCTTTGTGAAACCGAACAGAGCTGCAGGACACAAACCCCACAAACTGTCCCGTGTGTCAGATGCCCTCCCTGTGTGTCAGATGCCCTCCCTGTGTGTCCCGTCATCCAGCCCTAGATACGGGTTAAAGACGCACAGTGTAATTTCTTTCCCACCTGCTTTTCTCTTGTTATTGAGGTGTTTTACTTTGATTCAAATGTTCCAGAGTGTGGCATTAAACTCATCCACCGAGCACTTATTGGCTGGAAAAGTTACAAAGTACACCTTTAAATTATACCTTTAAACAGGAGTAGAAGTAGTAGTCGTCAAAGCAGCAGTAGTAGTAATATGGTACAGGGATTAATTTAAGCCATTTTCAGTGACTCCTCCTCTTTTCTGTGACTCCTCCTCATTTCTGTGACTCCTCCTCTTTTCTGTGACTCCTCTTTTCAGCGACTCCTCTTTTCACTGACTTCTCCTCTTTTCAGTGACTCCCTCTTTTCAGTGACTCCTCCTCTCTTCTGTGACCCCTCCTCTTTTCGGTAACTCCTCCTCTTTTCGGTAACTCCTCCTCTTTTCGGTAACTCCTCCTCTTTTCGGTGACTCCTCCTCTTTTCAGTGACTCCTCTTTTCAGCTTTTCAGTGACTCCTCCTCTTTTCATTGACTCCTCCTCTTTTCAGCTTTTCAGCAACTCCTCCTCTTTCAGTGACTCCTCTTTTCAGTGACTCCTCTTTTCTGTGACTCCTCCTCTTTTCTGTGACTCCTCCTCTTTTCAGCGACTCCTCCTCTTTTCAGCGACTCCTCCTCTTTTCAGTGACTCCTCCTCTTTTCAGTGACTCCTCCTCTTTTCTGTGGCGACTCCTCTTTTCAGCGACTCCTCCTCTTTTCAGCGACTCCTCTTTTCTGTGGCTCTTTTCAGCGACTCCTCCTCTTTTCGGTGACTCTTCCTCTTTTCTGTGACTCCTCCTCTTTCAGTGACTCCTCCTCTTTCAGTGACTCCTCCTCTTTTCGGTGACTCCTCCTCTTTTCGGTGACTCCTCCTCTTTTCAGTGACCCCTCCTCTTTTCAGTGACTCCTCCTCTTTTCGGTGACTCTTCCTCTTTTCGGTGACTCCTCCTCTTTTCGGTGACTCCTCTTTTCGGTGACCCCTCCTCTTTTCTGTGACTCCTCCTCTTTTCTGTGACTCCTCCTCTTTTCAGTGACTCCTCCTCTTTTCAGTGACTCCTCCTCTTTTCTGTGACTCCTCCTCTTTTCTGTGACTCCTCCTCTTTTCTGTGACTCCTCCTCTTTTCTTATCCTTTTTACAGCTCATTACTTGAATAAGTTTCATTATTTTCTGTGTAAATGTTGTGTCTGTGCTGTAGACTCTGTCGCGGATGTCGCCCACCTCTCTGAAGATGACGTTCAAACAGCTGCAGCTGGGGGGCGCTCTCAGCCTGACGGACGTGCTGATCATGGAGTACCGGCTCTCTCAGGCCTGCATGGTACGCCTCTGTTCATCGGACTGATGTTTGAAGGACGAGAACGCCGCCTTTTTAGGCTTTAATGACGTCGTTTTGCCTGGAATGTTCCAAGTATTTTTCCGTACTGTGTCATTGAACTTACAGATAAAGGCCAAAGAACATTCCAGACAAACCAATCGCAATTTCACATTTATCGGCCTCGTCCTTTAGCATCTCTGCGTTTGAAATACTGGAGACATGTACAATCTGCAAAAGAACTACAAAGACCATGATGCTTTGCTCTCTGTCGTCTGTTTAGGACACACACAGTACGACGCTGTTTTCTGATGTTATAATCCTCATCACAAATATTCACACGTTTAACACACAAACCTTCAGATTTATGCTGAGTCCTTCTCCCAGACTGAAAACACTCTGTTCCACCTTGTGATGTCATCATGTGGTGATGATGCTCCACTCTGTAGAAATGAAAGTGTGTGGAGTTTAAAAACAATCATTTGGATCATTTCAGCCAATTTACTGGTGAACTAAAGGTAAAAAGGAGGAGTTCACTTGAAAACTACCACTTCATGACATCACAAGGTGGAACAGAGCATTTTGAGCTTTGGAGATGTTACAGACTAATAAAAGTGAGACTCAGACATGTGAATGAAAAACACAGCTCCAGGTCTGTTTTTGAGGAGAAAACAGGATTATAACATAACTTAAAGCTCATAAGAGTTAGTTTTGTGTCATATAAACCCTTTAAATGTGATTATTTTTTGTTTTATTCCGTTTGTGCAGAGAGGTCACGACTTCTACGAGGGCGTGAGAGCAGGTGAGTCCAGTCCACACGTCACAAAAGGTGTCAGAGGTCTCACGTGGACACTGTTTCTGTAATCAAGACGTTTCAGCTCCCATCCACAAACCAGTGTCACACGATGTACACACTTTTATGAAGCTACTTAAAGAGGAGGTGTCTACTTCTGTGGGGTATTAAAGAGGAGGTATTTACTTCTGTGGGGTATTAAAGAGGAGGTATTTACTTCTATGGGGTATTAAAGAGGAGGTATTTACTTCTATGAGGTATTAAAGAGGAGGTATTTACTTCTGTGGGGTATTAAAGAGGAGGTATTTACTTCTGTGGGGTATTAAAGAGGAGGTATTTACTTCTATGGGGTATTAAAGAGGAGGTATTTACTTCTATGGGGTATTAAAGAGAAGGTATTTACTTCTATGGGGTATTAAAGAGAGGTATTTACTTCTATGAGGTATTAAAGAGGAGGTATTTACTTCTGTGGGGTATTAAAGAGGAGGTAGTTCTACTGTATTATTTACTTTAACTGTGGGGTATTAAGGGGAGAGGAGGTATTTTTACTTCTATGGGGTATTAAAGAGGAGGTATTTACTTCTATGGGGGTATTAAAGAGGAGGTATTTACTTCTGTGAGGTATTAAAGAGGAGGTATTTACTTGCTCTCTCAGTTTTGTGTCATGTTTTTGTATATTTATGGAGGATTGTCGTGTGGATGATGTAGGCTTGTGGGCGGAGCCTCGTACAGGATCTTACAGCTAACTCTAAGGAGGGTTTGAATAGCGCTGAATAGAGATCTCTAGATTACTCAAACATGCCTGGATGACTCTAAAACCTCTTCAGACATGATTTTAATGAAGGAACAGCTTTAAAACATGGGAGAAAGCTAAAAAAAAAAAAAAAAAAAGGATTCTAAAGGAGGAATACCTCCTCTTTAATGCCCCACAGTACCTCCTCTTTAATATGTTCATGAGGTGGATGCTTTGTCCTGAGCCGTGACGTCGTGTGAAACCAGCTCGTTGAAAAGTTTCCATAAACAGACAGAGCTGTTTACATGTCCCTGAAGCTCTCTCCTCTCTCCTCTGTCCGACGCTCCATCACCAACAGTTTACGGCACATTTACTGTAACCGTGTCCCCTAGAGCCGACCCAGAACGCACACGACGGGTCAAATCCTCCACATCAAGACGTCCTGACCAAGACCAGACCCAGATCTGCTCCTGACAGTTTAACCCGAGACACTCAAGTCAAATGCACACGGCAATTTTCTGTAGCTTAGTCTTAGTTCTACCCAAAAAATAAAATAAAATTGTAGTTGATTTCACGCTGACAGAGGTCACTGAACCTGTGTGTGCTTTTAAAGGTGCACTATGGGACTTTTCTAATGAGGACTACACGACCTGCTTGTCTCCATGGAGATCTTATAATTACTTCACCTGGAATATTTTAAACGTCTCTACCAGAATTTATTTATTTTTTATTTTTTTAAATTGCTGATCTGCTCATCTCGTGGTGATGAAGTTTACAGTTTTACTTCCTGGTTGGACACGAGCAGCAGATGTGACGTCTGCTCGATAACGCCACAGCTGTTATCTAGCAACCATAGAGTAAACATCAGTGACTCCTCCTCTTTTCTGTGACTCCTCCTCTTCTCACTAACTCCTCCTCTTTTCTGTGACTCCTCCCCTTCTCACTAACTCCTCCTCTTTTCACTGAGTCCTCCTCTTTTCTGTGACTCCTCCTCTTTTCGGTGACTCCTCCTCTTTTCACTGACTCCTCCTCTTTTCACTGACTTCTCCTCTTTTCAGTGACCCCTCCTCTTTTCTGTGACTCCTCCTCTTTTCAGTGACTCCTCCTCTTCTCCTTTTTAACTTCTATGATGTATTAAAGAGGGGGTATTTTACTAAAGCAAACATGGGCCAAACAGGGTGTAAAGTGCACAACAGTTAAGATTTGACTAATAAAAATAGATTATAACACTTTTATTTTGTTTAAAGTGTCAGAAAAGTGGCTCCTTTGCTCATGAACCGGCTCTGTGTTTTGGCGTTTCCTGTTGATGACATAAGCAGACGGATTCTGTGTTACGTCAGAGCTACTTCCTGTGTTTTTAGTCTTTTCTTCTCAACCTTTTTCCCCACTTCGCTGTGAAACTCTGACAGATAAATGCATTTTCCGTCTCTGCTCAGTGCTGGTGGACAAAGACCAGAGTCCACGCTGGAGCCCGGCGTCTCTGGACCAGGTCTCGGATCAGGACGTGGACCGGTGCTTCGACTCTCTGGGACCTAAAGACCTGGTTTTATGAGCGACGTCCGGGTCTGAACGCTCCTCTAAACACACCACACGCCTTGGACTAACAGAAGCACTTTGAACACTCCGCACACGGACACAAACACGGACTGAAACGTCTTTACTGTGAAAACGATGAGCTGATTTACTCTGTTTGAACGTTTCTTTGTCAAATACATACCTGGTTTGGGCTCAACTGGAGAAAATACTGTGATTTTTCTGTAGTATGAGTTAAAGATTCAGCGATGTACAGGTTGTAACCGGCTCAGAAAGTCTGATAATGTTAAAACTTTTATTTACTTAAAGTTGTTCTGTCGTTACTTGAGAGAGAAATAACAGCTACATAACACATTCAGATCAGTTCTGTCTTTTTTTTTTGTTTTAAAGAAATAAATGCTGTTTGACTGATACCAGCAGATACTTAAAGCTGTAATTTTGTTTGGAATCTGACCCAAGAGTATCATAGCAACCAAAGAGCCAATCAGGAGAGACGGTGTTCCCTTAGCAACACTGTCAATCAAACCTGTTGCTAACGCTAACAGGAGCGACATCGGGGAAAGAAGGACCTGATCTGTCTGTTATTAATGTTCATATGTTGATTTACTTCTATGGGGTATTAAAGGGGAGGTATTTTCTTCTGTGGGGTATTAAAGGGGAAGTATTTACTTCTATGGGGTATTAAAGAGGAGGTATTTACTTCTGTGGGGTATTAAAGGGGAAGTATTTACTTCTTCTGGGGGGTATTAAAGAGGAGGTATTTACTTCTGTGGGTATTAAAGAGGAAGGTATTTACTTCTGTGGGGTATTAAAGAGGAGGTATTTACTTCTAAGGGGTATTAAAGAGGAGGTATTTACTTCTATGGGGTATTAAAGAGGAGGTATTTACTTCTATGGGGTATTAAAGGGGAAGTATTTACTTCTGTGGGGTATTAAAGAGGAGGTATTTACTTCTGTGGGGTATTAAAGAGGAGGTATTTACTTCTGTGGGGTATTAAAGGAGGTAGTATTTACTTCTAAGGGGTATTAAAGAGGAGGTATTTACTTCTATGGAGTATTAAAGAGGAGGTATTTACTTCTATGTTGTATTAAAGAGGAGTACTTTACTTCTATGGGGTATTAAAGAGGAGGTATTTACTTCTAAGGGGTATTAAAGAGGAGTATTTACTTCTGTGGGGTATTAAAGAGGAGGTATTTTTCTTCTGTGGAGTATTAAAGAGGAGGTATTTACTTCTATGTTGTATTAAAGGGAGGTATTTACTTCTGTGGGGTATTAAAGGGGAGGTATTTACTTCTATGGGGTATTAAAGAGGAGGTATTTTCTTCTGTGGAGTATTAAAGAGGAGGTATTTACTTCTATGTTGTATTAAAGGGGAGGTATTTACTTCTGTGGGGTATTAAAGAGGAGGTATTTACTTCTATGGGGTATTAAAGAGGAGGTATTTACTTCTATGGGGTATTAAAGAGGAGGTGTTTACTTCTGTGGGGTATTAACTGTAACATTTAGATTTTCATGTTTCTTTTTATATTTTTGAAAATGCTGGATCTGTAAAGAGCTCACGGTGTGCACACAGGTGGGTAGTACTCTTTAAGAAATTATACTTTTCAGGATACTTTTACTCCTGCTTGAGTAATATTTGTACTGAAGTAGCAGTACTTTTACTTCTCTCTGTGAGTCTAAAGTCACTGGACTTTTATGGAACAATATGAAATGATTTGAACTTTTGTGTTTGTTGCAGCTGCTTCACATTTGATTTAGTTTGATTCTCTTTTGTGTCTGTTTGAAAACACATTTTGAGATTTATTATTTCGTGTTTTGTCCTTCGCGTTACACACGTCCTCACAGGGACCTTGAGCTCTGGTGTAGTCACTCTGTCCTTTGAGCGGCGTGTGCTTCTCTAAAGTGTGGGATCAGCTGCAGCTGCCACACCGTGAATCCTCCTGATGGTCCTACAGACGGTTTTCAACATCCAAGTGACGCCAGAGAGAAAAACACATGATATAATGAAAGTAAAAGTCACTGACCAAAAACGTCACGAGAGAAGAAGGAGATCTGTCCCTCGTCCCCATCTGGGAGTATGACGTCATCATTCTAGACCAGACATGGGCAAACTACGGCCCGGGGGCCACACACGGCACTTTGGGCTGATTAATCCGGCCGAACGTCACTGAATTGTATAAAAATAGGTAAGACTTTACTTTAGGGTTCAGTTTACCTTTTTCCTGTAATGCCAACGTAACGGCATTACAGGAAAAAGGCAACGATGGCGCACTTCAGCTACATCAGCCTTGTTCACGTGTGTTACTCTTTTATTCTTTTATCAGCGACTCTGCAAAAATGAGCTGATCAAAGAAAAGAAAAGTGGACAGTGAGGCTGAGTGTTTAACAGACAACAGAATAGTTTTTCACTGAAGTTTAATATGACAGGAAACTGTCGCGGTTTTCAAAGAAAAAACATGAAGATAATATAAAATATAAGATGAAGAAAATGGATGGATGTGTACATTTATATATATATATATAATTATATTTATATTCACACACAGTATATCGTAGCCTGGACCTTTGTCAAATTTTAGGACCCATTGTGGCTCGTGTGTCAAAAAGTTTGCCCACCCCTGGTCTAGGGTCTGAACACCATCCATCCATGTTCTTCCTCTTATCCGGGGCCGGGTCGCGGGGGCAGCAGTCTAATCAGGGACTCCCAGACTTCCCTTACCCCAGACACGTCCTCCAGCTCCTTGGGACCTCAAGGTGTTGCCAGACCAGAAACATAGTCCCTCCAGCCTGTCTGGGCCTCTTCTCGGTGGGACATGCGCGGAGCACCTCCCGAAGGAGGTGTCCAGGAGGCCTCCTGAGCAGATGAGCACACCTCAGCTGCTCCTCTGCACGTGGAGCAGCGGCTCTACTCTGAGCTCCTCCTGTGTGACTGAGCTCTTCACTCCGTCTCTAAGGGAGCGTCCAGTCACCCTGAGGAGGAAACTCGTTTCTGCCTCTTGGATCCACGATCTGCACACCACCTAAACAACTAAACAGGCTGGTTTAATCTCCATTATATCTTTTAAAGTTAAATTTGACTAAAACTATTCTGAGTCACAAAATTGTTAATTATTAATTAATTTTAACTTGACAGTTAAAGGGATTTTGTGAGCTTACACACTAAACAGTGCACTTTTAAGTTGTTTTTTTGTGGGATAGTACCTGTGGTAAATATACTAGTTTTACACAGTGAATGATGCTCGTTTGTACCTCCATGTATCTGAGCTAAATGTGTCCTGTCCCAGCAGCTCTCGAGGTCTGCGCTCTGAGGTCTACACTCTGAGGTCTGCGCTCTGAGGTCTACACTCTGAGGTCTGCACTCTGAGGTCTGCGCTCTGAGGTCTGAGGTCGCTCTGAGGTCTGCGCTCTGAGGTCTGCACTCTGAGGTCTGCACTCTGAGGTCTGCGCTCTGAGGTCTGCGCTCTGAGGTCTGCACTCTGAGGTCTGCGCTCTGAGGTCTGCACTCTGAGGTCTGAGGTCTGGTTTGTCGACAGTTTGGTGATAAATCTCTGTGACTCACAGCTGAAGTTTTTCTTGTCTCTAAACGTCTCAGTTCAGCTGTTTGACTCTGGAGCTTAAAGGACGACGGCTCCAAACGGAAACAGTGAAAATGATCCTAAAATGAACCGGACTGAAACTGATCTGTCACTAAGAGCTTTGAAACATTTCCTCTGCTCCAAATAATGTTTTTTTGTTTTTTGGTTTAATCTGTGCAGTCTTGTGTATTTTTTCTAAAGAAACTCGTGAAACATAGAGCTCTGGTTCCAGAAGTACAGTTTCTACTCATTTTTCCCACAGACTTTTCTAAAAATTCAAACATTAAGCGTTTAAATTCGTTACAGAGGCTAACGAGCTACATGCTAACGAGCTACGTGCTAACAAGCTACATGCTAACAGAAAATGTCCATAAAGCAACTGTTTTAAGTCCAAAAAGCACATTTAAAACACAAATCCAGTTAAATGCTTTAATAACTGAGCAGGTTCTGAGGTTTCACAGATTTTAAATAAAAGTTCAGGTCCTGAGTCATTAGAGACGATCAGACCTGAGTTTTCTTAAATCTTTATTCAATGTAAAATAAGTTATTTTCAGAAAGTCTATAGGAAAAATGAATAAGAAATGTACTCCCAGAACCAGCAGGGGGCGTCACTGTCGAGCTCCATCACGTCTCCAGAACCAAACACGATCGTCCAATCAGACGAGTTTATTTCAGTGACACGTGTGAAACGAAGCAGCTCATTGGTCGACATCATTTACAAACAAACGTATCACAGCGACTTCACAAACCTGGAGCGATGTGCAGGAGTTTCACTAACGATACAGCCGAGTGTGACTCTGAAGGGGAGGGGCTTAGCACCGAGAGCAAAGAGACTCAGAGTGTTAAAAAAGAGACTATCACCCCTCTTTAAGACCCCATAGAGTCCTGGTTTAGTCCTGGTTTAGACCTGGTTTAGACCTGGTTTAGACCTGGTTTAGACCTGGTTTAGACCTGGTTTAGACCTGGTTTAGTCCTGGTTTAGACCTGGTTTAGACCTGGTTTAGTCCTGGTTTAGACCTGGTTTAGTCCTGGTTTAGACCTGGTTTAGACCTGGTTTAGTCTTGGTTTAGACCTGGTTTAGACCTGGTTTAGACCTGGTTTATTCCTGGTTTAGTCCTGGTTCAGTCCTGGTTCAGTCCTGGTTTAGACCTGGTTTAGTCCTGGTTTAGTCCTGGTTTAGACCTGGTTTAGACCTGGTTTAGACCTGGTTTAGACCTGGTTTAGTCCTGGTTTAGTCCTGGTTTAGACCTGGTTTTAGTCCTGGTTTTTAGACCTGGTTTAGACCTGGTTTAGACCTGGTTTAGACCCTGGTTTAGACCTGGTTTAGTCCTGGTTTAGACCTGGTTGAGTCCTGGTTTAGACCTGGTTTAGTCCTGGTTTAGTCCTGGTTCAGTCCTGGTTTAGACCTGGTTTAGTCCTGGTTTAGACCTGGTTTAGACCTGGTTTAGACCTGGTTTAGTCCTGGTTTAGACCTGGTTTAGACCTGGTTTAGACCTGGTTTAGTCCTGGTTTAGACCTGGTTTAGTCCTGGTTTAGTCCTGGTTTAGACCTGGTTTAGACCTGGTTTAGACCTGGTTTAGACCTGGTTTAGACCTGGTTTAGACCTGGTTTAGTCCTGGTTTAGACCTGGTTTAGACCTGGTTTAGACCTGGTTTAGTCCTGGTTTAGTCCTGGTTTAGACCTGGTTTAGAGTCCTGGTTTAGTCCTGGTTTAGACCTGGTTCAGTCCTGGTTTAGACCTGGTTTAGACCTGGTTTAGACCTGGTTTAGACCTGGTTTAGTCCTGGTTTAGTCCTGGTTTAGACCTGGTTTAGTCCTGTTTTAGACCTGGTTTAGACCTGGTTTAGACCTGGTTTAGACCTGGTTTAGACCTGGTTTAGACCTGGTTTAGTCCTGTTTTAGTCCTGGTTTAGACCTGGTTTAGTCCCTGGTTTAGTCCTGGTTTAGACCTGGTTTAGACCTGGTTTAGACCTGGTTTAGACCTGGTTTAGACCTGGTTTAGTCCCTGGTTTAGACCTGGTTTAGACCCTGGTTTAGTCCTGGTTTAGTCCTGGTTTAGACCTGGTTTAGTCCTGGTTTAGTCCTGGTTTAGACCTGGTTTAGACCTGGTTTAGTTTAGACTGGTTTCAGTCCTGGTTTAGACCTGGTTTAGTCCTGGTTTAGTCCTGGTTTAGTCCTGGTTTAGTCCTGGTTTAGTTCTGGTTCAGTCCTGCTTGTCTCTATGGAGATGTTCTCACACAGCCTGGAATGTTCCACAGTGGGGCTTTAAACAAATGTATTTTTATTCACTCAGTAACAGTTTTGTGTTGTAGAGAAATACTTAGCTGTACATACATTAGCTACTTGTCTCCATGGAGATATACATGTTTAAGGCCATACTGCGGAACTTTACAAACACATCAGAAACATGTCCATGGACACAAGATTCCACCAGAAAAGTTACACAGTGCGGCTTTAGTGCATTAATGAAATAACAGCAGAAGTAGATGCTGTAAGTTCATTAACATCTAGACTTTTGTCCCTCGTCTCTGTCCAAACAGTATTTCAGCGCTGGTTAGCTTAGTGTTAGCTTAGTGTTAGCTTAGCATTAGCTTAGCGTCGACGTGCAGCCTGCCTCACGGTTTAAATCCTTCACAAAAGTGTGTCAATCCTCTTTAATGCCAGATCAGCTCTGAGCCGCGGCGCCCTGTGAAAAGTTACCAACGGCAACCATAACGGGATTAAAGAGACAGTACGCAACAAAACACCCCACGGACGCAAGGGGCGGAGCTACGTACATTCTGTTCATTTTGAAAGAAAATTCAGACTGTAGAAAAAACAACGAACTAGATCTGACACGATCCACGTGTCTGTGTCAAACTTTGTTTGTTTACGCCTCAAATCCTAAAACCCTCCAGAAAAACATGAATAAATGTTTTTCTCAAGAAAAGTGAACGACGATAAAAAACACTTTCTACAGACAAAAGAGGACTAAACCAGGACTAAACCAGGACTAAACCAGGACTAAACCAGGTCTAAACCAGGTCTAAACCAGGTCTAAACCAGGACTAAACCAGGTCTAAACCAGGACTAAACCAGGTCTAAACCAGGACTAAACCGGGTCTAAACCAGGTCTAAACCGGGACTAAACCGGGTCTAAACCAGGACTAAACCGGGTCTAAACCAGGTCTAAACCAGGACTAAACCGGGTCTAAACCAGGTCTAAACCGGGTCTAAACCAGGTCTAAACCGGGACTAAACCAGGACTAAACCAGGACTAAACCAGGTCTAAACCAGGACTAAACCGGGTCTAAACCAGGTCTAAACCGGGACTAAACCGGGTCTAAACCAGGACTAAACCGGGTCTAAACCAGGTCTAAACCAGGACTAAACCGGGTCTAAACCAGGTCTAAACCGGGACTAAACCGGGTCTAAACCAGGACTAAACCGGGTCTAAACCAGGTCTAAACCAGGACTAAACCAGGACTAAACCAGGACTAAACCAGGTCTAAACCAGGACTAAACCGGGTCTAAACCAGGTCTAAACCGGGACTAAACCGGGTCTAAACCAGGACTAAACCGGGTCTAAACCAGGTCTAAACCAGGACTAAACCAGGACTAAACCAGGACTAAACCAGGTCTAAACCAGGACTAAACCGGGTCTAAACCAGGTCTAAACCAGGAGTAAACCTGGTCTAAACCAGGTCTAAACCAGGTCTAAACCGGGTCCGTGTGTGTTGTATGTGTTAATCCTCAGTGCAGTACTTTCACACTGCTTCATGGTTTATTCTCGTCTCTGTGTCTTTTTCTTGTGAAACAGACACATCCGTATAAACAGATTTAGGTGATTTTCGTTTGAGATTGGATTAGTGTCGGATGTTCGTTGTCACATCGATCGGTGGGTGTGGCTCTGACTTCAGAGCAGACACTTCGCGGCGGCTCGGTGGTGATTTCCGGGACGTGTGTGAGAGCTCGTTGTGGTCGTGTTTGATGGTTGTTCTGGACAGACTCTGCGCTGTACGTCTCTGGAGACGCCATTAGGGGGCACTTTACTCACACAGGAGGAGACAGACTGATCCGACGAGGTCTCGGGGGAGGGCATCTGGAGTTCTCTGTGTGTATCAGCTGCAGAGGTGTGGACCGGGTTTATGGATCATATCTGTGGAATCACCGGGTCTATTCACCTCACACAAAAACTGACACAAAGTTCAGTGTCGACTCTGTCAGTTTAAATCAGGGGCGTCAAACATATGTAACATGTATTATGTAACTGTATGTTTTATTTGCTGCTGCCGCTTGGCCAGGACTCCCTTGAAAAAGAGGTTTTTAATCTCAATGGGACTTTTTCCTGGTTAAATAAAGGTTAAATAAAAAAAAATAAAAAATAAAAAACACATTTCACCCAGGGCCACATCAGTGTAATGGCCGCTCTTAAAGGGCCAGATGTAAAAGAAATCTAACTACTTTTTTAACTTAATCAATTGTTTCTGTATTTCTTACTTATTCAAGTTACAAATCCTGCATATGCATTTGCCTAAATGTATAAATCTGTCTGTGTAACTGTGTATCTCCTGATGAAATGACATTTAAGACCATCAGACTTTTTAATTTACCTGTCAGGGCCACATAAAATGATGTGGAGGGCCACATTTAGCCCGCGGGCCTTGAGTTTGACACATGTGGTTTAAATAAACAAAAGTCAAATGATTTTTTTACAGCTTCAGAAAGTGGAGCCGGGACTAAACCGGGTCTAAACCAAGTCTAAACCGGGACTAAACCGGGACTAAACCGGGACTGAACCGGGACTAAACCGGGACTAAACCGGGACTAAACCGGGACTAAACCGGGACTAAACCAGGACTAAACCGGGACTAAACTGGGACTAAACCAGGACTAAACCAGGAAGACAAGTTTGTAGAGCTGATCCCAAACTAAAAATGACAAGGTTGAACATTTATGAAGCAAAGGTTTGGAGATTTCTTTCAAAAACAGTGAGTCTCACACAGTCATACAGGCCCCGCCCCTTCATCTGAAATGATGACATCATCAACATTCTCCACACTCGTGAACACATCTGTGGGTTTCAGAGCGACACAAAATGAAGACAGCTGCCACAGAGATGAACAGTTTAAGACAAAGTATAAGATCTTCAGAATGAGAAAACATCTTCAAAATGGCACCACATGACGCAACAGGAAGTCCTCCGTTTGAAACGATGACATCACTGAATCGTACAAATGAACACGTCTATGTCATAAGAGTCGTATCGGTGCTCGGACTCTGTCATTCGCCATTTGAACCATAGACTGTTTGAAGAAGTGGACCACAGCTTCAGCTCCAAGTGAAGCTCATCGAGGCTAGCAGTTATAGCGGCTAATTTAGAGCCGAGTTACGACCACGAGTGTCATAGCAACAGAAGAGCCAATCAGGAGAGAGGATGTCGAAGGTAACGCCCCCTTCACCCCACACCACTGGTTTAACAGGGAGCGGGCGCTTAGCAACGCTGTCAATGAAACCTGTTGCTAACGCTAACAGAAAGAAGGACCTGATGTGTCTGTTATTAATGTTCAGATGTTGATTTACAGACACAGACGTGAAATAAAAAAACAGGTAGAGCGTTAATACGAACATTTAAGACCAAAATGTGGCAGCTAGCATGTTAGCTAAGTCCATTTATATAAACAGTCTATGATTTGAACAGACGCAGTTAGCAAATCACAAAGGCTGCGGTTTTTAAAGTACCTCATAAAATATCTCATCTTATTTTGCATAAAAATAGTAGTTTAGATCCGTACAAACGTGTTCTGAAACGTGATTCTTGTGCTCGTTTGTCAGTTTTCAGTCTTTTTGTGAGTTCTTCTGAAGGGGAACTTTGAACAGAATCCTTTTATTAAAACATAAATCTCAAATTTAATCACAAAACTCGTCAGAAAAATCACAATTTGGTGTTTTTTTCCCGAATCGCTCAGATTTTGGACAAATGTTAGCATGTTTAAGTAGCGTTAGCATGTTAGCGTCGTCAGGGCACGTCGCACTCTATGTAGGGTATATCTACATATCTCCTGTCCACCTCCACCCACTGCTGCACCGCCCGGCTCACGATCTCCTCCGACAGTCTCTGAGCGAAGTCCAGCAGCGCCGGGCTCACGGGAGGGCGGCCATCTTGGGACTGCTGACCCGACGGCACCAGGTAGGCCTTCTCCCCTCCTCCTCCTCTCCCTCCTCTGTGACCACGCCCCTTCTCTGTGGAGTTTGCATTTTGGTCACGCTTTTTGGACTTGACGCACCCCATAGTTCTGAATAGTTTGTACATTTAGACCGAAGAGTTCACAGATCCAACGCCAACAGGACGAAAATGAAAAAATATATGAGGAAATCAGGGTAAATATCACACTGTTAAGTTAAAAATAAAAAACATGGGTCAGGTAACGTCTTTCAGGTTTCATGGCTTCATAACTTCAGTATTTTAACATTAAAAATATATCAGCGAATTAGAAAAATACAGTTTTAGCTTTGAGTTTATAGAAGTTGGAGGAAAATGTTCAAAAATAGTAACGAGGTTGCCAGATAATTTAAAGAAATGAAAGAAATCTACTGTTGAAGTTGTTATTTTTTTGTGTATGAGCCATTATTGTCCAGGGAAGGATGCTAAAGCTATTTGCTGAAATGTAACATTTCAACAAAATCAGAGTTACAAAAAATCTGAAAAATCTGAACGACAATTTTTAAAAAGCTGATTTAAAAAAGAAAAAAAAGAAAAAAAGATAGAATAGAATTAAAAGTGTTCCCGCTCAAACAGACGCCGCCATCTTGAA
Source organism: Periophthalmus modestus (assembly GCA_019594935.1). Classification (NCBI taxonomy): domain Eukaryota; kingdom Metazoa; phylum Chordata; class Actinopteri; order Gobiiformes; family Gobiidae; genus Periophthalmus; species Periophthalmus modestus. The sequence goes on along the minus strand of JAIEZT010001302.1, from coordinate 942,541 downwards.
TACAAAAATCCAAATTTCAGTTTCATCTGCGCTGCTCCACTGTGTCCATGTTGACGCTTGAATATGATGTAATATTCTTCCTTTTGAGGTGATTGGTTGGAAGTTGGCGGCAGGCGACCGGAAAACTAAACATTCCCATTGCGATTTCCCATTGGATGAAATTCCCGTTGCGTAAAACTGGAACGATCGTGGAAGACTTCAGCTTTCCTCAGTGCGGACTCAGGAGAGGCAACTGCAAAGAAACACGGAAAAACAGAACGATTAAAGGACTTTTCATCAGCGGGAAAATCACACTGTAAATCACGTGTCAAACTCAAGGCCCGGGGGCCAAACGTAGCCCGTCACGTCATTTTATGTGGCCGCGGGAAGGTAAAAGGCCCGACTGTCATTTTAAAATAAGTCTGTGCTGCTTTAATGTTTGCACTGACCTTAAACTAATGCGATTTGAAGGTGAAGAAAAGTTTGTGCTTCAAGGAGAAAAACTTGTGTGTTTTTTGTGTTATGAGGCGGGTCGGTACAATCTACGTCGGCATTTTGACACCAAACACAGAGCTGAGGACGCAAAAGTGATCCTTCAAGAAAAACACCAAATCACCCAATAATTAAAAGTGTGTAAAAGTCTGTTTTTGAAGCCGAGGTGAGAGTCTGTGAGCCCCGACCAGAGACTCAGGGATACGCAGCTACACCGACATGTCATATGTTATTTAAAGTAAAAGTTTAGTTACATTTATTTTCCGTGACATGTAGTGACATTTATCCTGCCTCACAGTGACGTCTGGCCCTTGACGGAACCATTTTACTGATGTGGCCCTGAGTGAAAATGAGTTTGACAAACCTGCTGTAAATGATATGCACAGACTGTTTTTATAAATGGACGTAGCTAACCCGCTAGTTAATCCGCTAGCCGCCGCGTTCCAAACAGAAAATGAGGACTTTCTATTGAAAAACTACTGTCAGACTCATTTTGGTCTTAAATGTTCGTATTAACCCTCTACATGGTCCTAGATTCATGTTTTTTTTTTTTAGTTATTTTGTTTTTGTTTTGTTTTTTTTTAAAGTTATTTTGAGTTTATTTATTATTCTTTTTGTTTATTTTCTTAATTTTTTTTTGTTATTTTGAGTTTATTTTTATTTATTTATTTTTGAGTTCATTTTTTATTTTTTTATTTATTATTATTTTTTTTTTTGTTATTTTGAGTCTTTGGTGTTTTTTGTGATTTTGAGATTATTTATTTAAATTTTTTTGTTTTCTTGAGTTTATTCATTTATTTTTCATTATTTTGAGTTTATTTCTTTATTTTGAGTTTATTTATTTTGTGTTATTTTGAGTTTCTTTTTTTCTTTTCTTTTCTTTTTAGTTATTTTGAGTTTATTTGTAAATTTTTTAGTTTATTTTCTTCATTTTTTTTTTATTTTGAGTTATTTATTTATTTATTCATTTTTGAGTTATTCTGAGTTCATTTTATTTATTTATTTATTTATTTTAATTTATTTTGAGTTTTTGGTGTTTTTTTTGTCATTTTGAGTTTTTTTAAGTTAAGTTTTTTGTTTTTTGTTTTTTTTTAATTATTATTTTTTTTAAACCATGTCCCCTCTCTCTGTCTCTGCTGCTGTCAGACTCATTTTGGTCTTAAATGTTTGTATTAACCCTCTACATATCAAAATTAGCCGCTATAAAACTGCTAGCCTCGGTGGTGGGGACGTCACACTCACTTCTCTCTACAGTCTGTGGTAATAACTCGCGCAGAGTCGCCTTTTTCATCCAATCAGGCGCATTGTTGCTAAGAATCATGGGAAATCACCTGCCGGACGTTATCGCAGACGCTCGATTCTCTGTCGTGGTGCGATTTTCAAGAGCTTAAAGCAGCAGAGATGTGAGAACCGTAAGGAAACAACTGCCTGAAAGTGCAGTTAGAACGAGCGGAAGAGTCTACAACAGAATACTCGTGAAATGTACTCGAGTAACGTTACTTCAACATAGTATTACTCAAGTAGAAGTATCCGAGTACACCCAGCGCTAGTATCAAGAACAGCTACAGCTTATTATCGTTATTTTAGTCGTTAACAAGTCTCTGTTCCACCTTGTGATGTCATCAAGTGGTAGTTTTGAAGTGAACATCTCCTTTTACCTTTAGTTCAGTAGAAGATTGGCAATTCTGGGTCTGAAATTATCTAAATGATTCTAGTGAAGGTGTGTGTAGTTTAAAAACACAGTGGAGCACTTCCTGTATCACCACATGATGACATCACAAGGTGGAACAGAGTGTTTTCAGTTTGAGAGAAGAACTCAGCCTGAATCTGCAGAGTTTGTGTGTTAAACATGTGAATGAAACAAAACACAGCTGCAGGTCTGTTAACCCTGTCTCCTCTATTCCTGTCGCCTCCTCTCTCCTCTTCTCCTTCTCTTCTCCTCTCTCTTCTTCTCCTCTCTCCTCCTCTCCTTCTCTCCTCTCATCTCATCTCTGTACCTCTCTCCTCTCCTCCTCCTCTCTCCTCCGCTCTTCTCTCTCCTCCTCTCTCCTCTCCTCTTTGTACCTCTCTCCTCCTCTCTCCTCTCTCTCCTCCTCTCTGTCCTCTGTCTCTCTCCTCTCTCCTCTAATCCTCTCTCTTCTCCTCTCTCTCCTCTCTGCTCCTCTCTCCTCTCTCCTCCCTCTCTTCTCCTCCTCTCCTCCTCGTCTCTCTCCTCCTCTCTCCTCTCCTCCTCTCTCTCTCCTCTCCTCTCCTCTCTCTCTCCTCTCCTCTCTCTCCTCCTCTCCTCCTCTCTCTCCTCTCTCTCCTCCTCTCTCCTCTCCTCTCCTCTCCTCTCTCTCCTCCTCTCTCTCCTCCTCTCTCTCTCCTCTCTCCTCCTCTCTCTCCTCCTCTCTCTCCTCCTCTCCTCCTCTCCTCCTCTCCTCTCCTCTCCTCCTCCTCCTCTCTCTCCTCTCTCCTCTCTCTCTCTCCTCTCTCTCCTCTCTCCTCCTCTCTCCTCCTCTCCTCTCTCCTCCTCTCCTCCCCTCCTCTCCTCTCTCCTCTCTCCTCCTCCCTCCTCTCTCCTCCTCCTCTCCTCCTCTCTCCTCTCTCTCCTCTCTCCTCTCTCTCCTCCTCCCTCTCCTCCTCTCCTCTCTCCTCTCTCCTCCTCTCCTCTCCTCCTGCTGAATATAAACTATAATAAATAAAAGTGACCTACATAGTGACAGTATAATTCATCGTGTTTGTTCCTGTAGAAAAACAGTGAAAAACGTGACTCTGAATCTGACCCACAGACTGTTTTTATAAATGGACGTCGCTAACTAACGCGCTAACTAACCCGCTAACTAACGCGCTACCTAACCCGCTAACTAACGTGCTAACTAACCCGCTAACTAACCCGCTAACTAACGCGCTACCTAACCCGCTAACTAACGTGCTAACTAACTCGCTAACTAACCCTCTTACTAACCTGCTAACTAACCCGCTAACTAACGCGCTACCTAACCCGCTAACTAACCCGCTAACTAACGTGCTAACTAACCCGCTAACTAACCCTCTTACTAACCTGCTAACTAACCCGCTAACTAACCCTCTTACTAACCTGCTAACTAACCCGCTAACTAACCCTCTTACTAACCTGCTAACTAACCCGCTAACTAACTATTGTGTCTGTAAATCAACATATGAACATTAAAAACAGACACATCAGGTCCTTCTTTCCTGTAGCGTTAGCAACAGGTTTGATTGACAGCGTTGCTAAGCGCTCGCTCCCTGTTAAAGCAGTGATGTGGGTGAAGGGGCGTGACCCTCAGCAGCCTCGCTCCTGATTGGCTCTTCTGTTGCTATGATGCTCACGGTTGGATTTACTGTATAGAACAACATAATATTTATCCACAGCTCCCCATAACACACAAACCTGCAGATTTAGCCTGAGCTCTTCTCTCAAACAGAAAACACTCTGTTCCACCTCGTGATGTCATCATGTGGTGATACAGGACGTGCTCCACTGTGTTTTTAAACTCCACACACTTCACTAGAATCATCTGGATCATTTCAGTTCTGGAGTTGCTTCTTATCTCGACTGAACTAAAGGTAAAAAGGAGGAGGAGTTAACTTAAACTAGCACTTGATGACATCACAGGGTGGAACAGAGCGTTTTGAGCTTTGGAGATGTTACAGACGAATAATAAAGTGTGACTCAAACATGTGAATGAAACAAAACACAAGTCCAGTCTGTGTTTGGGGAGGAAACATCAGAACATGGATTAATATTAATATAGAACAAACTGAAGCTGAGGCCAAAGCCGAGGGACAAAAACTGTGAGTAAAATCTGTGGTTCCAAACCTCATCAAAGCCTCTCGTCAGCTTGTGCCATCTGAAATATTCCGCAATATGGCATTAGACTTATCTATCTTCCTTTTATTCGATCACTGATCTTTTACTGCTCAAAATTACCTTGAAAACCATGTTTTCTTACTGTGAGCCACTCCACAGATCTGACCCAACAGCCAACACCACTAGAGTTTAATAGAGAAACTTTAAAGCAGGATCTGTTATAACAACCAAACTGAATAAACCAGGACTAAACCGGGACTAAACCGGGACTAAACCAGGACTAAACCAGGTCTAAAACCGGGACTAAACCGGGACTAAACCGGGACTAAACCAGGACTAAACCAGAACTAAACCAGGACTGAACCAGGTCTAAACCAGGTCTAAACCAGGTCTAAACCAGAACTAAACCAGATCTAAACCAGGACTAAACCAGGACTAAACCAGGTCTAAACCAGGACTAAACCAGGACTAACCAGGTCTAAACCAGATCTAAACCAGGTCTAAACCAGGACTAAACCAGAACTAAACCAGGACTGAACCAGGTCCAGGACTAAACCAGAACTAAACCAGACTAAACCAGATCTAAACCAGGACTAAACCAGGACTAAACAGGGTCTAAACCAGGACTAAACCAGGACTGAACCAGATCTATACCAGATCTAAACCGGGACTAAACCAGGACTAAACCAGGACTAAACCAGATCTAAACCAGGACTAAACCAGATCTAAACCAGGACTAAACCAGGACTGAACCAGGACTAAACCAGGACCGAACCAGATCTATACCAGGACTAAACCGGGACTAAACCAGGACTAAACCAGGACTAAACCAGGACTAAAGCAGGACTAAACTAGTCATTGCTTGGACCACTACTTCTACTTGTACTTGAGTAATATCCTTTTGAAGTAACAGTACTCTTCCTTAAAGTGGCAGAGTGGTTGTCCTGCTCCCCTCAGTGAGGAGGTTGTAGGTTCGAGTCCTGATGTGAGTGGAGTTTGCTTGTTCTCCCTGTGGCTCTGTCTCCTGTTGGGTTTAAGTTTGTGGTTTGTCTCTGGTTAAATCTTTTCTCTCTGAATCTGTGTTTCTGCTCGAGCTCAGGTCTCAGGTCTCAGGTCTCAGGTCTCAGGTCTCAGGTCACAGGTCTCAGGTCACAGGTCACAGGTCACAGGTCACTGTCCTGTGTCCAAACTCACATCATGTTTTTATGGGACTTACTCAGAGCGAGGGTCGTGTCCACGCGCCGTGACATAATCCACAGACATAAAGCCAAGGTCGTCCCTGGGCAGTAATCCTCCTCCTCTCACGCTGCTCCTCTTTACGTCGCCAAACTAAACTTGATCACGTCCAGATCGAACCGCGCCTCGTCTCCAAACGTCCAAAGTCCCCGTGTCCTTTTTTGGACAGATTCCGCAGCGATAAACCGACGTGAAGGAGAAGAGGCGACGTGCGTCCCGAGTATTAAAGAGACAGAGCGCGCGTCCGTGTACGGCCGTGAACGCGCGCAGCGTGTACGCGCGGACACGCACAGGTGAAGTGACCAGACTGGACCCGAGCTCCAGCCCCGAGTCCGTGTGTGTGATGAAACAGCCCACACACCGCCACGGACACGAGTCTGCAAAGCTGCGGTCCGACGGCGCCATCTGCTGGTCAACAACGAGAACTGCGCGTTTCTTTTCTGTTGTTTAAACCAGAGCTGTTCTTCAAACTGGACTTTTCACAGATTTAAACAGGTTCTAGCTGTTTCTCCTCACTGACACTCTGAAGTTGAGATTCATGTTGGAGTCTTCACGCTCACACTGGGCACCGCAGCTTTAGTTGATTAAGTTGTTTTAGATGAATATTGCAATAAATGTTCTTATAAAATACAACTCCTCCATTTCTTTGAGTGAGTCTTTTCTGATGAGACAGAGACACTGCGGTCAAACTATCAGTGTTTACAGGACCTGTCACATGACCCGTACCCGTCACATGACCCGTACCCGTCACATGACCCGTACCCGTCACATGACCCGTACCCGTCACATGACCCCGTACCGTCACATGACCCGTACCCGTACCATGACCCGTACCCATGACCCGTACCTGTCACATGACCCGTACCTGTCACATGACCCGTACCCGTCACATGACCCGTACCCGTCACATGACCCGTACCCGTCACATGACCCGTACCCATCACATGACCCGTACCCGTCACATGACCCGTACCCGTCACATGACCCGTACCTGTCACATGACCCGTACCTGTCACATGACCCGTACCTGTCACATGACCCATACCTGTCACATGACCCGTACCCGACATGTACGACCCGTACCGTCACATGACACATGACCCGTACCTGTCACATGACCCGTACCTGTCACATGACCCGTACCTGTCACATGACCCGTACCCGTCACATGACCCGTACCCACGTGACCTGACCCGTACCCTGTCACATGACCCGTACCTGTCACATGACCCGTACCCGTCACATGACCCGTACCTGTCACATGACCCGTACCTGTCACATGACCCGTACCTGTACCCGACCACACCTGTCACCCCGTACCTGTCACATGACCCGTACCTGTCACATGACCCGTACCTGTCACATGACCAGTACCTGTCACATGACCCGTACCTGTCACATGACCCGTACCTGTCACATGACCCGTACCTGTCACATGACCCGTACCTGTCACATGACCCGTACCTGTCACATGACCCGTACCTGTCACATGACCCGTACCTGTGTCACATGACCCGTACCCCCTGTCACATGACCAGTACCCGTCACATGACCCACCTACACATGACCCGTACCTGTCACATGACCCGTACCTGTCACATGACCCATGTACCTGTCACATGACCCATACCCGTCACACATGACCCATACGTGTCCTGTCACATGACCTGTACCTGTCACATGATCCATACCTGTCACATGACATGACCCGTACCAGTACCTGTCACATGACCCGTACCTGTCACGTGACCCGTACCTCTCACATGACCCATACCCGTCACGTGACCCATACGTGTCACATGACCCGTACCTGTTACATGATCCATACTTGACACATGACCCGTACGTGTCACATGATCCATACCTGTCACATGACCTGTACCTGTCACATGACCTGTACCTATCACATGATCCGTACCTGTCACATGACCTGTACCTGTCACATGACCCGTACGTGTCACATGACCCGTACGTGTCACATGACCTGTACCTGACACATGACCCGTACCTGACACATGAGGTCATGTGACAGGTACAGTAAAAAAGATCTGCTCATATAAATACATCTAATCGGTGTAAATAATATAAATATAACAAACTCATTCAAAAGAATCAGTGTTTGCTGCTCTGAGGCTCTGGTGAACGCGAGGGCTCCATGCCCTGAAGGATGAGGGCAAACACGGGTTTGTAAAGCTCTGAACACTCGCACAGAGTCAGATTACAGCCTTCAGCCAAACGGAGCAGATTCTAGTGAAACCAGGCTCTGTCCAAGCAGTGTAGCTCACTCTAAACAGCGCCTTTCTGTGCGTAAAAGCCGTGCGTAAAAGCCGTGCCACACTCACGCTCCATGGCCATGAACATGATGGTGTCAGTGGTCGCGTGCTCGTCGTCCTCGTGCTGCACCGGGTCCCGGTTGTCGTCCCCCAGCACATCGTACTGGTCCAGCAGCTGCTGCAGCGGCGGCGCTCGCGGCAGCAGCGCGCGCATCGTGTCGCGGCTGATGTTTGGCGCATGTTTCATGCGCAGTTTTCTCAGGATCTGCGTCTTGATCACAGTTCTTATGTGTAAACAAAAGTCTTTTTCCTCCAAACACTCACGTCGCGTCATCTCATCTTCATCACGCTCCACCTGCACCTCACCGCTGGAGGGCGCCATGTCCTCACACACACCTGAACTCCAGTGACCCCTGAGCAGGTCGAGCTCGGACTCAGCATCAAACACCTGCAGCGGGCACGCGCACAGGCCCGGGCCAGGCTCGTGTCCGCGGCTGGAAGCGCTTCTTCCAGTTCACACATGGTCCTGAGTTTGAAAACGTGCCAAGACCTTTCACCTGAAGCGCACGTGACCTGCGCACAGTCTGCTCTCGTCACGATTACGATTACGATTATTTGTTATGATGATTGTTCCCGGGGCGGGGGAATAAGACAGACCCGTGTCAGATGAAATAAAAACACATTTGTCTGTTGTGCTGCTGAGCGCGGGCGCGTGCTGGGCACTTGTTGCGCGCGCACAGCTCGCGCGCGTCCTTGGAGTTGTTGTTGTTCAGCCAATCAAAGTTTCAGACGACACGAAGCGCTCAAAGTTTCGGTATAAAAGGCGCGCGCAAATGAAGCGTGATGCGACATTTCTCCATCTCCTCGGTGCAGCAGAGATGCGCGTGTCGGAACTGGCGCTGTGCGGGAGTCTGCTCCTGGCTGTGGGGCTGGTGCTCGGTGAACCGGAGCCTGTCCCGGGGCCGGAGGAGGGGGACCGGCCGTGCTCCAGCTGCGAGGCTCGGCAGCACATCCGGACACTGCGGCTCAACGCGATCAAGACGCAGATCCTGAGCAAACTGCGCATGAAACATGCGCCAAACATCAGCCGCGACACGATGCGCGCGCTGCTGCCGCGAGCGCCGCCGCTGCAGCAGCTGCTGGACCAGTACGATGTGCTGGGGGACGACAACCGGGACCCGGTGCAGCACGAGGACGACGAGCACGCGACCACTGACACCATCATGTTCATGGCCATGGAGCGTGAGTGTGGCACGGCTTTTACGCACGGCTTTTACGCACAGAAAGGCGCTGTTTAGAGTGAGCTACACTGCTTGGACAGAGCCTGGTTTCACTAGAATCTGCTCCGTTTGGCTGAAGGCTGTAATCTGACTCTGTGCGAGTGTTCAGAGCTTTACAAACCCGTGTTTGCCCTCATCCTTCAGGGCATGGAGCCCTCGCGTTCACCAGAGCCTCAGAGCAGCAAACACTGATTCTTTTGAATGAGTTTGTTATATTTATATTATTTACACCGATTAGATGTATTTATATGAGCAGATCTTTTTTTTAATTAATACTTAAGATAACAGAGAAGTTTAAACGCCACAGCGTGTATCTATTTATCTATCTATCTATGAATAATAATATAATAATTATTATTTTATTATTTTTTATTTTATATAGAGATTACTGTGAATAATCATAAGTGGTAATCGCGCTCTCACAGGCGCTGGTCTGAGGTCCTTAAACTCTGTGACTTGTTTCAGTCTGAGCGCGTGTGTCGTGCGTGTATCGTGCGTGTGTCGCGCGTGTGTCGTGCGTGTGTGTGGAGTGCGCGGTCGTGTGCTCCGTGCGCGGTCTCTGGCTCCGTGTCTGTGACGTAACTCTGTCCTGTCCTCACAGCCAGCCCGCAGGTGCAGGTGGAGGCCCGGCCCCGGTGCTGTCTCTTCTCCTTCGAGCAGAAGCTTCAGTCCAGCCGCGTGCTGCGCGCTCAGCTGTGGGTTCACCTGCGCCCGTCCCCGGAGCCCACCACGGTGTTCCTGCAGCTTTCGCGCCTCGCTCCGGGGCACGCGGGGGGCGTGCACATCCGGATCCGCTCTCTGAAGATAGACGTGACGGCGGGAGTGAGCTCGTGGCAGAGCATCGACGTAAAGCAGGTGCTGAACGTGTGGCTCCGGCAGCCTGAGACCAACTGGGGCATCGAGGTGCGAGCCTTGGACTCCAGAGGCCGGGACCTGGCCGTGACGAGCGCCGCGCCCGGGGACGAGGGGCTGGTGAGGCTTTTTACTCATGACAGAGGTTCAGTCCAGGCTGGTGCAGCATCTAGTTTTATGAGTGTAGACCTTAGGACAGAGGCTTCAGCATCACTGGACAAAACCAGCTGCCCTGGGACAGACAGACAAACATGGCTGTCATTCTGTGCCACTGGAGTCTCCAGGGGCCTGTCCAGACGTTTTCACTGATTAGACCAGCGCCCCCAGAACATGACACGTACGGCACATATAAGTGAATGATAAGATTTACACAGCGGCGTGTCTCATTATTATTAATGCAGCAGTATTTTTAAAACAGTTTTTTTCCTCCGTTATACTGATCAGTCTGTGGTGGGGCCTTGGTGTGGGGCCTTGGGCGGACAGTCAGACTTCAGCCGTGGTCTGTGCTCCTCCCTAAACTCCCCTGAGAGTTTCCCCTCAGTCCCACCTCACAGTGACTTGTCTTGCTCAAGGACTTTAAGCTGTGCAGTAGTGAGAATTGAACTGCCAACCCGGTCAGGACGTGTGTGGCTCTCAGTTTTAGCAGCGTTCAGACTCGGACACAGGGCGTTTGAGTGTGGAGGTCCTTACAGAGACTCTGGGACCAGGCCAGACTTGTACATGTGAAAGACTCTGTGTTTTGGTCCCATTAAAGGCTGAGCGCTGTGCCCAGTGCAGCTTTTATCCATTCAAGCCCAAGACCTCAGTGAACTGTGCTAATCAACACTTCACCTGCACATTCCTATGAGTCACATCCACTTCAATGACACAACACAGCCACAGCAGCAGGGCGCCACCTACTGTTTCATAACATCACTGACATGTATGAAAACTGCTGCAGCCAGAGGTGATGTGACAAGTGCAGGAGAAGCAACAAACTGACCTCTGCCATCAGACACATGGTCACATGGTTCACATGGTCACATGATTCACGTGGTCACGTGGTCACATGATTCACATGGTCACATGGTTCACGTGGTCACATGATTCACGTGGTCACATGGTTCACATGGTCACATGGTTCACATGGTTCACATGGTCACATGATTCACGTGGTCACATGATTCATGTGGTCACATGATTCACGTGGTCACATGGTTCACATGGTCACATGGTTCACATGGTCACATGGTTCACGTGGTCACATGATTCATGTGGTCACATGATTCACGTGGTCACATGGTTCACATGGTCACATGATTCACGTGGTCACATGATTCATGTGGTCACATGATTCACGTGGTCACATGGTTCACATGGTCACATGGTCACATGGTCACATGGGTCACATGGGTCACATGGTTCACGTGTGTCACATGATTCATGTGGTCACATGATTCACGTGGTCACATGATTCACATGGTCACATGATTCACGTGGTCACATGATTCACGTGGTCACATGGTCACATGGTTCACATGGTCACATGATTCACGTGGTCACATGATTCACGTGGTCACATGGTCACATGGTTCACATGGTCACGTGGTCACATGGTCACATGGTCACATGGTTCACGTGGTCACATGGTCACATGGTCACATGGTTCACATGGTCACATGATTCATGTGGTCACATGGTTCACGTGGTCACATGGTTCACGTGGTCACATGGTCACACTGTAGCTGTTAAAGGCGGTGCGCTGCTCTCACAGCCCCTCTCTTTCTCTCACAGATGCCCTTCCTTGAGGTGCAGATGGCGGAGCCTCCAAAGCGCCGGCGCAGAGACGTGGGGCTGGACTGCGACGTGAACTCGTCCGAGTCGCGCTGTTGTCGATATCCGCTCACCGTGGACTTTGAGGACTTCGGCTATGACTGGATCATCGCTCCCAAACGCTTCAAAGCCAACTATTGCTCAGGCGAGTGCGAGTACATGCACCTGCAGAAGTACCCCCACACCCACCTGGTGAACAACGCCAACCCCCGCGGCACCGCCGGCCCCTGCTGCACCCCCACCAAAATGTCCCCCATCAACATGCTCTACTTCAACCACGAGGAGCAGATCATCTACGGCAAGATCCCGTCCATGGTGGTGGACCGCTGCGGCTGCCTCTGAGACCGGAGCGGGACAAACCAAAGACACGTCAGGTCTGCACCTGCCGACAGTGACCAGAGTTTTATTAAAGGAGGTTGCACCAAGTTTCCACATTTAGGACAGTTCAACAGGACACTGCAAAGTCTGCTGGAGCCAGCACTTCAGATTCAGGGTCTACGGCACTCCACCGTCGCCTCCACACACACTGAATTGGCTTCAATCCAACTCCCGTCGGTCCCTTTAATCACGCTGATGTAACCTGTTCATTGGGAGTCCCCTGGTGGTCACTGTTGGCAGGTGCAGCTGAACCAAAGTGGAGGCAGGAGCCCTGGGCTCAAAGTGAATGTAGAAAACAAGTGCAATTTACTGAAGTCTCATTTTCACAGCACCATTCCAGTGGAGCTTCAGCAGAACTCAACGACACCTCGTGACTAAAGGGCTCCATCACTTCACCGTAGAACCTCTGGGTAAAGCACAGCCTCGTTTAGCTTCGCTCCTCTCATTTTGGACAGCTCGGAGGGACTTGAACCGGCCGCCACGCGGCTGTGTGCAGAATGACGCAGTTTGCACTATGGCACGCCAAAGGACTTGGTGGCTAAAAGAGTTGTAAAAACTGATTTTGTTGTTTGCTAACTTGTATTATGTTCATTATTTCCACTATAGCTGCTTTTTTACAGCACCAAATGTTCAAATGATCGAGTGCAGCGTAAAGCGGCATCTGTGTGTCCAGATAAAGTCCAGATAAAGTCTTAACAAACTCCTGTGTGTCCAGATAAAGTCCAGATAAAGTCTTAACAAACTCCTGTGTGTCCAGATAAAGTCCAGATAAAGTCTTAACAAACTCCTGTGTGTCCAGATAAAGTCCAGATAAAGTCTTAACAAACTCTCATGTGTCCAGATAAAGTCCAGATAAAGTCTTAACAAACTCCTGTGTGTCCAGATAAAGTCCAGATAAAGTCTTAACAAACTCTCATGTGTCCAGATAAAGTCCAGATAAAGTCTTAACAAAACTCTCATGTGTCCAGATAAAGTCCAGATAAAGTCTTAACAAACTCTCATGTGTCCAGATAAAGTCCAGATAAAGTCTTAACAAACTCTCATGTGTCCAGATAAAGTCCAGATAAAGTCTTAACAAACTCTCGTGTGTCCAGATAAAGTCCAGATAAAGTCTTAACAAACTCCTGTGTGTCCAGATAAAGTCCAGATAAAGTCTTAACAAACTCTCATGTGTCCAGATAAAGTCCAGATAAAGACTTAACAAACTCCTGTGTGTCCAGATAAAGTCCAGATAAAGTCTCAACAAACTCCTGTGTGTCCAGATAAAGTCCAGATAAAGTCTTAACAAACTCCTGTGTGTCCAGATAAAGTCCAGATAAAGTCTCAACAAACTCTCATGTGTCCAGATAAAGTCCAGATAAAGTCTTAACAAACTCCTGTGTGTCCAGATAAAGTCCAGATAAAGTCTTAACAAACTCCTGTGTGTCCAGATAAAGTCCAGATAAAGTCTTAACAAACTCTCATGTGTCCAGATAAAGTCCAGATAAAGACTTAACAAACTCCTGTGTGTCCAGATAAAGTCCAGATAAAGTCTCAACAAACTCCTGTGTGTCCAGATAAAGTCTCAACAAACTCCTGTGTGTCCAGATAAAGTCCAGATAAAGTCTTAACAAACTCCTGTGTGTCCAGATAAAGTCCAGATAAAGTCTCAACAAACTCTCATGTGTCCAGATAAAGTCCAGATAAAGTCTTAACAAACTCTCATGTGTCCAGATAAAGTCCAGATAAAGTCTTAACAAACTCCTGTGTGTCCAGATAAAGTCCAGATAAAGTCTTAACAAACTCTCATGTGTCCAGATAAAGTCCAGATGAAGTCTTAACAAACTCCTGTGTGTCCAGATAAAGTCCAGATAGTCTTAACAAACTCTCATGTGTCCAGATAAAGTCCAGATAAAATCTTAACAAACTCCTGTGTGTCCAGATAAAGTCCAGATAAAGTCTTAACAAACTCCTGTGTGTCCAGATAAAGTCCAGATAGTCTTAACAAACTCTCATGTGTCCAGATAAAGTCCAGATAAAATCTTAACAAACTCTCATGTGTCCAGATAAAGTCCAGATAAAGTCTCAACAAACTCCTGTGTGTCCAGATAAAGTCTTAACAAACTCCTGTGTGTCCAGATAAAGTCCAGATAAAGTCTTAACAAACTCCTGTGTGTCCAGATAAAGTCCAGATAAAGTCTTAACAAACTCCTGTGTGTCCAGATAAAGTCCAGATAAAGTCTCAACAAACTCTCATGTGTCCAGATAAAGTCCAGATAAAGTCTTAACAAACTCTCATGTGTCCAGATAAAGTCCAGATAAAATCTTAACAAACTCCTGTGTGTCCAGATAAAGTCCAGATAAAGTCTTAACAAACTCCTGTGTGTCCAGATAAAGTCCAGATAAAGTCTCAACAAACTCCTGTTTGTCCAGATAAAGTCCAGATAAAGTCTCAACAAACTCCTGTGTGTCCAGATAAAGTCTTAACAAACTCCTGTGTGTCCAGATAAAGTCCAGATAAAGTCTTAACAAACTCCCGTGTGTCCAGATAAAGTCCAGATAAAGTCTTAACAAACTCTCATGTGTCCAGATAAAGTCCAGATAAAGTCTTAACAAACTCCTGTGTGTCCAGATAAAGTCCAGATAAAGTCTTAACAAACTCCCGTGTGTCCAGATAAAGTCCAGATAAAGTCTTAACAAACTCTCATGTGTCCAGATAAAGTCCAGATAAAGTCTTAAACTCCTGTGTGTCCAGATAAAGTCCAGATAAAGTCTCAACAAACTCTCATGTGTCCAGATAAAGTCCAGATAAAGTCTTAACAAACTCCTCTGTCTCCAGATAAAGTCCAGATAAAGTCTCAACAAACTCCTGTGTGTCCAGATAAAGTCCAGATAAAGTCTCAACAAACTCCTGTGTGTCCAGATAAAGTCCAGATAAAGTCTTAACAAACTCTCATGTGTCCAGATAAAGTCCAGATAAAGTCTTAACAAACTCCTGTGTGTCCAGATAAAGTCCAGATAAAGTCTTAACAAACTCTCATGTGTCCAGATAAAGTCCAGATAAAGTCTTAACAAACTCTCATGTGTCCAGATAAAGTCCAGATAAAGACTTAACAAACTCTCATGTGTCCAGATAAAGTCCAGATAAAGTCTTAACAAACTCTCATGTGTCCAGATAAAGTCCAGATAAAGACTTAACAAACTCCTGTGTGTCCCAGATAAAGTCCAGATAAAGACTTAACAAACTCCTCTGTGTCCAGATAAAGTCCAGATAAAGTCTTAACAAACTCCTGTGTGTCCAGATAAAGTCCAGATAAAGTCTCAACAAACTCTCATGTGTCCAGATAAAGTCCAGATAAAGACTTAAACCCTCATGTGTCCAGATAAAGTCCAGATAAAGTCTCAACAAACTCTCATGTGTCCAGATAAAGTCCAGATAAAGTCTTAACAAACTCTCATGTGTCCAGATAAAGTCCAGATAAAGTCTTAACAAACTCTCATGTGTCCAGATAAAGTCCAGATAAAGACTTAACAAACTCCTGTGTGTCCAGATAAAGTCCAGATAAAGTCTTAACAAACTCTCATGTGTCCAGATAAAGTCCAGATAAAGACTTAACAAACTCCTGTGTGTCCAGATAAAGTCCAGATAAAGACTTAACAAACTCCTCTGTGTCCAGATAAAGTCCAGATAAAGTCTTAACAAACTCTCGTGTGTCCAGATAAAGTCCAGATAAAGTCTTAAACTCCTGTGTGTCCAGATAAAGTCCAGATAAAGTCTTAACAAACTCCTCTGTCTCCAGATAAAGTCCAGATAAAGTCTCAACAAACTCCTGTGTGTCCAGATAAAGTCCAGATAAAGTCTTAACAAACTCCTGTGTGTCCAGATAAAGTCCAGATAAAGTCTCAACAAACTCTCATGTGTCCAGATAAAGTCCCAGATAAAGTCTCACAAACTCTCATGTGTCCAGATAAAGTCCAGATAAAGTCTCAACAAACTCCTGTGTGTCCAGATAAAGTCCAGATAAAGTCTTAACAAACTCCTGTGTGTCCAGATAAAGTCTTAAACTCCTCTCCCTTCTCTTTCTCTCTTTGTCTCTCCGTCTTCTCTGACACATGGACTTGAGACTTGAGCTCATAAACAGTTATGAGCTGCCTGCTCCTGTCTCTGCACCTGTCTCTCTGCATCTGTCTCTCTGCACCTGTCTCTCTGCTCCTGTCTCTCTGCACCTGTCTCTCTGCACCTGTCTCTCTGCTCCTGTCTCTCTGCACCTGTCTCTCTGCACCTGTCTCTCTGCTCCTGTCTCCCTGCACCTGTCTCTCTGCACCTGTCTCTCTGCACCTGTCTCTCTGCTCCTGTCTATCTGCACCTGTCTCTCTGCTCCTGTCTCTCTGCACCTGTCTCTCTGCATCTGTCTCTCTGCACCTGTCTCTCTGCTCCTGTCTCTCTGCATCTGTCTCTCTGCATCTGTCTCTGTGCCTGTCTCTCTGCATCTGTCTCTCTGCGCCTGTCTCTCTGCACCTGTCTCTCTGCTCCTGTCTCTCTGCACCTGTCTCTCTGCTCCTGTCTCTCTGCACCTGTCTCTCTGCTCCTGTCTCTCTGCACCTGTCTCTCTGCACCTGTCTCTCTGCACCTGTCTCTCTGCACCTGTCTCCCTGCATCTGTCTCTCTGCTCCTGTCTCTCTGCTCCTGTCTCTCTGCTCCTGTCTCTGCTCCTGTCTCTCTGCACCTGTCTCTCTGCTCCTGTCTCTCTGCACCTGTCTCTCTGCACCTGTCTCTCTGCATCTGTCTCTCTGCACCTGTCTCTCTGCATCTGTCTCTCTGCATCTCTCTCTCTGCTCTGCTGTCTCTCTGCATCTGTCTCTCTGCATCTGTCTCTCTGCACCTGTCTCTCTGCTCCTGTCTCTCTGCACCTGTCTCTCTGCACCTGTCTCTCTGCACCTGTCTCTCTGCATCTGTCTCTCTGCTCCTGTCTCTCTGCACCTGTCTCTCTGCATCTGTCTCTCTGCACCTGTCTCTCTGCATCTGTCTCTCTGCACCTGTCTCTCTGCACCTGTCTCTGCTCCTGTCTCTCTGCACCTGTCTCTCTGCATCTGTCTCTCTGCTCCTGTCTCTCTGCACTTGTCTCTCTGCACCTGTCTCTCTGCTCCTGTCTCTCTGCACCTGTCTCCCTGCTCCTGTCTCTCTGCATCTGTCTCTCTGCACCTGTCTCTCTGCTCCTGTCTCTTTGCACCTGTCTCTGCACCTGTCTCTGCTCCTGTCTCGCTGCATCTGTCTCTCTCTGCATCTGTCTCTCTGCGCCTGTCTCTCTGCTCCTGTCTCTCTGCACCTGTCTCTCTGCACCTGTCTCTCTGCTCCTGTCTCTCTGCTCCTGTCTCTCTGCACCTTTCTCTCTGCACCTGTCTCTCTGCTCCTGTCTCTCTGCACCTGTCTCTCTGCTCCTGTCTCTCTGCTCCTGTCTCTCTGCACCTGTCTCTCTGCTCCTGTCTCTGCTCCTGTTTCTCTGCTCCTGTCTCTGCTCCTGTCTCTCTGCTCCTGTCTCTCCTGTCACCTGTCTGTCTCTCTGCTCCTGTCTCTCTGCATCTGTCTCTCTGCTCCTGTCTCTGCACCTGTCTCCCTGCTCCTGTCTCTCTGCTCCTGTCTCTCTGCTCCTGTCTCTCTGCTCCTGTCTCTCTGCTCCTGTCTCTGCTCCTGTCTCTCTGCACCTGTCTCTCTGCTCCTGTCTCTCTGCACCTGTCTCTCTGCTCCTGTCTCTCTGCATCTGTCTCTCTGCACCTGCTGCGTCTGAATTACAGATCGATCGATGTCGACATCTTTTGTTCAGGATCCAGTGAAGCTGAGGCTGATAAATTCAGTTTTTCAGGATCGATATTGGTCGTTTTACTTAAATGATTCGATCTGAATTTCGCGCAGAGTCGACCCCGACTTCGTCTGGATCAGAGCCGTGGAGTTGTGCAGTTTGTCTCTGGACTAAAGTGTGAAAATGAAACGATATTGTCTTTATGCAGCTGGTTAGTCACACAGAATATCGCCCCCTGCTGGTGTTTAAGGCCGATAGTCGATACGCTGTAAGTGCAAATAAGGGCTCGATGTATCGGTCTGTCTCTAACCGATCACTGACTCTCTCCATTCAAACGAAACAGAAAAACGACTTGTTTTTTCTTCTGGTCCCTCATCAGATGTGTTTTTGAAGTCAGGATTATTCAGACTCTGATGCTCCATAATCTGATTATTATCAGATTTCTTAGAACTCCCACAATAATCTGATTTTGAGTAAAACCAGCCACTCTGCCACGTTCATGAAAGAGAAGAGTCTGTCCCCCACCTCCTCTCTCCCCCTCGGTCTCTGTCCTCTCTCCTCCTCCTCCTCCTCTCCTCCTCCTCCTCTCCCCCTTGGTCTCTGTCCTCTCCTCCTCCTCCTCTCCCCCTTGTCTCTGTCCTCTCCTCCTCCTCCTCTTCCTCTCCCTCTGTCCTCTCCTCCTCTTCCTCTCCCCCTCGGTCTCTGTCCTCTCCTCCTCCTCCTCCTCTCCCCTCTGTCCTCTGTCCTCTCTCTCTCCTCCTCCTCCTCTCCTCTCCTCCTCCTCTCTCCTCTCCTCTTCCTCTCCTCCTCTCTCTCCTCTCCCTCTGTCCCTCCTCCTCTCCTCTCCTCCCTCCTCTCCTCTCCCCTGTCCTCTCTCTGTCCTCTCCCTCCTCTCCTCTCCCCTCCTCTGTCCTCCTCTCCTCTCTCCCCCTCTCTGTCTCTCTCCTCCTCTCCTCTCTCCCCCTGTCTCTGTCCTCCTGTCTCTGTCCTCCTCCTCCTCCTCCTCTTCCTCTCCCCTGTCTCTGTCCTCTGTCCTCTCCTCCTCCTCCTCCTCCTCTTCCCCTCTGTCTTTGTCCTCTCCTCCTCTCCTCCCTCTCTCTCCTCCTCCTCCTCCTCCTCTCCTCCGTCTCTGTCCTCTGTCCTCTCTCTCCTCCTCTCCTCCTCCTCTTCTTCTCACCCTCTGTCTCTCTCTCCTCCTCTTCCTCTCCCCGTCCTCTGTCCTCCTCCCTCCTCTTCCTCTCCCCGTCTCTGTCCTCCTCTTCCTCTCCCCCTGTCTCTGTCCTCCTCCTCCTCTTCCTCTCCCTCTGTCTCTGTCCTCTCCCCTCCCTCCTCCTCTCCCCCTCTCTGTCTCTGTCCTCTCCTCCATTCCCCCTCCTCCTCTCCTCCTCCTCCTCCTCCTCTCTCCCTCTGTCTCTGTCCTCTCCTCCACTCCCCCTCCTCCTCTCCTCCTCCTCCTCCTCTTCCTCTCCCCCTGTCTCTGTCCTCTCCTCCTCCTCCTCTTCTTCCTCTCGCCCTCTGTCTGTGTCCTCCCCTCCTCCTCCTCTGTCCTCTCCTCCTCTCCCCCTCCTCTCGTTCCCTCCCTCGCTGTCATCCTTTCGCTCCGCTCTGTATCTTCTGGCTCACACTGAGAGGATGTGAACTGTTGGCCTCGACAGCAGGAGGAAGATGTGACTTCCGTCCAGCAGAGGGCGCATTGAGACACTTCCTGTCCCGCTGAGAGCTGGAGCACAGGCCCAACTCCCAGAGGCTGCGCTCGACGGAGCCACAGAAGCTGGAACAATATGAGGTACGGCCAGCGGAGGTGAGCAGTACTCGGATACAGTCACTCGAGTAACTGCTGAGTCCTACTTGAGTCATATTTTAAACACATTTGACTGTTTTTTTTAGGGTGAGAGTTAGATTCAGTATCTAGAAACAAAAACACTAAGAATAAAACTGAAACATGAAACAAACATAAACAAGAATCACATTTAACATAGACATTAAAGTCTCTGTGGTGGATTTTTACCGTCTTAAAAACGTGAAAAACAGAACTAGTTCATTTTAAACTGTTCGCAGTCGTCCAAAGTATTTCCTCACTTACTTCATGTACTCAGAGCATCCTCATTATTCACCAAGATGAATTTATAAGTGCTGTACACAACTTTCAGAGGCCAGAGCGGAGTTTGGCCACGACAGTACAGCTAACAACAACTAGCATGCTAACAATAAGCTAAATATCGTGAGGTCGTACCGTCAAAAAGTCTCACAATATCGTCACATGTCACAGTTTATGGAAGTACAAGTCTCTTTGCTTAAATTATTGTTTTAGTGCAGCATCAGCAAAAAAAACCAAAAAACTGCACAGACAGAGTCGATTTCCATATTTGTAATTCCAACCCCGAGTATCATAGCAACCAAAGAGCCAATCAGGAGCGAGCCTGTTGAAGGTAACGCCCCTTCCCGCCCACACCACTGGTTTAACAGGGAGCGGGCGCCTAGCAACACTGTCAATCAAACCTGTTGACTTCTGGGAAAGAAGACGCCAGATTTTTCTCTGATTAATTTTAGTTATAAACACAATAGTGAAATAAAAACCCAGGATCGAACATTTTAAGAAGAAAAATTACGGCTACTTCCTGCTCCATCAACTCTGGCTTCAGTTCACTTTACATTGAAAAACTGTGTCTCTCTCTCTCTGTCTCTGCTGCTGTCAGACTCATGTTGGTCTTAAATGTTCGTATTAACCCTCTACATGATCCTAGTTTCTTTTTTTGTTGTTGTTTTTTTTAGTAATTTTGAGGGTTTTTTTAAGTTTATGTTGAGGGTTTTGTTGGGGGTTTTTTTTAGTTATTTTGAGCTTTTTTCTTTCTTTCTTTCTTAAGTTATTTTGATTTTATTTATTATTTTTTTGTTCATTTTCTTGGTCTTAAATGTTCGCATTAACCCTCTGCATGATCCTAGTTTCTTTATTTTTTATTTATTTATTTATTTTTAGTTATTTTGAGGGTTTTTTTAAGTTTATTTTGAGGGATTTATTTTTTTGGTTTTTTTTGGGGTTTTTTTAGTTATTTTGAGCTTTTTTCTTTCTTTTTTTTATTTTTAAGTTATTTTGAGTTTATTTATCATTTTTTTAGTTCATTTTCTTGGTCTTAAATGTTCGTATTAACCCTCTACATGATCCTAGTTTCTTTTTTTTTTTTTTTTTTTTTTTTTTTTTTTTTTTTTTTTTTTATTTGAGGGTTTTTTTAAGTTTATTTTGAGGGTTTTTTTTTTTTTTTTTAGTTATTTTGAGCTTTTTTCTTTTTTTTTTTTTTTTTTTTAAAGTTATTTTGAGTTTATTTATCATTTTTTTAGTTCATTTTCTTGGTCTTAAATGTTCGTATTAACCCTCTACATGATCCTAGTTTCTTTTTTTTTTTTTTTTTTTTTTTTTTTTTTTTTTTTTTTTTTAGTTATTTTGAGGGTTTTTTTTTAAGTTTTTTTTGAGGTTTTTTTTTTTTTTTTTTTTTTTTAGTTATTTTGAGCTTTTTTCTTTTTTTCTTTTTTTAAAGTTATTTTGAGTTTATTTATCATTTTTTTAAGTTCATTTTCTTGGTCTTAAATGTTCGTATTAACCCTCTATATGATCCTAGTTTCTTTTTTTTTTTTTTTTTAGTTATTTTGAGGGTTTTTTTAAGTTTATTTTGAGGGTTTGTTTTTGTTTTTAGTTATTTTGAGCTTTTTTCTTTTTTTAAGATAATTTGAGTTTATTTATTATTTTTTAAGTTCATTTTCTTTGTCTTAAATGTTCGTATTAACCCTCTACATGATCCTGGGGTTTTTATTTCACGCCTGTGTCTGTAAATCAACACATGAGACACATCAGGTCCTTCTTTCCCCGACGTCGCTCCTGTTAGCGTTAGCAACAGGTTTGATTGACAGCGTTGCTAAGCGTTGCTACCTTCAACACCCTCGATCCTGATTGGCTCTTTGGTTGCTATGACTGTCGTGCTCCAGCCTCGATGAGCTTCTTCTGGAGCTGAAGCTGTGACGTTGCTCTCAGTCACTTCTTCACAGTCTGTGGTGGTTTCCTGGACTAACTCTGCTCTGGTGGAGCTGGGGCTAAGATCTCACATGTTTCAGACGATATTTGATGGTATTTTTGACAAGAATCACACGACACAACAGTGACTTTATGCTCTGGTTTAAACATTTTTGTCTCTTTTTAGGTCGTTTGTTGTGACTTCTGGCTCTTTTTGGTCCTTTCATTTCAAAGAGCCGTTCAAAAGACTGGCTCTTTTTCTATTTATATGACAGACGCCAGTGTCAGAACTCATTTTATCTACAAGTTAATCACAGAGAGAAACGGCCGAGGCTCAGACGTGTTTAAAATCCTTCAAACTGAGAGAGGGAGAGTGTTCTGGAATCATGAATATTCTAAATAAACGTTATTACGATGCCAAATATCCTTTTTAGTGCTCGGACCTCGCACTCGAGTCGCCTGCTCTGCCTCTGAGCCGATTCCTGCCCCGGTTCAGTGTTAATCAGGATAAAATGCAGACAAATTTGAAAAAAAGATTCGGTTCTTTTAAAAATGAGATCTGGTTCCAGCCGTTCACGTTAAGGAATCGTTCAAAAGACTCATTCATGAACGTTAAAATAATACGTCATTTATTATAGTTTAAATTATAAACAGTAAACTGGATATTCAGCGTGTGCACGGCTCCAACACAAACTGAGATATCATGAATTTTTAAAATATATATATCTCCCACAAGTCGAAAACCTGATACAAAAGAGTTTTTATATCATCATCATGGTATCGGAATCGGTATCGAGTCTGTTCCTTAGTATCATATGTTTCCTCGTCACACACAGACCTGGAGATGTGTTTTTTTGTTTCATTCTCACATGTTTAACTCACAAACCTGCAGATTTAGGCTGAGTTCTTCTCTCAAACTGAAAACACTCTGTTCCACCTTGTGACGTCATCATGTGGTGATACAGGAAGTGCTCCACTGTGTTTTTAAACTCCACACACCTTCGTTTCAAGAATCATTTGGATCATTTCAGCTCCTGGAGTTGCCACTTATCTCGACTGAACTAAAGGTAAAAGGAGCTGTTCACTTGAAAACTGCCACATGATGACATCACAAGGTGGAACAGAGCGTTTTGAGCTTTGCAGATGTTACAGACGAATAATAAAGTGTGACTCAAACATGTGAATGAAACGAAACACAAGTCCAGGTCTGTTTTTCAGGAGGTAACACCATTAGAACATGACTTAAAGCTCATCAGTTTTATGTTATACAGAACCTTTACATTTGCTTTATTCTATATCCAAATCTTCAGTCTTGTTTGATAATATATTTAAAAAGTTTAAATATAAAATAGAAATAGTAGTTCGACTGTTCCACGACTAAAATAAGACTTGATACTAGAGGTGGGTAGTACTCAGATACATTTAGAAACACAACTCCAAGTCTGTTTTTGAGGAGGTCACAACATTATAACATGGTACAAAACTCACAAGAGTCAGTTTTGTGTGATATGGGACCTTTAATGATCGAGTGAGAGTGAAGTGTTGGTGTAGGGGACGGTGAGACAAACAGCCGTGTGTCTCTTCCTGTCATTGATCTTACAGGAGCAGGTTTGGAGCTCTGGGGGACTCCTCTGACAGCATCAGCACATCTGCACTGAGAGGGCCACGTGCCAGTGACATTCCTCTGAGCGGAAGAACCAGGCAGCTGCAGACACACTCACCGAAGTCAGAACAACCTGCAGATCCATCATCCCCACACTGACTAACACCCAACCATCACCGACAACGACCCAACCATCACTGACTAACACCCAACCATCACCGACAACGACCCAACCATCACTGACTAACACCCAACCATCACCGACAACGACCCAACCATCACTGACTAACACCCAACCATCACCGACAACGACCCAACCATCACCGACAACGACCCAACCATCACTGACAAACACCCAACCATCACTGACAACGACCCAACCATCACTGACTAACACCCAACCATCACCGACAACGACCCAACCATCACTGACTAACACCCAACCATCACCGACAACCACCCAACCATCACTGACTAACACCCAACCATCACCGACAACGACCCAACCATCACTGACTAACACCCAACCATCACCGACAACGACCCAACCATCACGACAACCAACCCAACCATCACTGACAAACACCCAACCATCACTGACAACGACCCAACCATCACTGACTAACACCCAACCATCACCGACAACGACCCAACCATCACTGACTAACACCCAACCATCACCGACAATGACCCAACCATCACTGACAAACATCCAACCATCAACGACAACGACCCAGCCGTCACACACGACCCAACCATCACTGACTAAACCCAACCATCAACCATCCCACGAACGACCCAACCATCACTGACAAACCCCCCCACCATCACTGACAACGACCCAACCATCACCGACAACGACCCAACCATCACTGACTAACACCCCAACCATCACTGACAACGACCCAACCATCACTGACTAACACCCAACCATCACCGACAACGACCCAACCATCACTGACTAACACCACAACCCATCACCGACAATGACCCAACCATCACTGACAAACATCCAACCATCAACGACAACGACCAGCCGTCAACGACAACGACCCAACCATCACTGACTAACACCCAACCATCACAAACGACAACGACCCCAACCATCAACGACAACGACCCAACCATCACTGACTAACACCCAACCATCAACGACAACGACCCAGCCGTCAACGACAATGACCCAACCATCACTGACTAACACCCAACCATCACCGACAATGACCCAACCATCACTGACAAACATCCAACCATCAACGACAACGACCCAGCCGTCACTGACTAACACCCAACCATCACCGACAACGACCCAACCATCACTGACTAACACCCAACCATCACCGACAACGACCCAACCATCACTGACTAACACCCAACCATCACCGACAACGACCCAACCATCACCGACAACGACCCAACCATCACTGACAAACACCCAACCATCACTGACAACGACCCAACCATCACTGACTAACACCCAACCATCACCGACAACGACCCAACCATCACTGACTAACACCCAACCATCACCGACAATGACCCAACCATCACTGACAAACATCCAACCATCAACGACAACGACCCAGCCGTCAACGACAACGACCCAACCATCACTGACTAACACCCAACCATCAACGACAACGACCCAACCATCAACGACAAACACCCAACCATCACTGACAACGACCCAACCATCACCGACAACGACCCACCCACCATCACTGACAAACACCAACCATCACTGACAACGACCCAACCATCACTGACTACTAACCACCCAACCATCACCGACAACGACCCACCATCACTGACTAACACCCAACCATCACCGACAATGACCCAACCATCACTGACAAACACCCAACCATCAACGACAACGACCCAGCCATCACTGACCCAAACCATCACTGACTAACCCCCAACCATCAACGACAACGACCCAACCATCACTGACAACACCCAACCATCACTGACAACGACCCAACCATCCACAACGACAACGACCCAACCATCAAACGACAACGACCCAACCATCACTGACTAACACCCAACCATCACCGACAACCATCATGACCCCAACCACACTGACAAACCCCCAACCATCAACGACAACGACCCAAGACAACTGACTAACACCCAACCATCACTGACAACGACCCAACCATCACTGACTAACACCCAACCATCACCGACAACGACCCAACCATCACCTACCACCCACCATCACTGACAAACGACCCAACCATCACCGACAACGACCCACCATCACTGACAAACACCCAACCATCACTGACAACGACCCAACCATCACTGACTAACACCCAACCATCACTGACAACGACCCAACCATCACTGACAAACACCAACCATCACCGACAAACCCAACAACTGACAAACATCCAACCATCAACGACAACGACCCATCCGTCAACGACAACGACCCAACCATCACTGACTACACCCACCATCACCGACAACGACCCAACCATCACTGACAACACCCAACCCATCACCATCCCAACCATCACCGACAACGACCCCAACCATCACTGACAAACACCCAACCATCACTGACACAACACCCAACCATCACTGACTAACACCCAACCATCACCGACAACGACCCAACCATCACTGACAACACCCAACCATCACCGACAACGACCCAACCATCACTGACAAACAACCACAACGACAACGAACCATCACCAACACGACAACGACCCAACCATCACTGACTAACACCCAACCATCAACGACAACGACCCAACCATCACCGACGACAACGACCCAACCATCACTGACTAACACCCAACCCCAACGACAACGACCCAGCCGTCAACGACAACCCACCCAACCATCACTGACTAACACCCAACCATCACCGACAATGACCCCACCATCACTGACAAACATCCAACCATCAACGACAACGACCCAACCATCACTGACGAACCATCACCGACAACGACCCAACCATCACTGACTAACACCCACCATCACGACACCGACCCAACCATCACTGACTAACACCCAACCATCACCGACAACGACCCAACCATCACCGACTGACACCACACCCCCACCCATCACTGACAACGACCCAACCATTACTGACTAACACCCAAACCATCACCGACAACGACCCAACATCACTGACTAACACCCAACCATCCCCGACAATGACCCAACATCACTGACAAAACAATCCAACCCTCAAACGACAACGACCCAACCGTCACTGACAACGACCCAACATCACTGACTAACACCCAACCATCACCGACAACGACCCACCATCACTGACAAACACCCAACCATCACTGACAACGACCCAACCATCACGACAACGACCCAACCATCACTGACAAACACCCAACCATCACTGACAACGACCCCACCATCACGACTAACACCCATCAACCATCACCGACAACGACACATGACCCACGACAACGACCCAACCATCAACGACAACGACCCAGCCGTCAACGACAACGACCCACCAACACTAACACACCCCCAACTGACGACACCGACCCAACCATCAATGGACAACGACCCACGACTAACACCCAACCATCATCAACGACCCAACGTCACAACGACAATGACCCACCATCACTGACTAACACCCAACCATCACGACAATGACCCAACCCGTCACTGACAAACATCCAACCATCAACGACAACGACCCAGCCGTCACTGACTAACACCCCAACCATCACCGACCCCGACCCAACCATCACTGACTAAACCCCAACCCATCACCGACAACGACCCCCACCATCACTGACTAACACCCAACCATCACCGACAACGACCCAACCCCACCGACAACGACAACCCAACCATCACTCAACCATCACTGACCAACCATCACTGACTAACACCCAACCCATCACCGACAACGACCCAACCATCACTGACTAACACCCAACCATCACCGACAATGACCCAACCATCACTGACAAACATCCAACCATCAACGACAACGACCCAGCCGTCAACGACAACGACCCAACCATCACTGACTAACACCCAACCATCAACGACAACGACCCAACCATCACTGACAAACACCCAACCATCACTGACAACGACCCAACCATCACCGACAACGACCCAACCATCACTGACAAACACCCAACCATCACTGACAACGACCCAACCATCACTGACTAACACCCAACCATCACCGACAACGACCCAACCATCACTGACTAACACCCAACCATCACCGACAATGACCCAACCATCACTGACAAACATCCAACCATCAACGACAACGACCCAGCCGTCAACGACAACGACCCAACCATCACTGACTAACACCCAACCATCAACGACAACGACCCAACCATCAACGACAACGACCCAACCATCACTGACTAACACCCAACCATCAACGACAACGACCCAGCCGTCAACGACAATGACCCAACCATCACTGACTAACACCCAACCATCACCGACAATGACCCAACCATCACTGACAAACATCCAACCATCAACGACAACGACCCAGCCGTCACTGACTAACACCCAACCAT
The DNA here is from genome assembly GCA_019594935.1 of Periophthalmus modestus. Classification (NCBI taxonomy): domain Eukaryota; kingdom Metazoa; phylum Chordata; class Actinopteri; order Gobiiformes; family Gobiidae; genus Periophthalmus; species Periophthalmus modestus. The sequence continues at coordinate 914,486 of JAIEZT010001302.1, read as the reverse complement.
CACCGACAACGACCCAACCATCACTGACTAACACCCAACCATCACCGACAACGACCCAACCATCACTGACTAACACCCAACCATCACCGATAACGACCCAACCATCACTGACTAACACCCAACCATCAACGACAACGACCCAACCATCACTGACTAACACCCAACCATCACCGATAACGACCCAACCATCAACGACAATGACCCAACCATCACTGACTAACACCCAACCATCACCGATAACGACCCAACCATCACTGACTAACACCCAACCATCAACGACAACGACCCAGCCGTCACTGACTAACACCCAACCATCACCGACAACGACCCAACCATCACTGACTAACACCCAACCATCACCGATAACGACCCAACCATCACTGACTAACACCCAACCATCACCGACAACGACCCAACCATCACTGACTAACACCCAACCATCAACGACAACGACCCAACCATCACTGACTAACACCCAACCATCACCGATAACGACCCAACCATCAACGACAATGACCCAACCATCACTGACAAACACCCAACCATCAACGACAACGACCCAACCATCAACGACAACGACCCAACCATCACTGACTAACACCCAGCCATCAACGATAACGACCCAGCCGTCACTGACTAACACCCAACCATCAACGGCAACGACCCAGCCGTCAACGACAATGACCCAACCATCACTGACAAACATCCAACCATCAACGACGACGACCCAGCCGTCAACGACAATGACCCAACCATCACTGACAAACATCCAGCCATCGACAACGACCCAGCCGTCAACGACAACGACCCAACCATCACTGACAAACACCCAACCATCAACGACGACGACCCAGCCGTCAACGACAATGACCCAACCATCACTGACTAACACCCAACCATCAACGACGACGACCCAGCAAACACCCAACCATCAAGGACAACGACCCAGCCATCAACAACAACAACCCAACCATCAACGACATTAACCCTACCATCAACGACAACGACCTAACCATCAGTGACAATGACAGTCACGTCACCCACAGTGTTCAACTCCAAATGAAGCTCATCGAGACTGGAGCGGGTATAGGGGTCAATTTGGAGCCGAGTTCCAACTGCAAGTATCACAACAACCAAATAGCCAATCCAGAGCGAAGCTGTTGAAGGTAACGCCCCTTCTCGCTCGCATCACTGGTTTAGCAGGGAGCGGGCGCTTAGCAACACTGTCAATCAAACCTGTTGCTAACGCTAGCGGGAGCGACCTCGGGGAAAGAAGGACCTGATTTGTCTGTTATTAATGTTCATATGTTGATTTACAGACACAGACGTGAAATAAAAACCCCAGGATCATGTAGAGGGTTAATACGAACATTTAAGACCAAAATGAGTCTGACAGACGCAGAGACAGAGAGAGACACAGTTTTTCAATAGAAAGTGAACTGGAGCCAGAAGCGATGGAGCTGGAAGCACACACACACTCACTTCCTGTTTGAAAAGCGCTGGCTAGCAGGTTAGCTATGTCCATTTAATGTCACCTACACAACAACAAGCACCAAACCAATAGAGCTCAGGAGGGGACGTCAAATCCGGCCGTTATCATGGAAATCTGATGTTTGTGTCAGCAGTGCACAACCAGATTTAGCATCTTAAATCTCCACTGGTTTAACATTAAGCTAACTCGAGGTTCTATGATGTGCAACGTCACAATCCCAAGCTCTGTATGAGAACGTCACAGGAGCAGACGCCATGAGCCAAACCAATACAAGAAGTTGCACTGTAGACCTTTAGTTTCTGTTTCGATTTATATGGAACAACAGCAGAAAGCAGAAGAGGTATGAAGTGAGTTTAGCCGAGCTGAAGTTTAACGAGTGAATCCACCTGTGTAATCGGCCTTTTTGAACTATAAATACTCTGTTTTCTACTACTTTTTTCTGCATAAATAGTAGTTTTTGCATGACTTCCTGCTCCAGGTGTAGTGTTGTGAGTGCAGTTTGGGTCAGATACACAGAGAAACAGAATAGCCACGCCCCCTTTTTAGTCGACCAATCAATCGGCAGCACCGGTCTTTAGCCCAACAACAGTTTATTTAATCGACTCCAGCTCTAACGAGAACGTCACAGGAACAAACGTGCACCAAACTAAGAGAACAAGGCAGCAGCCGAAATGTTAAAGTGGCTCCATGTAACACACTCAGAAGTGTCCTGCCCCAGAGCCTTTGTAAAAGCAGCTTGTAGGGTCAAAATGAGACCGCCGTGTTCTGTCTGCATCTAATTATGAGGGATTCACGTGGTCCTCGGGCGCTCGGGTTTCCAAGACGACAAGTTGAGGTTCTGGCTTTGCTTTCATGGCTTTTATCTCGGAAAGTCAGAGTTTTGATAATAATAATAATAACTTAGTCAAATATAGAGCTTTTCTAGAGGCTCAGTTGCTGGTGGTAAGCTCCTATCGTAGCCACAACTGCCCTGGGGCACAATGACAGAAGCGAGACTGTCAATCTGTGCCATGGGTGTGCCAGTTTTGATATCACCAATAATAAAACTGATTCCGGTGTTTAACAGAATTGAAGCTAACCACTAGAGTTTAGACTTCTCAGAAACTCAATGCTATTTGTTGGGAAACATTGTACAGAAGATGTTGATCTGGATATGGACAACTGAGACTAAACTCCTAAATGTGCTGACGTTTAGCCACAGAGCTCAAATGTTTACGTTAAACTGACAAAAAAAAAGCTCTCCACAGCAGAACTTTAAGTTTGGGCTGCTACAAAATGAACAACGTCTGTTTTTCACATTTTGAGACGGTAAAAATCAGGTACAGCACCTTTAAGACAAATAATGAAGAGGTGAGGGCAGGTGCCTGGAGCAGGGAGCAGTCGTAACATATTACACTTTTACTGTGTAATTTCTTAAAATAGTCCCAGAGCTGCAGTTAAAGTGATGCAGCAGACAGCAGCACATGTGTCTGCGGTCAGGGAGAGGCAGGTGGGAGAGGAATGGGCTTTTCCAGGAGACCTCGAAAACATCTGGGAGAGCAGAGGCCCCAAAAACATCTGGAGGAGCAGACCCCAAAAACATCTGGAAGAGCAGAGACCTCAAAAACATCTGGAGGAGCAGAGACCTCAAAAACATCTGGGGGACACCCCAAGAACATCTGGAGGACACCCCAAGAACATCTGGATGAGCAGAGACCCCAAAAACATCGACAGGACATCCCAAGAACATTTGAAAGACACCCCAAGAACATCTGGACGAGCAGAGACCCCAAAAACATCTACAGGGTATCCCAAGAACATCTGGAGGACACCCCAAGAACATCTGGATGAGCAGGGACCCCAAAAACATTCGGAGGACACGCCAAGAACATCTGGATGAGCAGAGACCCCAAAAACATCTACAGGGTATCCCAAGAACATCTGGAGGACACCCCAAGAACATCTGGATGAGCAGAGACCCCAAAACATCTACAAGACATCCCAAGAACATTTGGAAGACACCCCAAGAACATCTGGACGAGCAGAGACCCCAAAAACATCTACAGGGTATCCCAAGAACATCTGGAGGACACCCCAAGAACATCTGGATGAGCAGAGACCCCAAAAACATTCGGAGGACACGCCAAGAACATCTGGACAAGCACAGACCCCTAAAACATCTACAGGACATCCTAAGAACATCTAGTGGACACCCCAAAAACATCTGGAGGACACCTCAAGAACATCTGGATCAGTAGAAACCCCAAAAATATCTAGTGGACACCCCAAACCAGGAGACAGTGACAGGCCCCAAAACTTACGCAGGGAAACCGCTTTGAAGACAGCAAAAACACGACTTTGTTCCACACCTTAGAGCCGCAACATTAATCACAATCAGAGCTATAATCATTTCAACATATCTCATCGTGCAGTTTCCATGCACAGTACGAGATGTTGTAATGATTAAAGCACTAACCCGGTTCACATCTGCACAAACACGATCTCAAATGTGATTCTCGTGTTACTTTGTCAGTTCAGATTTCAGTCACTGCTTCAGGACGTGTTTAAAATGTGAACTTTAACCGGAGTCCTTTTAATCAAATACATCGCAAATCTAATCTGTGCCACAGTCAAATACTCATGCCTCGATACAAGAAGATCACGGGTTGGATTCTTGGAGTGGAGTCAGCATTTTATAATATGCATAAGGCGTAAACGGTTTGTCTGGGTTGAACCTGTCAGGAGCTAGTCTTAGTCATGACGACCTTACCTGGAGGATTTCACCTGTTGTGCATGTTTTTGGGTTGATGCTGGAGGAAACCCACACAGACACAGGAAGAACATGCAAACTCCACAAGAAGAACATGCAAACTCCACAAGAAGAACATGCAAACTCCACAGAAAGAACATGCAAACTCCACAGGAAGAACATGCAAAACTCCACAGAAAGAACATGCAAACTCCACAGGAAGAACATGCAAACTCCACAAGAACATGCAAACTCCACAGGAAGAACATGCAAACTCCACAGGAAGAACATGCAAACTCCACAAGAAGAACATGCAAACTCCACAGTAAGAACATGCAAACTCCACAGGAAGAACATGCAAACTCCACAGAAAGAACATGCAAACTCCACAGGAAGAACATGCAAACTCCACAGGAAGAACATGCAAACTCCACAAGAAGAACATGCAAACTCCACAGAAAGAACATGCAAACTCCACAGGAAGAACATGCAAACTCCATAAGAAGAACATGCAAACTCCACAAGAAGAACATGCAAACTCCACAGGAAGAACATGCAAACTCCACAGGAAGAACATGCAAACTCCACAAGAAGAACATGCCAACTCCACAGGAAGAACATGCAAACTCCTCACAGAAAGCTCAAACCAGAGATAGGCCTCCTCTCAAACTCAAGCTTCTCCCATCAGCTCAAACTTAACCACAGAGATTCTGGAGGACGGGTCAAACGCAGAGCACAAAATGTCCTTTCTTTGGGACACGTGTGCACAGGTCTTCGGTCGTTTAGTCGTTTGATCAGACTGAAGTGTGTGTTCGCTGATTTGTCGTGTGGTGTAGATGATGAGGACATCTGTGGAACAACAGCAGAAAGGAGCGAGGACGGAGCTGGAGATTTGATATTTGTTGGTATTTATCTGTAAAAAGTCAGATTAAACTCCAGATTCACATGTTTAATCAGTCCTAGTCCTGTTTTTCTGTTTTTTGCATGAACTCCCCCTGCAGGTGAGATCTTGTGACAGCAGTTTGGTTCAGATACACAGAGATTTATAATCGTTTTAAGATCTTCCTCCACATCCCCTTTTTAATCGACCACTCGATGGGCCGCGAATGTCTTTAATCGACCACAGTCTTACAAATCAGACAGAAAAAACAGCTCTGGAACGTGATGAACTTGTCCTTGTGACCAGAGACCAGAGTCAACACAAACCCGAGTTTGACCTGCTGCTGCTCCAGCTCAGCTCCCGATAGTCGACGGAGCCCAATGAGAAGTCATAAAGTCGGTGTCGTAGCCGCGAGGGAGCCGAGTTCCTCCTGCTGCTGTCTGCACCTCCAAACTGATTTATCCTTTCCGTCTGCTGTGCGCGTGCTTTTCCGCTCAGGGACCACGGCCCTCTTCCGATCCCAGAGCCGAGCCTCGCCTTTGGGATGGCCTGTGATTTATGGAGGGACGGATCGCTCCAGTCCAGGTTTGTTTATGGACTGTTTGTTATGCACATGGACGCAGACACGTACCAGCGTCCTCCCCGGGGCATTTTTACATCTCACAAATAACGGAGGCTTTTACAGATTATCGCAGTGAAAAAGCGACCTGGACGCTCGCTGAGTGACATTTATAAAGCTGATGATTAGACCTTGGTCCATAAAACGCAGAAACTGTCTAGACTTTATTTACACAGAACGGAAAAAAGTAGATCACAAAAACATGTTGCTGGCATCACCACCAGTGTCGATATAAATGTGACCCCTCGCTCCTGTCGATGAACGATGAGTCAGAAAAGGTTTTAAGGTTTAATATCGAAGCTTTTTATTCATAGCAGCTTTAGACAAAGGCTTTAGGTTGTGTTCCTCACACTGCTGCAGTCCGGTGTGAGGCAGGGTCCCCGAGCTCTGAGCCAGAAGCAGCGTCAACTCTGCACTTTTACGGAAATCACAGACTCTTTCTAAACTTCTCAAGTTGTTCCGTACTCAGGCTTTACTCGGCGTTCACAATTTATCTTCTATTTATTTTTGTGCAGCTCAAAATCAGCAGCAGAACTTAGAGCAGAACCAGAACTTTGATTTAAACAAAAGAAAATCCAACAGACACTGGTCAAAAACATTAACAACATTCAGAGCAAACAAGCAGGAGAAGTGTCCCACAGCGCCCCTGTCCTCAGACCCTCCTCCTCCTGCACCCTCAGACCTCCTGTCCCACAGCGCCCCCTGTCCTCAGACCCTCCTCCTGCACCGTCCCACAGCGCCCACAGCGCCCCCTGTCCTCAGACCCTCTCCTGCACCGTCCCACAGCGCCCCCTGTCCTCAGTCCTCAGACCCCCTGTCCTCAGACCTGCACCGTCCCACAGCGCCCCCTGTCCTCAGACTCCCTCCTCCTGCACCGTCCCACAGCGCCCCCTGTCCTCAGACCCTCCTCCTTGACCTCAACGCCCCTGAGCATGACTTTTTCAGACCCTCCTTTGACTTTTTAAGAAACTGTCCTAAATTTTTCTATAGACAGTCACATGATCACAGCTGAACAATGTGCTCCTTTATGGTCCCCTCCTCACTGCTCAGGGGTCAGAGGTCACTGCTCAGGTCAAAGGTCACTGCTCAGGGGTCAGAGGTCACTGCTCAGGTCAAAGGTCACTGCTCAGAGGTCAGCTGAGAGCAGCAGTGAGCGTCATTCAAGACGCAGTACAGTTACAGTGGTATCGGCTCTTGGTATCGGTTCTTGGCACGAGCTCTTGGTATCGGCAGCACATTGTCGAGTACAGGCCGCTGACACAGGCATCGGTATCGGTTCAGTATCGGTTCACGTGATTGAAGTTTTCATAGTCAACACTAAGTTCAGTCGTCAGCGCTGGAGCTAACGTTTGTGTGAGTCTCTGCATTTTGGTCAATGATTAAGTTTTAGCTCGACTTCCTGTATTTTTGAACTTTTCTTCAACTTTTTCCCACAAACTGCTCCTGATAAAACTACGAAAAACATTCAGCACAGACTCTGTCCCAGCAAACCAAGAACAAACAATAAAAACCTGAAAACCTGTCGTATGGACTCTCATTTCAGCAAGTTAAACACACGATGCTAATGAACGATTAGCTTGTGATTAGCATACAGGTGACACACGCCAGCCCTGCTTCCCTCTCGTTTTTATGTTTGCGTGTGCTCTTTTTAAACGGAGCAGGTGTCCTCGTTTAGGATGAACAGCCTCTGCTCTTAAATGAAACTAAAATAGAGCCAGGAGGGTTTAAATTTAGCAGCGTCGTGTTATTTTGGATTTGATTTGATGACGGGGTAAAAGTCCAGCTCTTTAGCCGCTACATTCGAGCTGTAAGTTAAACCTGAAACATGCGAATGACGCGGCCCCGGCGGATACTTCCAGGGTCAAGTTCGCCGGCCGTATTCCCACCTGAGCGAGAGCCGCTCCAGGGAGGATCCGGTTCAACGTCAGGAGTCGGGACGAGAGCTGAGGCACAAACCTCAGCATGACGACAAACATCTAGAACCGGGCGCGAGCGCTGTCATCATGCTAACGTTTCACACTCGTATTTCAGCACCAAGGAAGAGACGTGATACTCGATACTGAGTCTGATACTGATACTGATACTGAGTCTGATACTGATACTGAGTCTGATACTGATACTGAGTCTGATACTGATACCACCACGAGAAGAAAAACACTTTATTTAGACAATGCAGCGAGATTCAAGGCCGTTTGGACGAAAGAGTCGATTTTAGAATTATTATTATTATTATGAGTCAAACGAAATGGAGCTTTTCTATTGGACGATCTTCACCCCTCACACACACTAATACACACATATACATATACACACATATACACACATATACACACATACACACACACACACACACTAATATACACACACATACACACTAATATACACACACATATACACACATACACACACTAATATACACACATACACACACACACTAATTTACACACATACACACACTAATATACACATACACACATACACACAAACACATATACACACACACACACACACATATACACACACATACACACACACCCATATACACACATACACACAAACACATATACACACACACACACACATATACACACACATATGCATATATATATACACACACACACACATATGCATATATATATACACACACACACATATACACACACACACACACATATACACACATACACACATATACACACACATATGCATATATATATATACACACACACACACACACACACACATACACACATATACACACACATATGCATATATACACACACACACACACACATGTGAGATACACACACGACTGGACTCGGAGCAGCTGAAGTTTCCAGGAGGTGATTAGGAGCATTAACCCGATGCTAAAGTCATCTGTGAGTGTGTGTGTGTGTGTATACATGTGTATATATGTGTGTATATATGTGTCTGTGTGTGTGTGTATATATGTGTATATGTGTGTATATATATGTGTCTGTGTGTGTATATATGTGTGTGTCTGTGTGTGTGTAAGTGTGTATATATGTGTGTGTCTGTATGTGTGTCTGTGTGTGTATATATATGTGTATATATGTGTGTATATGTGTCTGTGTGTGTGTATGTGTGTATGTGTGTATATATGTGTATATATATGTGTCTGTGTGTGTATATATGTGTGTGTCTGTGTGTGTGTGTATATATGTGTGTGTGTATGTGTGTGTGTCTGTGTGTGTATATATATATGTGTGTCTGTGTATGTGTGTGTGTATATGTGTATATATATGTGTATATGTGTATGAGCCACAGCCGCACGAAAAACACGAGGAGCAAACACTGACCTTTAAACACTGAGATAATGAAATAAGACAAGTGACAGAGGGAGGAGAGGAGGAGGAGAGGAGGAGAGAGGGGAGAAGACAGGAGGAGGAGGAATAGAGAGACAGAAGGCAGAGGAGAGAGAGAAACACGAGCAAGAGAGGGACAGGAAAGGAAGAGAAACAGGGAGAAGCCAAAAGAAGAAGAGAGAGGGAGGGAGGGAGGGAGAGAGAGAGAGAGAGAGAGAGAGAGAGAGAGAGAAAGGGAAGAGAGGAGAGAGAGAGGGGGGGGGGGGGGAGAGAGAGAGAGAGAGGAGGAGAGATAGAGGGGAGGAGGAGGAGAGGAGGAAAGAGGGGAGAGAGGGGAGAAGACAGGAGGAGGAGGAATAGAGAAAGAGAGAAGGCAGAGGAGAGAGAGAAACACGAGCAAGAGAGGGACAGGAAAGGAAGAGAAACAGGGAGAAGCCAAAAGAGAAGAGAGAGGGAGGAGGGAGAGGGAGAGAGAGAGAGAGAGAGAGAGAGAAAGGGGGAAGAGGGAGAGAGAGGGGGGGGGGGGGAGAGAGAGAGAGAGAGAGGAGAGAGATAGGGGGAGGAGAGAGGAGGAAAGAGGGGGAGAGAGGGGGAGAAGACAGACAGGAGAGGAGGAATAGAGAAAAGAGAGAAGGCAGAGGAGAGAGAGAAACACGAGCAAGAGCGGGAGAGGAAAGGAAGAGAAACAGGGAGAAGCCAAAAGAGAAGAGAGGGAGGAGGGAGGAGGGAGAGGGAGGGAGAGAGAGAGAGAAAGACAGAAGAGTATAAGAGAAAAGAGGGAGAAAGAGAGAGGAGGATAAGAGAGAGGGAGGAGATGGAGAGAGGGAGGAGAGAGAGGTTGCTGGTGTAGTCTGGCCCGTCCTGTGTGTTGTGTGAACTGTGTGTGTTGTGTGTGTTGTGTGTGTGTTGTGTGTGTTGTGTATGTTGTGTTGCGTGTTTTGTGTGTGTGTTGTGTGTGTTGTGTATGTTGCGTTGTGTGTGTTGTGTGTTGTGTATGTTGTGTTGTGTGTGTTGTATGTTGTGTGTTTTGTGGTGCGGAGGCTCCAGGACCAGTGTGTCCTCCCCGACATGAACATGAATAAATGTGGATTTCTCCTGAGGATCAGGTCCAGACGAGCAGCTTTTCTCCACCATGAACTATGTGAAAAACAGCCTCACAGACGACACAGTCCTGAGGAAACACTTCAGACGCAGACAGGAGCACAAAATAAAATACATATTTATGCAGATATTTTCATAAGCAACACACTATAGATATTTATACAAAACGTAAAGGTAAAAAAAAAAAAAAAAAAGTATCTTCATTTTACATGTCAAAAAGTATTTGTGGCTTGTGTTTTCTCTTTCAAACCGGATCTAAATGGCTCTTTGGGGTAAAGGCTGCGACTCCTGGTTTAGTGGATCAGTGACGCTCAAGACTCACAAGAAAAACCTCCTCCTGCTCAGAAAGGATTTTTCTCAAAGACACAATAACAATCATAACCTGCTCATGTTCAGCTAACGGGGACTGACAGACACTAACGAGGACTGACGTAGACTGATGGGGACTGACAAGGACTGACAGGGACTGATAGGGACTGACGGACTCTAACGGGGACTGACATAGACTGACGAGGACTGACAGACACTAACTGGGACTGACAGGGAGTGATAGGGACTGACAGACACTAACTGGGACTGATGGGGACTGACGGGGACTGACGGGGGCTGACAGAGCACCTACGGCTTTCACAAAGGTCAAATTTAGAGGTGATTTTTACTCATGTTCAGATCACAAACTGTCTTAAAAAGCACCTTTTAATCGTTAGCTTCGGCTACGCTCTATGTGCGCTCTAAGCTCGAGCTCTGATTGGTTAGAGCGTCGAGCGAACACGCGGTCCGACATGAACGACCATGTGAGCGACGAGCCCGACCGTCCTGAACGAGCCGCAGCTTTAGAAAAACGCTTCTGAAGCTTCTGGAAGCACAAACATTCTCCCAGGACTTGAGCTGATGTGACAAACGCAGAGTTAAGTGTGACCTGGCAACTGTAAACAGGAGCCAAAAGTCTAAATTACACGATAGTTATGATTAGACACAAATTAATGACTTTATTTTGTTAAATGAATCTTTAATCTGTCAGAAAAATGTGTTTCTTGCTCATAAACCGTCTGCTGCTTCCTGTATTTTTGTGCTTTTCTTCAACTTTTCTTCCATAAACTGCCACTTCACTGATGTAGAACCGATCCAGCTTTTCCAGTATCGATTCTTTTAAGTATCTGCTCATACTGATATTAACTGATACCAGAGGAGGGACAGAAAATGTCTCTTATTTCCTTCAAACACAGTCGACTTATTACACAAGAGACTGGACAGTGTTATGTAAGTGTCATTTCACCTTCACATCAGACTGAACAGCTTTGTGTGAAGAAAAGTTCAAACATTATGACACGTTCTGGGCCAAAATCAGCCTGGAATCGTCTTATTACATCCAATTAAAGCCCCACCGGGAAATCGACTGAACCGATATCATGAACCGATACCTGATCCAACACATTTTTAAATATTATCCCCTCAAACTAAGTCAGAAACACTCACCACCTCCTCCCTGGTATTTAATACTAAACTGAACAGGACGTCTGGGTGTTTTCTCTTCTGTATCGTGGTGTATTTGTGTTTTGTCGACTTTTATCTGAAGCTCTTTGGACGGCTGAAGTCGCTTTTAAAAGGTGCTGTATTGAAAAAACAAACCAAAAAACAAAAATAATAATGATAAATTGAAATACGGAGATGAAGACAGGGGTTTATGTCACTTTGAGCAGTTTGAACGAACAAAACTCTCAAAACTCAAGTGCAGTCGGTCTGAAAAGTCACACTGTGGAACTTTAGTGGCAGAGGGTCAGGTACCTGCTGGAGTTTTTCCAAGAATGTTCCACAATATTCATGGTTTCAGTTTCCTGCTGTGGAGGCGTTAAGTGTGACGCCGCCCACAGAGTTCGGCTCCAAACGAAGCTCGACGAGGCCGGAGCAGCTACAGCGGCGAATCCGGACCAGAGTTCAGACTGTGAGTGTCATAGCAACCAAAGAGCCAATCAGGAGCGAGGACGTTGAAGGTAACGCCTCTTCCCATCCGCACTGCTTAACTACACTGTCAGAAGTATGTTCATATGTTGATTTACAGACACAGACGTGAAATAAAAAGCCCAGGATCATGTAGAGGGTTAATACGAACATTTAAGAACAAAATGAGTCTGACAGCAGCAGGGACAGAGAGACACAGTTAAAAAAAATATAATAATAACAAAATAATAATAATAAATAAACTAAAAATACCAAAAAATAAATAAACTAAAAATACCAAAAAATAAATGAACTAAAAATACCAAAAAATAAATAAACTAAAAATACCAAAAAATAAATAAAATCAAAATATCAAAAAACAAATAAATAAACTAAAAATACCAAAAAATAAATAAACTAAAAATACCAAAAAACAAATAAATAAACTAAAAATACCAAAAAATAAATAAACTAAAAATACCAAAAAATAAATAAACTAAAAATACCCAAAAATAAATAAACTCAAAATACCAAAAAACTAATAAATAAACTAAAAATACCAAAAAATAAATAAAATCAAAATATCAAAAAATAAATAAACTCAAGAAAACAAAAAAATAAACTCAAAATCACAAAAAAAAACAAAAAACTCTAAAAATACCAAAAAATAAATAAACTCAAAATATCAAAAAATAAAAAAAAGAAAACAAAAAAATAAAAAAAAAAAAAAAAAAAAAAAAAAAAAAGAAACAAATCATGTGTAGGATAAATACAACAATTTAAAACCAAAATGGCGAGTCAAAAAGCAGCAGGTAAGAGAGAAAAGAGAAAAAAAAAAAAGATTTTTTTTTTTTTTTTTTTTAATTGCAATGTTCTGAAACCCACGGACAGGATTAAACTTGGCCATCTCACATTTATTCAATCCAAGAAGGTGATTTTATTATTCAGAAAAAAGTACTTTGAAAAACACACTTTCTTGCTGTGAACTGGCTCGCCTCTCCACAGATCCGACCTGTAACCTGGTCTGGTGGAGTCGGCAGCGTGTCTCGATGCTTGACGCCACACTGTGACGCATTTCAGGCACGCTGGGGGGAGTTCTACATGTATGTCCATGGTGGGATGTTCAGCAGTTACCATAGACACACATGCAAACATTAGCAAACACATCCTGATAGAGTTTTTTAGATTTAGTCTGAAAACTCCAGAAAAACCTGGATTTACAGACACGTGTTCAGGAGCCTGTGGTCAGTCCGAGCTCATGGTCCAGTTCAGGAGTTTTACACAAAAACATGAGAGTGACTCACTGAAAAACTGCTGGCTAATGCTAATGCTAATGCTAACTAGCTTGAGACTGTGATTTTATGTGCGAGAGACGTGTTTAAAAGCACAAAATCAGCCCACCTGTTGTAGTTCAGATAAATCAGCTCTTTATGGTCAGATTGTGCTCAAATAAAGCTCAAATTAAATGACGCAAAATGGACTTTTGCAGCTTTAAGTCATGTTCTAACACTGTTCCTCCTCAAAAACAGACTGGACTTGTGTTTTGTTTCATTCACATGTTTGAGTCACACTTTATTATTAGTCTGTCACATCTCCAAACCTCAAAACGCTCTGTTCCACCTTGTGATGTCATCAAGTGGTAGTTTTCAAGTTAACTCCTCCTACTTTTATCTGTAGTTCAGTCGAGATAAGTGGAAACTCCAGGAGCTGAAATGATCAAAATGAAGGTGTGTGGAGTTTAAAAACACAGTGGAGCACTTCCTGTATCACCACTTGATGACATCACAAGGTGGAACAGAGTGTTTTCAGTTTGAGAGAAGAACTCAGTCGGAAAATGCAGGGTTTGTGTGTTAAACATGTAAGAATAAAACAAAAAAAACACAACTCCAGGTCTGTTTGTGACGAGGAAACATCAGAACAGATCACAAAAGTGTGTAGCGTGGGCTCTTTAAAGTCTATCTTAAGTAACAGAGCTTCAGACAGAGCAGAGCCTCCAGTTAGCATCACCACCTCAGGGAATGTTGATGACGTTAACTGCAAAGTATCGATAACATCTCCACCAGAAAAGTTCCACAGCACACCTTTAAGAGCGAAACTGCAGCGTCTCAAACTCTGCACAGACACTGACACTGGTCCATGTTACAGTGTCGCACAAATGTCCCGTAATGTCTTTATTCTGACGGGAGAACGACGCCCCGCCGGGTCAGAGAGCGGCCAGGGTTCGAGCCTCCTGGTCAGTACAGGGCAGGTCCACCAGGGGGCGCAGGAAGGGTCGCCCGTGGAGACAGGTCCCGTGGCTCTGCTCCAGCTCGGCGCTCATCCTCCGCAGAGTCTCCGTCACCTCGGCTCTGGAGAAACGGGAGGGCATCTGACGCACGAGCCGCACCGCCTCACCCTGAGGAGAAGAACGAGAAGAGGCAGAGTGAACCAACGACGAGGAGAAGAACGAGAAGAGGCAGAGTGAACCAACGACGAGGAGAAGAACGAGAAGAGGCAGAGTGAACCAACGACGAGGAGAAGAACAACGAGAAGAGGCAGAGTGAACCAACGACGAGGAGAAGAACGAGAAGAGAAGAGGCAGAGAGAACCAACGACGAGGAGAAGAGAAGAAACGAGAAGAGGCAGAGTGAACCAACGACGAGGAGAAGAAAAGAGACGAGAAGAGGCAGAGTGAACCAACGACGAGGAGAAGAACGAGAAGAAGAGGCAGAGTGAACCAAGGACGAGGAGAAGAGCAACGAGAAGAGGCAGAGTGAACCAAATGACGAGGAGAAGAGGAGAAGAAACGAGAGAGGCAGAGTGAACCAACGACGAGGAGAAAGAACAAGAAGAGGCAGAGAGAGTGAACCAACGACGAGGAGAAGAGCAACGAGAGAAGAGGCAGAGTGAACCAACGACGACGAGAAGAACAACGAGAAGAGGCAGAGTGAACCAACGAGGAGAGAAGAGCAACGAGAAAAAGAAAGGCAGAAAGAAACCAACGACGAGGAGAAGAGCAACGAGAAGAGGCAGAGTGAACCAACGACGAGGAGGAGAAGAACGAGAAGAGGCAAGAACCAACGAAGAGAAGAACGAGACGAGGAGAAGAACCACGAGAAGAGGCAAAGAGGCAGAGTGAACCAACGACGAGGAGAAGAACGAGAAGAGGCAGAGTGAACCAACGACGAGGAGAAGAGCAACGAGAAGAGAGAGTGAGGCAGAGTGAACCAACGAGAAGAGGAGAGAAGAACGACGAGAGAAGAGCAACGAGGCAGAGTGAACCAACGACGAGGAGAAGAGCACGAGAAGAGGCAGAGTGAACCAACGACGAGGAGAGAAGCAACGAGAAGAGGCAGAGTGAACCAACGACGAGGAGAAGAACAAGAAAGAGGCAGAAAGAAGAACCAACGACGAGAGAAGAAGAGCAACGAGAAGAGGCAGAGTGAACCAACCAACGACGAGGAGAAGAAACGAGAAGAGGCAGAGTGAACCAACGAGAAGAGGAGAAGAACCAACGACGAGAGAAAGAGGCAGAGTGAACAGTGAACCAACGACGAGGAGAAGAGCAACGAGAAGAGGCAGAGGAGTGAACCAACGACGAGGAGAAGAGAAACGAGAAGAGGCAGAGTGAACCAACGACGAGGAGAAGAGAACGAGAAGAGGCAGAGTGAAACCAACGACGACGAGGAGAAGAACGAGAAGAGGCAGAGTGAACCAACGACGAGGAGAAGAACGAGAAGAGGCAGAGTGAACCAACGACGAGGAGAAGAGCAACGAGAAGAGGCAGAGTGAACCAACGACGAGGAGAAGAACGAGAAGAGGCAGAGTGAACCAACGACGAGGAGAAGAACGAGAAGAGGCAGAGTGAACCAACGACGAGGAGAAGAACGAGAAGAGGCAGAGCAGAACCAACGACGAGAAGAAGAGGCAGACCAACGAACGAGGAGAAGAAGAGAAGAGAGAGGCAGAGTGAACCAACGACGAGGAGAAGAACGAGAAGAGGCAGAGTGAACCAACGACGAGGAGAAGAGCGAACGAGAAGAGGCAGAGTGAACCAACGACGAGGAGAAGAACGAGAGAGGCAGCAGAGTGAACCAACGACGAGGAGAGAACGAACGAGAAGAGGCAGAGTGAACCAACGACGAGGAGAGAGAACGAGAAGAGGCAGAGTGAACCAACGACGAGGAGAAGAGAACGAGAAGAGGCAGAGTGAAACCAACGACGAGGAGAAGAAGAGGCAACGAGAAGAGGCAGAGAAGAACCAAGGACGAGGAGAAGAGAGAACGAGAGAAGAGGCAGAGTGAACCAACGACGAGAAGAAGAACGAGAAGAGAGAAGAGGCAGAGTGAACCAACGACGAGGAGAAGAACGAGAAGAGGCAGAGTGAACCAACGACGAGGAGAAGAACGAGAAGAGGCAGAGAGAGCAGCAGACAGGAAACCAACGACGAGGAGAAGAGACAACGAAGAAGAGGCAGAGTGAACCAACGACGAGGAGAAGAGCAACGAGAAGAGGCAGAAAGAACCAACGACGAGGAGAAGAGCAACGAGAAGAGGCAGAGTGAACCAACGACGAGGAGAAGAGCAACGAGAAGAGGCAGAGTGAACCAACGACGAGGAGAAGCAACGAGAAGAGGCAGAAAGAACCAACGACGAGAAGAGCAACGAGAAGAGGCAGAGTGAACCAACGACGAGGAGAAGAACAACGAGAAGAGGCAGAGTGAACCAACGACGAAGAAGAGCAACGAGAAGAAGAGCAGAACCAACCAACGAGGAGAAGAGCAACGAGAAGAGGCAGAGTGAACCAACGACGAGGAGAAGAAACGAGAAGAGGCAGAGGCAGAACGAGAACAACGACGAAGAGGCAGAAGAACCAACGAGAGAGAAGAACAGAAGAAAGAGTGAACCAACGACGAGGAGAAGAGCAACGAGAAGAGGCAGAGTGAACCAACGACGAGAAGAGCAACGAGAAGAGGCAGAGTGAACCAACGACGAGGAGAAGCAACGAGAAGAGGCAGAAAACCAACGACGAGGAGAAGAGCAACGAGAAGAGGCAGAAGAACCAACGAGACGAGAGAGAGCAACGACGAAGAGAAGAAGAGAAGAGACCAACGACGAGAGAAAGAGCAACGAGAAGAGGCAGAGTGAACCAACGACGAGAGAGAAGAAACGAGAAGAGGCAGAGTGAACAAACGACAAGGAGAAGAGCAACGAGAAGAGGCAGAGTGAGGCGAGGAGAAGAAACCAAGAAGAGGCAGAGAAGAGCAACGAGAAGAGGCAGAGAGGCAGAGTGAACCAACGACGAGGAGAAGAGCAACGAGAAGAGGCAGAGTGAACCAACGAGGAGGAGAAGAGCAACGAGAAGAAATTGTATTGTGGCCTAGACAACTCAAAATGTGTTGGACGTATGTGGACACCAGGAGGTCAGACGTTCAGATGAATTGATGGATGCAAAATGCTATTCAGGTAGCGCTAACCTAGCGATAGCAAAGTCGACACAAACAGGTACCATTATTCACACAAATCTAAACTAAGACAAACTACATTCAGTCATTTATTTCTCATGGTTTGTTGCTCACGATGGAGATGTTTGGCTCAAGTTTGTCAAATGACGCAGGATGTTTGTGTCGCAAATGTTCGTGTAAGTTGCTCGTGTTGCCCTCAGAGCCGTATCGTTTTTTCGTCAGACTCTGCAGATCGGTGGCTCATCTCGGTCTTGTTTTTTAAATCCACAATAATTCCACACATCAGACTTCAGCTTCTCGACGACATAAATGTGTAACATCATCGAGATCCAGATCCACGCGACCCACGAGCCGAGACGGTGAAGAACCATCCACCAACCAGACACAGAAGCAACACGTGTCACTGCTGTAACAGAGCGCCCCCTTGTGGACAAACACCAGAACTAACATCTATTATCGTATATCGTCTCATCCTTTGTCTTACCATAACACGCAGAGACACATTACAGTCTGCTCAAACATCAGTTAAACCAGTGTCCGCTGTGAAAATCTGGATTTAAACTGTATCTGTGTTACTAAAATGCAGAGATTCTGATATAATGATCCACGGGTGTCAGATTATAACTGTTCACGTTATTCCAGAAGTTTCTGTGGACGCCGCCATTGTCATTCAGGGGCCGATCTCGACAGTAAATCAGTTTTATTGGGACCACAGAGGTGTTTTAGAGCTCAGGGCTGACTCTTTGGCCACATGAACACTGAACATTTAACACAAACTTCATATCGGATTTTAACCTTAACCTGATGTACCACCATAAAAAAATCACAGTTTAGTCGCATTTACAGCAAAAGTTGGAGCAATTATGTGGAGATTTACCTCTATGTATGTCACATCTGCTGCCCGTGTGCAACCAGCAAAATTATAATCTGCCCCAACTTTTTAAAACTAAAAAAAACAGGTCAGATTTATAGTTGAATGTTAATTATTGTGACGTTTAGTGACTTTTACTTTGAGGTAGTTGTGGACTTTGAGCGGCCTGCACCCGGACACGCCTCCGCTCCTCCTCTGCACCACGGCGACGAGGATCTCCCTGAGGTCCGGGACGCCCACGAACGGCACGCACGTCGCCGCGGCAACCACCCGCACCTGTCCCGCACCTGTCGGTCAAAACGAGACGTTAATGCAGCCGCCAGACCTCAGAGATCTCCAGGAAAGAGGAAAGAAAGGTCGATGTTCAGGGCCGAGACCAAAGAAAACACGAGAACAGCCAAATGGAGCGTTACTTTAGTGAAGAGAGGAGGAGCAGAGAGAGGAGAGGAGGAGGAGGAGCAGGAGGAGGAGGAGGAGAGAGAGAGAGAGAGAGGAGGAGGATAGGAGGAGAGAGGGAGGAGGAGCAGGAGGAGGAGAGAGACAGAGAGGAGGAGAGGAGGAGCAGGAGGAGGAGGAGAGAGGAGGAGCAGGAGAGAGACAGAGAGGAGGAGAGGAGGAGCAGAAGGAGGAGAAGGAGAAGAGAGAGAGAGACAGAGAGGAGGAGCACAGAGAGGAGGAGAGGAGGAGCAGGAGGAGGAGGAGGAGGAGGAGAGAGAGAGAGAGAGAGGAGGAGGAGAGAGGAGGAGAGAGAGAGGAGGAGCAGAGAGAGGAGGAGAGAGGAGGAGAGGAGGAGGAGGAGGAGAAGAGAGAGAGAGAGAGAGGAGGAGGAGGCCTGGACAAGACTCTTCAAACCAACTCCCATCTGAGAAAGTCTCCACCAGATCAAAACCACGTCTAAGTCTTTTGGGGTCCCTGATAGTTTTTGGGGGTCACTGATAGTCTTTTGAGGCCACTGATTGTTTTTGGAGTTCCTGATAGTCTTTTGGGGGTCTCTGATAGTTTTTGGGGTCCCTGATAGTTTTTTGGGGTCCCTGATAGTTTTTTGGGGTCCCTGATAGTTTTTGGGGGTCTCTGATAGTTTTTGGGGGTCTCTGATAGTTTTTGGGGGTCTGATAGTTTTGGATAGTTTTTTGGGGTCCCTGATAGTTTTTTGAGGTCCCTGATAGTTTTTTTTGGGGGTCCCTGATAGTCTTTTGGGGTCTCTGATAGTTTTTGGGGGTCTCTGATAGTTTTTGGGGCCCCTGATAGTTTTTGGGGGTCCCTGATAGTTTTTTGGGGTCCATGATAGTTTTTTGGGGTCCATGATAGTTTTTGGGGGTCTCTGATAGTTTTTGGGGGTCTCTGATAGTTTTTGGGGGTCTCTGATAGTTTTTGGGGGTCTCTGATAGTCTTTTGGGGTCCCTGATAGTTTTTGGGGTCCCTGATAGTTTTTTTCCTGGGGTCCCTGATAGTTTTTGGGGGTCTCTGATAGTTTTTGGGGCCCCTGATAGTCTTTTCAGGTCCCTGATAGTCTTTTGAGGTCCCTGATAGTCTTTTGGGGTCCCTGATAGTCTTTTGGGGCCCCTGATAGTCTTTTGAGGTCCCTGATAGTCTTTTGAGGTGCCTGATAGTTTTTGGGGGTCTCTGATAGTCTTTTGAGGTCCCTGATAGTTTTTTGAGGTCCCTGATAGTTTTTTGGGGTCTCTGATAGTTTTTTGGGGTCCCTGATAGTCTTTTGGGGCCCCTGATAGTCTTTTTCCTGGGGTCCCTGATGGTTTTGACCCAAACAGAAGTTGCACAATGGCCGTGTTTTGCTCCTGAAGTGTGCCGTTACAGCACCTCTCGCTCTGAGCCAAATTCTCCACATTTCTGAGAGGGCAGTGGCTCTGATCCTCCGTACCCCACCGAGAGGCAGCGCGGGCGGGCAACAGGACACGGTCAGCCGGGGTCAGCCACACACAACACAATTAGGGCGGCACACTACATCGCACCAGTATCGATACTGCGATATCTGCTGACACAGTGATCCAGAGCCATGGCGACCGCAGACGGCACAAAGATATGGCTCTGAATAAAGCTCATCAGGGCATTTTGAGCGACGAATCTGGAGCCCAAGATCCACAGGCCTATTTAAAAATCCAAGTGAGTATCATAGCAACTAACGAGCCAATCAGGAGTGAGGATGTTGAGGGCAACGCTCCTTTTCCCGCTTGGTCTATTTGCAATGCTCTTGTTGCTATAGTAACCAGAATTCAGATAAACCTAATTTTTGAGATTCGTTCGATCAGATTTACTACTGAAATATAAAGTGTTTTCCTGATAAATCATTGCCTGTGAAAATTCTGTATTTAAACTTTGAATAAACATTAGAAAACAGACCAGCTGAGTAAAGTCTGACGTCAGTAAAACTGCAAACTTTGACACTCGTGCCCAAATACAATCATTTTTGTTCCATTTTCAAGAATAAACTCTGAAACTGTCGAACTTTGAGGTTCATATATTTAAGTTTAACAATATGTGTGGCTACAGCAGACGGGACGAATAAACACGTCGATTAAACGCAAAATCGGACAGAGACAGGAGCCAGAGCCGATTCCCTTAAATAAAAACACTCGGAGTACCTGGGTAGAGTTTGATTTTGAACCCGTTTGCCACGAGCCTGAGATCGGAGAAGTGAACGCTGCCGTCCAGACCCGGGCTGTGCCGCTCCATCCCGCACAGCGCCGTCATGAACTCCGCCCCGCCCAGGACCCTGAGGAGAGGAGACGGGTTTAATGTCACACGACGGGGAAACCGGACGACTGGCCTTTTGTCTAAACACGTGTAAACCAGGAAACACGACTGTGGTGCAGGCACAGAGGAGGCGTTCATCTGCACAAGGTAAGAAACAGCCAGGACCATATCAGACATGTGTTTGAACCATAGACTCTATATAAATGGACACAGCTAACACGCTAGCCACCACGCTACATGCTAATAGAGCCATGCTTCAAACAAGGCCCGGGAGAGATCACTAGATTACTCAAACATGCATGGATGACATCTTAACAACATTATAACATGGTAGAAAGCGCTTCTCGACTTTGCGGAACACTCCCTCTTTAAAAACGATCGATTTTTATTACTTTTTGCGATGACAAGACCGTCAGTAGTTGTAAAGTTGACCAAAGCGCTGCACTCACCAAAAAAACACAACAATTTAAACATAAATCTAAAAGTTTAACACACAAACACTTTTTCTCTCAAACTGAAAACACCCTGTTCCACCTTGTGATGTCATCATGTGGCAATACAGGAAGTGCTCCGCTGTGTTTTTAAACTCCACACACCTTCATTTCTAGAATCATCTGGATCATTTCAGTCCTGGAATTTCTAATCTCTACTGAATTAAAAGTAAAATGAGGAGGAGATAACTTAAAAACCACCACTTGATGACATCACAAGGTGGAACAGAGCGTTTTGAGCTTTGGAGATGTGACAGACGAATAATAAAGTGTGACTCAAACATGTGAATGAAACAAGCACGACTCCAGGTCTGTTTTGAGGAGGGAGCGACATAATAACATCGATTAAAGCTCAAAGTATCGCGGTGTGACTCTGAAGTGCTGTATGTTTGCGAGTTTTCTCCCCGACAAAACCCACAATGTCGATGAAACGTTCTGCACCGACAAAGACACCGACGAAGGTTTGAACTTTGTGTTTAAACAAGAGAGAAATGTGAGAAAATGTTAATGTGTGAGAAAAGTGTATAAAGTGTGTGGTGAGGGGTTTACAGACAAGAAACAGAGAGAATAATGTAAAAAAAAGCTGATACTTCGTGGATTTGTACCTACTCTTCTGTTAACTCTATGGGGTCCTTCAGATCTTCTGCTGGTAGTATACTATTCTCCAAAAGCCTCTTAAAAAGCAGAGCCTCCTCCACTCGAAACGGGTTCAACACTTGGAGTTTACGCCCAGAAAGTACCAACCACGATCCCTGGGTGGAGAGCCTGCAGAGGGGGTCCAGACCGAGAGGAGGAGCGGGGCGAGAGGAGGAGAGGCGGAGGAGGTTCTGCCTGAGAGACACCAGGCTACACCGCACCGAGCGAGAAGGTTTGGAGGGTGCGGTCTTCATCTTTTTTGGGACCTGAGCAGAGAATAGTTCATCCAGGAGCTGCTGGTTGGACAGCGGGGTTGCCTTACGTTTCTGGCCCTGAAAGGTGGATCGTTTGGGGGCTTCGGCGGACGTAGCTTTGGCCTGTTCGTGGAGGTCCAGGTGTTTTTGGGCCTTGTCTTCAAACCTGAGGGAGAAGACAGGAGACAGATGAACTATAAGGTCTACAATCTGTTATAACGCCGTTTCCTCCTCAAAAACAGACCTGGAGTTGTGTTTTCTGTAACATCTCGAAAGCTCAAAACGCTCTGTTCCACCTCGTGATGTCATGAAGTGGTAGTTTTCACGTTAACATCTCCCTTTTCTACCTTTAGTTCTATCGAGATGAGCCACTCCAGGACTGAAATGATCCAAATGATTCAAGAAATGAAGGTGTGTGGAGTTGAAAAACACAGTGGGGCACTTCCTGTATCACCACACGATGACATCACAAGGTGGAACAGAGGTTTTTTTTTCAGTTTGAGAGAGAATTTGCAGGTTTTGCGTGTTAAACATGTGTGAACGAAACAAAAAAGCACAACTCCAGGTCTGTGTGTGACGAGGAAACGACATTATAATCGCACAGATCAGAAAACAGCTCAGTCTGGGTCCTTTAAAGGTTAAGTCTGGTTTTCCGGAGCATGTACAGTA
The DNA here is from genome assembly GCA_019594935.1 of Periophthalmus modestus. NCBI lineage: Eukaryota > Metazoa > Chordata > Actinopteri > Gobiiformes > Gobiidae > Periophthalmus > Periophthalmus modestus. The sequence goes on along the minus strand of JAIEZT010001302.1, from coordinate 891,326 downwards.
GTTCCTAGAAATGCAGCACCGCTTGTTGACACTGGCATTAGGAGAAGCCAAGTTTTAAAAAGCCATATGTCTGTTTCCATACCTTATATAAGCAGGAGCAGGCCCTGAGCTGGTACTGTCTATAAATAGGTTTGAATAACGACAAAGAATTGAGGGAAGTGTCGAACTGAAGACGTGGAGGCGAGAATCAAAAATCAGACACTAATCAATATTAAAACTAGTATCAAAACTAGAGACTCATTTTTCACAGGTATCGATACTAAAAAAAGTCCCACTGACAGAAATGAACCTGAATCTGTTTAAACTGATGTGTCTGATTCACAAATATAAGACAAAGAGACGAGAATAAACAAGATGAACGAGTGTGAAAGTACTGCACTGAGGATTAACACACATGGACCTGGTTTAGACCTGGTTTAGACCTGGTTTAGACCTGGTTTAGACCTGGTTTAGACCTGGTTTAGACCTGGTTTAGACCTGGTTTAGACCTGGTTTAGACCTGGTTTAGTTCTGGTTTAGATCTCGTTTAGTCCTGGTTTAGTCCTGGTTTAGTCCTGGTTTAGACCTGGTTTAGTCCTGGTTTAGACCTGGTTTAGACCTGGTTTAGTCCTGGTTTAGACCTGGTTTAGTCCTGGTTTAGGCCTGGTTTAGACCTGGTTTAGGCCTGGTTTAGACCTGGTTTAGTCCTGGTTTAGACCTGGTTTAGTCCTGGTTTAGTCCTGGTTTAGACCTGGTTTAGTCCTGGTTTAGATCTCGTTTAGTCCTGGTTTAGTCCTGGTTTTAGACCTGGTTTAGTCCTGGTTTAGACCTGGTTTAGTCCTGGTTTAGTCCTGGTTTAGTCCTGGTTTAGACCTGCTTTAGACCTGCTTTAGACCTGGTTTAGTCCTGGTTTAGTCCTGGTTTAATCCTGGTTTAGACCTGGTTTAGTCCCGGTTTAGTCCCGGTTTAGACCCGGTTTAGACCCGGTTTAGACCCGGTTTAGACCCGGTTTAGACCCAGTTTAGTCCCGGTTTAGTCCCGGTTTAGACCCGGTTTAGACCCGGTTTAGACTAGGTTTAGACCCGGTTTAGTCCCGGTTTAGTCCCGGTTTAGACCCGGTTTAGTCCCGGTTTAGTCCCGGTTTAGTCCCGATTTAGACCTGGTTTAGTCCTGGTTTAGTCCTGATTTAGACCTGGTTTAGACCTGGTTTAGACCTGGTTTAGTCCTGGTTTAGACCTGGTTTAGTCCTGGTTTAGTCTTGATTTAGACCTGGTTTAGTCCAGGTCTAGTCCTGGTCTAGTCCTGGTTTAGTCCTGGTTTAGTCCTGCTTTAGACCTGGTTTACACCTGGTTTAGTCCTGGTTTAGACCTGGTTTAGTCCTGGTTTAGATCTCGTTTAGTCCTGGTTTAGTCCTGGTTTAGACCTGGTTTAGTCCTGGTTTAGGCCTGGTTTAGACCTGGTTTAGGCCTGGTTTAGACCTGGTTTAGACCTGGTTTAGTCCTGGTTTAGACCTGGTCTAGTCCTGGTTTAGTCCTGGTTTAGTCCTGGTTTAGACCTGGTTTAGTCCTGGTAACAGAAATGGTATCGAATCTACTCCTTAGAATAAAAATGGAGTCTGAGTGAAGTTAAATGTAGTTTTAGTTTCGTGTCTGGTCTATAACTCACAGATTATTCAGGTTTAATGCAGTATTTTTGTTGCTATTCAAATAAAGATAATTGAGAGTAGGATAAAAGCTGTTGAAGGTAACGTCCATTCCGCCCACACCACAAGTTTAGCGGGTTTAGCCATTATAGCTAAAGGAACAACAAGCAGCAGGAGGCGCTCCTCTAAGCCAAATATGAACCAGGTTTGTGGAGATGCGAGCCCACAAACAGTAAGTTCTTCCATGCACAAAACAAACACGTAGACCTGCCACAACAAACGAAAAACACGATATATCAAACGTACTTTATGCCACTGATTAAGACTTAAATCATCTCAGTAAATCATTTTAAATCAACTGTTCCATTAAAAGACATGAGCTGCGACAAATAAAACAGCAGAACGAACCAAAAATGAGCCATAAAAAGGACTGACTCACCCTCCACAGCTCAAATCTTACATTTTACTACAGCAAAAATGACCCAAATTCTCCCACTTTTGCAAAGAAAAAGAGCTCACGTGGTAAATATCCTGACCGGTCCACAAATACACTTTTATTTTTGTCTATTTTTCCACTAAAAAGTTGCATCGTGTGGCTTTAAGCTGCATTCCCACTGAACAATGGGCCAAATACAAACATTCCCAAATTTCTTTCCTTCTTAGAAAGTATTTGTGTTTGGCCAATAAAGTGCACATAATTCTTAACCTGCTTCCCATTCAAATTATTACGCAATTTTTGGTTGATTCCGTTAAGATTTACAGTTGGAAAATTATCGGAATTTCCCTGGAAAGTCGTGTCCCCCTCTGGCTCTCGGCCCGGCTCTTCCTCGGGAGCACAGCTTATGTTAAATGTCCCAAAATTCCACTGCCGCTCCTCCATTTGACGGACAGCTCTGTGGAAAAGTGGGAGCTCTCACCTCCTCCTCCCCTCCGGGCTCAGCGTTTTCCATCTTTCGTGGACGATTTCGTTGATTTCGTGCAGGGACGCTTTGGGATTTTCGGATATGATTTCGGCTCTCGTCTCCTTCTCGAACAGAGCAGCCGGAGACACTGGAGCTCTCACGACTCGATTAGCCAAAACATCATAAGCTGTCAGCGCGGCACGTTTTTCTGTTATGGAATTTGAAACCATCTTGTTTGGAATTTCAGATTTTTTGTTAGAAGTTCCCGAGTTCGGTTGAAGAATCGTAACAGGCTGCAGCGGTTGGTTCGACTCTGGATCTCTTAACGCTGTCCCTCGGCTCCAATCTTCTACCGTAAACTGGTCCTTACACGTTTCTAAATTGTCCAATTCGAGTTTTTCGGGAGAATTTGTGGTAAAACTTGACTCTTTCGCGCAATTTTGAGACAATCCTTCGTCATCACAAGTGGAAAAGTTGGAAGGAATTTGGTTAACGATCCAGTCTTCAGCGACGGACGAAGACGAGCTACTGTTTGAAGTTTGGCTTTGGAACGAGACGTCGCTGCTTCTGTTTTTCTTTTTTTCCTCGTTACAAACTTGAATATTCTTGTTGATCGCTGTTGTGGTCTTTGTACAAACATCTTGTTTCTTCAGGACTGGGTCTCGCTCAAAATCTTTGGGCGAATTCGATGCGTTTTTAGACGCTGTGGGACCAGGTTGCTCCTCTGTTGGACGATCTTTGGCGACAGGTTTGGGGCCATAAAGAGAAGCAAGTAAATCTTCTACTGCAGCCAACACAGCGTCCTGGAGGAAAAAACACAAAACACACCAAGAACAAGTGAGACAATAAAATATTTTGTACCAATCCTCTGTGTTTTTTTCCTTTTCTTTTTAAAATCTTAACCCGCCATGTTGGTTTTGACATGAACGGCACATACAGGTCTCTGATTGGTTACTCCGCCTGTCAATCACGCCCTCTGAAACCATGGAGACAGGAAACGACTCCAGATCCGACCATCTTTTTAAGGTTTTGTCGAAGCGTGTGGTTCTGGTAACAGGAAACAATGTGGTGCGAGAACTTGTCCCATCCCTCGAATAAGAGCAAATAATATCCCCTCTAAACGTGTCTGAAGAGGTTTGAGAGTCATCCATGCATGCTTGAGTAATCTAGTGATCTCTCCTGGGCCCTATTCACACTCTCCTTACAGTTAGCTCCAGTTACCCACGACAATCCTCCATAAATCTACAAAAACATGATACAAAACTGTTCAAAACCTGGTGTGACGTGCAGTAGTATCATTAGTGTTGTGATAGTGGCTCTGAAGGGGGAGGGACTCAGCACAGAGAGCAAATAATACCCCATAGAAGTAAAATACCTCCTCTTTAAGCTAAACGCCTTTCCTTTAGTCAAGTCGTCAACCGAAACAACGAGAAACGGGACAAGATCTTGTGCCACAGAATAGAAAAAAGTTCACACTAGTACAAAGAGTCCCCACGATAAACACTGACTCCTGAAGAAAAGTCGATATTTTCTGGACTATAAGTTGCACTTTTTTTGCATATTTTGGCCGGGGGTGCGACTTATTCTCAGATGCGACTTATACTTCGAAAAATACAGTAGTAATTCCCATGACATGCCTGATTATAATGAGGAATATTCAGCTTTTAAAACATAAAAACAGTTTTAAACCCAGGCTGTCGTCCTTCACCTTGTGGTGCAGCAGGACCTGGGTCTTGTCTGGAGTCACGTTCACGTCGATCGCCGCCGCAGAAACGCAAACTCTGAGAACGAAGGTCGGAAATCGGCTCCTCGCGTCCTCCGAGAACTGCGCCGAGTATCGCTCACGGACCAGCTGAGGGACACACAACACTCATTTACTTTTATGTCAAATATGGGGAAACCTAAAGGTGCAGAATGGAACTTTTCTGGTGGGGAAAGGTCTACCACATCCTTGTCTCCATAGAGATGTTATTGATTGGCCTGGAATGTTCCACAGTATGGCATCTAGTCGTTTCTTCTCGTTTTCCTCTGAAGTTGTATTTGGAGTGGTTCATGTTTGAGTTTAGTCTTTAATCCACTATTTTCAAGACGCCATTTTGTCGATAAATCCCTGTTTTCACCTCCACTCTGACGCTCACACTTCCTTCTCCAGTTTTATTTTCTTAATCGCTGATATTCGTAGGATTCATAGGACGATAAACGGTAATATCGTTTATCGTGATAAAAAGGGTCGACAAAAATCGTTCCTGGCACTTTTTATATAATCGTGACAATCGCCGACAAAGATAACCGTCGTCGTGTGAGCAGAATGTTATTAAGTGGTTTTGGATGAATATTGTGATTTAAAATGTGTAAATTATAACAGAATGATCCACAGAGTCAGATTATAACCACAGGACAGACACATTTAAACATGACTTTTACCTTTATTTAATTCTGGATGTTTTTATCGCTCAAAATTAGCATGAGAGAGCAGGCTCGCCTCTCCGCAGTTCTGACCTGGAGCTTGTCGTGGCTGCGTTACCCGTCTCCATGGAGCTGCACTGACCTGAGGTGTTTTGGTTAAACGTACCTTGAGGATGTCTTTGTTCTGCACGGGTCGCTCGTTGATGTAGATGAAGCTCTTGTCGGGGCTGGAGGAGCTGGTGGAGCTGTGATCTGCGCCAGGTTTAGGGAAGAAACCCTCCAAAAAGATCTGAAAATACAAAAATAGGAAAAAAAATAACTCTTTTGTTTCTAAATATTTGTCTTTTATTTGTTCAGAGCATTTAGAACGACTCTTCTGACATTAATCTGAGCAAATCCAGCACCGAGGAACGAACCCTCATTGTACAGTGGTACTTTGAGTCACATGGGTCAAATTCAGAACCGTCGACATTTTAATACCAGAGATGCCCCAAGAGTAAATGCCATTAAAGGAATAATAAGTGTTTTTCACAGACAGGGGGCAGTATGTGATCTCCACAGACCTGACTCGTCCTGATTTCTTCCTGTGGGTCTATCTTAAAGAAAAGGTGTTTGTGAATAAACCTCAGACAATAAACCACTTCAAACGTGACATCAGGATCAAATAAGAGACAAATTAAGTCATTTTTATTTCCCCTAGTTTAAGTCGTAAGTGAACAATTATAACCGTTTATATTGCCAAAAATCTGGGAAGGTTCAGTTTATCTTCTGCTAAAATTTGGTGAGTTTAACTTAAGAATTAAAGGAGCTACTGAAGATTTAAAAGTGTCACTGACTTTTGGGCCACCCTGAAAAACAAGAACATCTTTAAGAGTTGAAGGAAGCGAAGGAAGAATTTATCCCAACCAAACCCTGATAACCCAGTGAGATTAAAGATTAAACTCAAACATGAATCACTCCAAATACAACTTCAGAGGCTCAACGAGAAGAAACGACTAGAACATGGTTAAAGTTCTGAAAAGTCCAAGCAGAATCGGTCCAGAAAAGGCATTTGAAGAGTTTTAAGAGTCCAGTTGGTCTTATAATCTTCAACCAGAACCACATTCTGGGCCCGAGGCAGAAACTCCACCGACCTCTTTACCCCCCATATAAACTTCAGCACGTTTAGCTTTAGCCGCCTGAGCGCTGTAGCTCCATAAACGAGGAGGAGAGGAGGTGGAGCGCCTCCTCGGGGCACAGGAGGTGACGGCTCCTCAGACGCAGAGCACGTGTTTGTCCTCAGGTCTGGAGCCGTCCTGTCACGATATCGCGTTTGGACGTACGATATTCTGCTCAAGTAAATATACACGATTAACGATACTTGATCCTTTGGGGTGTGATGCTAGCTGAAGGCACTGCTCTGTCTGAGGCTCTGTTAGACTTTAATCTGAGCTTTATTTTAACCAGAGAAAAGTCCCACTCACGTAAACACTTGGAAAATACAGCTTTGCTTGAAATCGTTTTCCAGGATATTTTTTCTTACTTAAATTTTATGTTTATCAAGTAATCACGTCTACAACTATATAACACTTTTTTTATTATATTTATGTATTAAAAATATGATGATTATTATTTATTTTGATTGTTTTGTGCCGACTAAAATGTCAGTTTATCGATTATTTATTTATTTAGACGACAGCAGAAAAGAGGAGTGACAGAGGGAGCTGAAGATCTGTTATTTTTTGTGTTTTTATGTGTAAAAAGTCACATTAAACTCACGATTCACAAGTTTAATCTGTCTTTATACACGTACATTGTTCCATAGTACTTTTTCCTACATAAACAGTAGTTTTTGGAGGAACTTGGATCAGATACTTCGTAGTTTTGAGAGCTCCCGTTGTGGTCGTCGGTTCGATTGGCAGCACTCGTCTCGTTCACAGTCCTCGTTTATGTTTCGAGTCACAGACAGACTCACCTCGGGCTCGTGGTGCTGATGATGGACACGGAGCAGGTTGGACACGGCGCTCGGGCCCAGAGTCGCCACCAGGGCACTTCTCAAGTCGGCCATTTTGGATTTCTGCCAAACCACCACCTGCAATGATATGAGAATGTGTTTAAGGAGAGGACCAAAAGAGAACCAGAACAGGACTAGAACAGGACCACAAGAGGACCACGAGAGGACCACGAGAGGACCACAAGAGGACCACGAGAGGACCACGAGAGAACCAGAACAGAACCACAAGAGGACCACAAGAGGACCACAGGAGGACCACGAGAGAGACCACGAGAGAACCAGAACAGAACCACAAGAGGACCACAAGAGGACCACGAGAGGACCAGAACAGGACTAGAACAGGACCACGAGAGGACCACAAGAGGACCACGAGAGGACCAAAAGAGAACCAGAACAGGACTAGAACAGGACCACAAGAGGACCATGAGAGGACCAAGAGAAGACCAGAACAGGACCACAAGAGGACCACAAGAGGACCAGAACAGGACCACAAGAGGACCACAAGAGGACCACGAGAGGACCACGAGAGAACCACAAGAGAACCAGAACAGGACCGCAAGAGGACCATGAGAGGACCACAAGAGGACCAGAACAGGACTAGAACAGGACCACAAGAGGACCACAAGAGGACCAAGAGAAGACCAGCACAGGACCGCAAGAGGACCACAAGAGGACCAAAAGAGGACCACAAGAGGACCACAAGAGGACCACGAGAGAACCAGAACAGAACCACAAGAGGACCACAAGAGGACCACAAGAGGACCACGAGAGAACCACAAGAGAACCAGAACAGGACCACGAGAGGACCACGAGAGGACCACAAGAGGACCACGAGAGGACCACGAGAGCACCAGAACAGAACCACGAGAGGACCACAAGAGGACCAAGAGAAGACCAGAACAGGACCACAAGAGGACCACAAGAGGACAAGAACAGGACCACAAGAGGACCAGAACAGGACCACAAGAGGACCACAGGAGGACCACAAGAGAACCAGAACAGGACCACAAGAGGACCACAAAAGGACCACAAGAGGACCACGAGAGAACCACAAGAAAACCAGAACAGGACCACGAGAGGACCACAAGAGGACCACGAGAGGACGACGAGAGGACCAGAACAGAACCACAAGAGGACCACAAGAGGACCAAGAGAAGACCAGAACAGGACCACAAGAGGACCACAAGAGGACCACAAGAGGACCACAAGAGGACCACGAGAGGACCACAAGAGAACCAGAACAGGACTACAACAGGACTACAACAGGACTAAAGCAGGACTAAAGCAGGACTAAAGCAGGACTAAACCAGGACTAAACCAGGACTAAAACAGGACTAAACCAGGACTAAACCAGGACTGAAACAGGACTAAACCAGGACTAAACCAGGACTAAACCAGGACTAAAACAGGACTGAAACAGGACTAAAAAAGGACCAAAACAGGTGAGCAGGATGGCATATGACAAACAGGGACATTTCAGAACATGTTTGTAAATGTCTAAACTACAGGGTGAGCAGCTTCTACACAGAATAAGACCCAATGGAGACACAGGGAGGGCATCTGACACACAGGGAGGGCATCTGACACACAGAGAGGGCATCTGACACACAGGGAGGGCATCTGACACACAGGGAGGGCATCTGACACACAGGGAGGGCGTCGCACGTAGAGGCTCTTAAAGACACATTTTGTCACATGTAAACTGAGAATGTAGTAAAACTGATTGAGGAGGAGTTGTGAAACCAGACACGGGGCCAAAAGTTCAACACGCGTCAGAGCGAGAGACATAAACCAGGACTAAACCAGGTCTAAACCAGGACTAAACCGGGTCTAAACCAGGACTAAACCAGGACTAAACCGGGTCTAAACCAGGACTAAACCAGGACTAAACCAGGTCTAAACCAGGTCTAAACCAGGTCTAAACCAGGTCTAAACCAGGACTAAACCAGGACTAAACCGGGTCTAAACCAGGACTAAACCAGGACTAAACCAGGTCTAAACAAGGTCTAAACCAGGACTAAACCAGGACTAAACCAGGACTAAACCGGGTCTAAACCAGGACTAAACCAGGACTAAACCAGGTCTAAACCAGGTCTAAACCAGGACTAAACCAGGACTAAACCAGGACTAAACCAGGTCTAAACCAGGTCTAAACCAGGTCTAAACCAGGACTAAACCAGGTCTAAACCAGGACTAAACCAGGACTAAACCAGGACTAAACCAGGACTAAACCAGGACTAAACCAGGTCTAAACCAGGACTAAACCAGGACTAAACCAGGACTAAACCAGGTCTAAACCAGGACTAAACCAGGACTAAACCAGGACTAAACCAGGACTAAACCAGGACTAAACCAGGTCTAAACCAGGACTAAACCAGGACTAAACCAGGTCTAAACCAGGACTAAACCAGGACTAAACCAGGACTAAACCAGGTCTAAACCAGGTCTAAACCAGGTCTAAACCAGGTCTAAACCAGGACTAAACCAGGACTAAACCAGGTCTAAACCAGGACTAAACCAGTCCAGTTACCAGTCCTGGTTTATGTCTTTTGCGTTGGATTGTACCTGGACGACTGAGGATTCCACAGATACTGAAATTATAAATAAAGTCTCTTTCTGAACTAAACTCTTTTCTTAATCAATTAATCTAGTTCTGTAATTTAATAATCATAATTCTTTTGATGAATCAGTTATTTGTTCTTGTAACCGCCTGAACTTGGCCGTGCAAAAGACCAGTTTGGTTGCAAGAACGACCCGTCTGTGTTTGAAAAGAAACTCACAGTTTATAATGACAGAGCTAAAGACCCACCTCCTGCTGGACTCATCAACTGTGCATGTGCTCGCGATGCCAGGCCACCACAAGAGGGCGCTACTCCATTAAAATACATGAGCCCGATTAAACAAACAAGTGGAATCACATACAATTTAACCTCTGTGACATTCAGATCACTAAAGGCCTGTGATCATGAGTCAAACCCACAGAGCGACGTCCACAGAGGGTCAGGGTCTCTCAGAAAACTACAGGACCAGACATTAGAGGAGGTCAGTGAAGAAGAGCCTGGACCAAACATTAAAAACCTCCAAAACTATTTTAGAAAAATCTGTCCAGTATTATAGGAAACATATACAAAGAACTAAAATAAATCACCTTGCTCATCTTATAAAACATACAGGCTTATAATAATAAAGAATTATCTTAAATGTTCGTATTAACCCGCTCTACATGATCCTAGAGGTTTTTTTTTTGTTTTTAGTTACTTTGAGTTTATTTATTATTAGTTTTTAATTATTTTTTTCATTTTTTTGTTATTTTGAGTTTATTTATTAATATTTTTGTTTTTTTCTTTCTTTTTTTTGTTATTTTGAGTTTATTTATTATTATTTTTTGTTTATTTTCTTCTTTTTTTGTTATTTTGAGTTTATTTATTGTTATTTTTTGTTTATTTTCTTCATTTTTTTTGTTATTTTGAGTTTATTTATTACTGTTTTTTATTTATTTTCTTCATTTTTTTTTGTTATTTTGAGTTTTTTTTTTTTTTTGGGGGGGGGGGGGGGGGTGGGGGGGGTTATTTTCTTTTCTTCATTTTTTTTTATTTGAGTTTATTTATTACTAGTTTTTATTTTATTTTTATTTTCTTCATTTTTTTTTTGTTATTTGAGTTTTATTTTTTTGGGTTTTTTTTTTGTTGTTTATTTTCTTCATTTTTTTGTTATTTTGAGTTATGCTGATTCATTTAAAAGATGTTTGGGTTGTTTTTTTTTAGCTATTTTTTGAGTTTTTGATGTTTTTTGTGATTTTGAGTTTATTTATTTTTTAATTATTATTATTTTATTGTTATTTTTCCTGTTCTACAATAAGATTTGAGCTTTAATAGTTAATTCATATCAATAAAAAGTCATAAAAGTTAGTATTTAACCTCAGTATTACTGTTTATGGCACATTACTGTCTATCATGTTTTGAGTATTGTCACGTCCCAAACCCGAATCTTAGGAATTATAAACCAATCTTTTATTTGATGTGCCAAGAATTTTCTCCCAACACTCTGGAAAAGTATCTTATAACTTTGAAATGCCTGAGTTCACGTTATAAAAGGTGATTGTGGGTTATTCCAGAGTCAGTGGACGAGTCTTTATCAGAGGAAGAACTGTCCCATCACAGACCGAGGTGGCCCTCTAGTGGTCATTTTACACAACTACATATTATTGAACTCACTGCCATCAAACAGATCGATACTTTGCAGCTGATGGCGTCATTTCCTGAGGGTGTGATGCTAACTGGAGGCACTGCTCTGTCTGAAGCTCTGTGACTCAAGTTAGACTTTAATCTGAGCTTTGTTTAACACAGTCTGACCAGAAGAAGCTGACTTATCTGAACTTCAACAGGTGATTTGTGCTGTTAAACAAGTTCCTCCAATAACATAAGCTTTAGCCAACAGTTTTTCAGTGAGTCACTCTCACCTTTTTGTGTAAAATCAAACTCTTAAACAGGACCATGAGCTCGGACTGACCACAGGCTCCTGAACATGGGCTCTTCAAATTTAGTTTTCAGACTCTTGTAAAACGATGGCAGTGTTTGCTAATGTCGCCACTGAGCATGTCACTGCAAAGTATGAAAGGTAAACTGTCCAAACCAGACTCAGAGACTGATCCTGCATCTGTCTCCAGGAGGTTAGACGACTGTAACGTCTCACTGGCCTCTGCAAACGAGACAGAACAGAACATCCAGAACACTGCTGCCAGAGTCTGACTAGAACCAGGAAGTACTTCACACATGTGTCCTGTGTCTCCATGGACCAGCACCAAAAAACATGTTAGAGCCACATGAACATCTCACACTCTGAGGACGTCAGGGACCGACTCCTGCTGGTCCAGAGTCACGACTAAACCTGGAGAATCAGAGTTTCATTTTTGTGCAGCTAAAACCTGGAACATTCTCCCTGAAGATGTGAGACAGACTCGACTTTGACAATGTTTAACCTCCTGAGGCCTGGCGTCCTCATATGTGGACAACACATTTTGAGTTGTCTCGGCCACAATGCCATTCTTTAGAAGAAGAACAAAGCAAAAATGTTCAATTTTGAATATTTTAAAGAGTTTAGAATGTTCAGAATATTTTCTTTCTTTATTTATTTTTTTGTAAAGTCTTATGTCTCCTGCTCCTCTGAGCTGCTCTTCAAATGAGCCACATTGATCCAAGAGGCACAACTGTTTCTGCTCAGGACAAATGTTGCCGTTTCAGGCTCTTCATAAATAGTTTTAGCAAATCATTATTCAACTTTTCGATCAAAATGATTAAAACTCAGGTCTCAGGTCCAATCAGCCCAAATAACAAAGAGACATTAAAGCCACAAAAGAGCTCAGGTCAATGAGCGTGATTGACAGGTGGATTAGCCAATCAGGGACAAGCATCGTCAGCCCAAAAATAATAATGGAAAAAAAATCTCACAGGGGCAGAAAAATGAGCGAAGCACTAAACTGTTAATCTGAGGTGAGATAAACCTGATTTTATTTGCAAATCACATGTGACCAATGAGCTGCTTCGTTTCACATGTGTCACTGAAATAAACTGATCTGATTGGACGATCAACAGAGGATGTGGAGACTAGGGGTGAGACGATATACGATAATACTGTTAATCTCGATAAAAAAGGTCCACAATTAATCATTCATGCCATTTTTTAATAATCGTGGGCCGTGGATCTGGATGTTACACATTTATATCATCACGAGGAACTTACACGAACATTTACGACACAAACATCCTGCATCATTTGACAAACTTGAGCCGAAAATCTCCATCGTGAGGAACAAACCATGAGAAATAAATGACTGAATGTAGTTTGTGTTAGTTTGATTTGTGTGAATCTGTGTCGACTTTGCTATCGCTAGGTTAGCATTAGCTGAACAGCATTTTGCACAGGTCGTGAGCAGCGGCGCAGGGTTTTACAACAACCATTAATTCATCTGAAAACCAACCTGGCGTCCACATATGAGGACATTACACTGCCTTGGTTTAATAATAATCGTGAGTCTAAATTTGAATATCGTCCGCTGCCTCTTGGAGACCAGACACAGAGAGATCAGTCTGGATTTGTCAACTTCACACGATCAGGTCCATAAATCTGTACCTTGTTGTGGTACAGTGTGATCCTGAGCTCGGGCCTGACGATGGCGAAGGCGGTGAGCACCTCCTGGATCCTCCTCAGCTCCTCTCTGCACTTCTTTGAGGAGGAGTAGAGCTGCCGGCGCACGGGGAGGTTTTTGAACAGCCTCTGCACCGTCACCGTCGTACCTGGAATCAAAACACCACCCGCTCACATTTATATACAACACTTTACCACCTTCAAGACAAGAATCGCACCAACAACGACGTTTATGTTGAACTGGAGACCTTCAGATCAGAGGAAAAGCTCTCGACGACTGGCCTACCAACAGTGGGCACTATAATAAAAACTAAACGAGTTACACCATCGAAAAATAAACAAATTATTACTATTATTAAAGGTCCCACGTTAAACTATTTTCTGATCGATGTTAGAATGTCGTTACTTCTTCAAGAACAGATCTGGACCTGTGTTTTATTTTGTTCACACATGTTTAAGTAACTCTTTATTATTAGTCTGTAACATCTGCAAAACGTCATGAAGTGGTAATACACTGATCCCTGGTTTATCTCGGGGGTTTTGTTCTAAAAATAACCCTCAACAGACGAAATCCGTGAAGTATCAGCTTTATTTTTTACATTATTCTCTCTGTTTCTCGTCTGTAAAACCCCTCACCACACACTTTATACACTTTTCTCACACATTAACATTTTCTCACATTTGTCTCTTGTTTAAACACAAAGTTCAAACCTTCGTCGGTGCCTTTGTCGGTGCAGAACGTTTCATCGACATTGTGGGTTTTGTCGGGGAGAAAACTTGCAAACATACAGCACTTCAGAGTCACACTGATCCAACATTTATGTAAATTTGTCTGACACATTCTGTACTGTACAGGAGACACGGAGGAGACTGATGGACAATGGTCTACAGTCCCTCAGCCAATCAGGACGCAGAACACAATGGTCTACAGTCCCTCAGCCAATCAGGATGCAGAACACAATGGTCTACAGTCCCTTAGCCAATCAGGACGCAGAACACAATGGTCTACAGTCCCTCAGCCAATCAGGACGCAGGACACAATGGATGTAGACAGACTAATAACGACAGAAAACACAACTCCAGGTCTGTTTTTGAGGACGTAACTTAATGAATCCATTTTGTGTGATATTGGGCCTTTAAGTTTTGTGTCTTTAAGTTTCAGGCAGAATAAGGTTTGTATAAGAGCTGCAGTCGACTAAATAAACTCTCGCTGGACTAAAGACGTGTGCTGCCCATCGATTGGACGACAAAAACGGGGGCGTGGCCAAAGCGCTCAAAACTAATAAGCATCTCTGTGTGTTTGACCCAAACTGCACACACAAGACCTCACCAGCAGGGGGAGCTCATGCAAAAACTACCATTTACACAGAAAACAGGACTAGGACAGATTAAACTTGTGCTGCTCTAGTGTGATGTGCTCTGTCCATAGGGGGCGCCGACAGCATGCAGCGCTTTGTTGTGAAACCTGCTCAGTTTATTCATGGTTTTAGATGAATATTGTGATGTAAAATGTGTAAATTACAACACAACGATCCCCGAGTGTCGTGGATTGTAACTACAGACACCTTGTCCGAGGTGAGAGGGTTTTTGAGACACGATGCTGCCGCTGGAGTCCAGACTGTACTGAGTGCTCACGTCGTCGTCCTTGGTCTTTGTGGTCACAGTAACCTACAAAAAACAAGAAAAAAACAAGAAACACAGTCAAATACAACACAAGGACCGTTTTTTCTGGACTGTAAGCGTCACTTTTGTTCATAGTTTGTCGGGGGTGTGACTTATATCTGACATTATTCAAATATATAAGTTCACATTTGGTTATTGTCCGTAACGACCACACGAGGGCGCTCTGGACTTGTACCAGTATCTCCTCCTCCTGAACCACTGAATATTTAACATTTACACATTACGGTAAATTAAAAGACGTCTGAGAAAAACTGAACAAAAACGCCCCTAAAAAAAAATCATTGTCTCGTTTTCTCTGGAGTCGGTGGAGTCGTTCATCTTCGACACGAGGACGAAGAATTCTGTGGATTTAGTGATTTGGACACATCACAGTTCAGTCTGTGTCTGTATTATTCTGTGTCTAGTTTACAGGCTCAGAAATGAAAAGGACTAAACCTGATTTTAAACCGTGAGTCAGAAACATGGGCTGTGTATGTCGACCTTATTCTGCCCCGCCCACTTTTTTTTCCACAAATGCGACTAAACCGTGTCGTCTTTGAAGTACCACGTCTGGTTAAGTGGAAATCCTGCTCCTTTCAATAGGGAATTTGTGAAAAGTTTCAGCACTAAAATATATTTAAAAAAATATATATATTAAAAAAATTACATAAAAAAATAAAATAAAATAATAATATAAAAAAATAATATTAAAAAAATTACATAACAAAATACATAAAATAATAAATATATAAAAAAAATATATAAAATTACAAATAATAAAATATATAAATAAATATAAAAAAATAATATATAAAAAATATATATATATAACATTACATAAAAAGTATATATATATATATATATATATATATATATATATATATATATATATATATATATATATATATATATTATATATAAAAATAAATAACATTAAAAAATCAAGTTGGTTTGTCAAATGTTCAGTGTTTATGTGCAACGAGCCGACACTTCAACAAAGCGTCAAACGGCTTTGTCCCGATAGAACAGCTCCAGACAAAATAATACAACCCCAAAGACGGCAACTTCTGGAATAAAGTGAATAAAAGGACAAAGCTAACGTGCTAGCTGCCTCGTTCCAGATAGACGTGAGCTCGGGCTCCGTCGACTCTTATTAAAATTGTAAAACATTAAATAAACAATCTATTATCATTACAATTACAATAAAGACCAATTATTTTATATGTAGAACGCTTCAGTTTGTGGTGTCGTTTTAATATTTACTGCGCCTTAAATTAGCATTAGCATTAGCACTGAGACACAAACGCGTCTCTCTCTAAACACATAAATGTCCTCTGGTGAAGTATTTATTTTATTTGTGTAGTGTTTAACATGTTGTCAGTGACATCCACACACAGCTCCCCGTCCACTGTCTGATCTTTAAATATTTATTCATTTAATCGGCAAAAAACTCAGAAATAAAACTGGACAGGAAGTAGTGACGCTAACAGGCGCTAACCTACAGAGTTAGCAGGGTTTTTTTTTGTTTTTTTACGCAGAATAAGACAATAACTTTTGTTTGTGGAGAAAATTATGGTGCTTCAAAAACTGCAGCCTTGGTGATTTGCTTTAAAACTCACACTGATTCAAATAGTGAATATGTGATTAAACCTGCTATATGACGCTAAACTGAGCTTTAACTCATGTTTTAATACTGTTTCCTCCACAAAAACAGACCTGGAGTTGTGTTTGTTTCATTCACATGTTTGAGTCACACTTTATTATTAGTCTGTCACATCTCCAAAGCTCAAAACGCTCTGTTCCACCTTGTGATGTCATCAAGTGGTAGTTTTCATATTAACTCCTCCTTTTTACCTTTAGTTCAGTCGAGATAAGTGGCAACTCCAGGACTGAAATGATCCAGATGATTCTAGTGAAGGTGGAGTTTAAAAACACAGTGGAGCACTTCCTGTATCACCACATGATGACATCACAAGGTGGAACAGAGTGTTTTCAGTTTGAGAGAAGAACGCAGGCTAAATCTGCAGGTTTGTTTATGTGTTAAACATGAGAATGAAACAAAACACGACTCCAGGTCTGTTTGAGACGAGGAAACGACATCAGAGCAGATCAGAGAAAAGAGGCATATGGACCTTTAAAGTGTCACCTCGAGTTTTATTCTGAACACTGTGTGTTTAGTTTTATTCTGAACACTGTGTGTTTAGTTTTATTCTGAACACTGTGTGTTTAGTTTTAGTTTTTATTCTGAACACTGTGTGTTTAGTTTTAGTTTTATTCTGAACACTGTGTGTTTAGTTTTTATTCTGAACACTGTGTGTTTAGTTTTATTCTGAACACTGTGTGTTTAGTTTTAGTTTTATTCTGAACACTGTGTGTTTAGTTTTAGTTTTATTCTGAACACTGTGTGTTTAGTTTTATTCTGAACACTGTGTGTTTAGTTTTAGTTTTATTCTGAACACTGTGTTTAGTTTTATTCTGAACACTGTGTTTAGTTTTATTCTGAACACTGTTTAGTTTTATCACTTTTATTCTGACACGTGACTCTCTTCCGGGTTAAGTGTTATCGTGAGCACTTCCGGCCGTGACGTCACTCCGCACACTGGGACGTTCTTCTCGTGGTGAAGATGAGCATGTTCAGAGAGAAGAGGAAGCGTCTGTCCTTCCAGACCGTGGGGGTGTCCGCGCTGCACTGCTGCGTGCCTCTGTGCACCGCCTCGTCCCGTTACAGTTTAAACATTAGTCTCCACGCGTTTCCCGTGGACACGTCTGTGCGCGCGCAGTGGCTCAAGAACATCCGGAGAGACAACTTCACCCCCACCAACGGCACCAGAGTGTGCAGCCGCCACTTCCCCCCGGGGAACATCGTGGCGACCCCCGGAGGACTGAGGAGGTTAAAGAGAGGCTCTGTGCCCCTGCTCTTCCACTGGAACAACTACTCCCTCCAGGGACTCCGCGGGGACAGTCCCGCAGAGGACACAGTCCATCAGGACACAGTCCATCAGGACACCTCTGCAGAGTGCACCGGGACAGTCCACCAGGACACCTCTGGAGTCAAACTCTCAGCTGCGGACCACGATTACACCAAATCACAGACAACTGGAAGGAATAACAACGAGACAGAGCACGAGAGCCTGCGGGGGCACGGGACTCTGCTGCGGGAGGAGCGCGGGCTGCTGGGGCTGGACAGTCGCTTCTGTTTGGAGCGTTTTGCTGCCTCAGACGAAGACATCCGCTTTTACACGAGGTGAGTTTGGATCAGTTAAATGAGTGATGTCCCCGCTCCTGTCCCCGCTCCTGTGGGAGACTTTCATGTGGTACATGTACTTCTCATGTGTTTTTAATAGTACTAGTTCTGTTCTGGACACTTGGCTCAAAGTTACTTTATGCTGCGTGCGGGGCGCGCGCGCTGAGTGCGCTGCCCATGGGGGGGGGGCGTGTGGAGTGTGCGGGGGTGTGCGGAGGTGTATGGAGGTGTGTGGAGGTGTGTGGAGGTGTGTGGAGTGTGCAGCTGTACAGCAGCACCACCCTCCTCCTACACAGCACCACCCTCAGTGCTGTGGTCGAGGCACAAAGGTGCCTGCATTTCTCCGTGGTCTGATGCCTCTGGACATAACGCGAGTCTGATTTGTAAAGATATGAGCAGGTCGTGCTTTACTCAGCCTCACGTAAATGCTTCAAATTCTCAAATTCTGGTTCAAAAAGTGAGTGAGACTGGTCAGGAGGAGGAGGAGCAGTGCTAGGTCAGGAGGGGGAGCAGGAGGTCAGGAGGAGGAGCAGGTGGTCAGGAGGAGGAGCAGGAGGTCAGGAGGAGGAGCAGGAGGTCAGGAGGAGGAGCAGGAGGTCAGGAGGGGGAGCAGGAGGTCAGGAGGAGGAGGAGCAGGAGGTCAGGAGGGGGAGCAGGAGGTCAGGAGGAGGAGCAGGAGGTCAGGAGGAGGAGCAGGAGGTCAGGAGGGGAGCAGGGGTCAGCAGGAGGAGCAGGTGGTCAGGGGGGAGCAGGAGGTCAGGAGGAGGAGCAGGTGGTCAGGAGGAGGAGCAGGTGGTCAGGAGGAGCAGGTCAGGGAATGTGTTTGCAGCCTTGTGGATAATTGTGCTGCCCCCTTGTGTTTGTAGAGTGTAACCTTCTCTTTTTTACCCACAGATTTGCCTCTTACCGACATTTCCAACATTTCTGGAGATTGATTGAACCGACAGTGAGGACCAAGATGATCCGGGTCATGAGCACAAAGACCTCGGCCTCTGGAGACTCTCACACCTCCAGGGTCTGAGATACTTCACATTTATCACAGTGGTGATGTCATAGTTTATATGAAGGAAAATACAGGCTGTAGTGGTATTTACAACACAGACTTAACAGGAGCTGTACAATGAACAGAATAAATGATGGTAACACAGCGCCCTCTTGTGGCAATAATGTTAAACTGTCAAATCAAATCAAACAAAGCTGATCTCAGGTCTCCAGATGTTTTACATATGGTCTGATTGTTTTTTTGTTTTTACAGACACTTCCTCTTGTTGATGAACTGTTCATGTTCCTCATGTATCTTTCTGTGGGACTTCTACCTCAAGATCTCGCTGCACGGTTTGGTGTTCACTGCTCCACAGTGAGCAGCATAATCACCACCTGGACCAGCTTTCTTTACCAGCTGCTTGGAAGCAAACGTCTGTGGTTGCCACGTGAGGTTGTGAGGACTCTCCTCCCACCAGAGTTTGCAGCTTTCTCCGACACACACGTGGTGCTTGATTTCATAGAGATTTACTGCCAGACCTCATCAGATCTCCTCATACAGAGTGACCTGTGCTCCACACACTTCTCACACTCCACACTCAAGGCCATGATTGGCATGGCCCCTCATGGTGCCATCACGTTTGTGTCTGCCTTGTATCCTGGATCCACGAGTGAGCGTGAGATCTTCAGACAGTCAGGCATCGTCAGTCTACTGCAGCCGGACGAGGCAGTAATGGTGGACAAGGGTTTTCTGATTGACGATGTAGCTCCCTGCAAAGTGTATCGCCCCGCCTACTTCTCAGGAACGGCCCAAATGAGCCGACAGGATCTGCTGCAGACTCCGTCTGTCGCTCGCCTTAAGGTCCACGTGGAGCGCTGCCTCCGCAGAGTGAAAGAAAACAAACTGTTTGACGGACTCGTCCCAGTGTCCGTCTGTGGAAGCATACACCAGCTGTTCAACGTCGCCTGCTACCTCGTAAATTACCAGAATGGCCCACAGCTGACGGCCCACAGCTGACGGCCCACAGCTGCTGACGGCCCACAGCTGACGGCCCACAGCTGACGGCCCATGACTCAAGGGCCCGCGGCTGAGGGCCCGCGGCTGAGGGGCTCAGGGCCCGGGCTCAGGGCCCGCGGCTCAGGGCCCGCGGCTCAGGGCCCGCGGCTCAGGGCCCGCGGCTCAGGGCCCGCGGCTCAGGGCCCGCGGCTCAGGGGCCCGCGGCTCAGGGCCCGCGGCTGAAGGTGCAGTTGTTCGGTGTGGACAGTAAAATAGATTATTCTATAAAAGTATTTAAGGTTTATATTTTTAAACTGCACTAAACAGTACAGTGTAATTATTTATTTTGTACAAACCAGCGGCAAATGTAAATACTTAAATACTTACTAATGTAAATATTTGTACATTTGAATTTACTGCAGAAGTTTGGGCACAAGGTAAACAAATAAACAACAGTTTTGTTGTAACAGGATTTTGTAAAACTACTTTTTCTATATGAAATAATATTTACAACATATTTAATAAAAAAGTAAATTATTCTGATTGTTTTCATATTGTCTCTGATAAAGCTACAAAAACATTCAATACAGTCTGACAAACACTTTAAAATAAAATACAACTCAAAGGAGGGCACCAGACACACAGGGAGGGCATCTGACACACAGGGAGGGCATCTGACACACAGGGAGGGCATCTGACACACGGGGAGGGCATCTGACACACGGGGAGGGCACCAGACACACAGGGAGGGCATCTGATGATTTTTTTAGCGCAATTTTCTGTGTTCTGCGTCCTGATTGGCTGATGGACTCTAGACCATTATGTTCTGTGTCCTGATTGGCTGATGGACTGTAGACCATTGTGTTCTGTGTCCTGATTGGCTGATGGACTCTAGACCATTATGTTCTGTGTCCTGATTGGCTGATGGACTGTAGACCATTGTGTTCTGTGTCCTGATTGGCTGATGGACTGTAGACCATTATGTTCTGTGTCCTGATTGGCTGATGGACTGTAGACCATTGTGTTCTGTGTCCTGATTGGCTGATGGACTGTAGACCATTATGTTCTGTGTCCTGATTGGCTGAGGGACTGTAGACCATTGTGTTCTGTGTCCTGATTGGCTGATGGACTGTAGACCATTGTGTTTCTCTCTGTACCTGCTGCTGTCAGACTTGTTTTGGTCTTAAATGTTCGTATTATCTACATCAGAGGTGCCCAAACTCTTTTCACCAAAGGCCATATCTTGAAAAATATTTGACACTGAGGGCCACATTGATCAATACAGTGGATAATTCAGATGGTGCATTAAACATAGTTTTGACCTCATACTTTAAATAAGTTTTGAGATATAATATTACGTCTGTGTGACAGGGCAATGTGATGTTATTTTGGTAGGATTTCTCAAATTTGCTGTAAAAGTACTGCCTGCTCTACATGATCCTGGGGTTTTTATTTCACGTCTGTGTCTGTAAATCAACATATGAACATTAAAAACAGACACATCAGGTCCTTCTTTCCCCGAGGTCGCTCCTGTTAGCGTTAGCAACAGGTCTGAGGCTCCTGATTGGCTCTTTGGTTGCTATGATACTCATGGTCAGAATTCCAAATAAAGAATTCAGCTCCAAAATGGCCGCTGTACCTGCTCTAGCCTCGATGAGCTTCATTTGACTGGGGTGACGAGCCAGTGAGTGATTTTTCTCCTCACCTCAGACACGGCGCAGATGGACCCGAGCGCCTCTCCTCTGAAGCCGTACGTCTGCAGACTCTCCAGGTCCTCGTGGGAGCTGATTTTGGAGGTGAAATGTCGGACGCCCATCACCGGAGCGTCCTCGGCTCTGATCCCAATCCCGTTATCCCTCACCTCGATACGATCCAGCCCAAAATTCTCCTGAGGGAAAAACAACAAAATACAGGCAATTAGTGATCAATTGTCACTAAAGTTATTTATCAATTTTTCATTTTAAGAACAAAAAATTAAGAAAAAAAAATGACAACCTGCCACATTAATAAAGCAGTTTTTGTAATATCACATTACATGGTCCCTGGTTATGTTCAGAGAGAACACGCAAACTCCACACAGACACAGATAGAACAAACTCCACACAGACACAGAGAGAACAAACTCCACACAGACACAGAGAGAACAAACTCCACACAGACACAGAGAGAACAAACTCCACACAGACACAGAGAGAACAAACTCCACACAGACACAGAACAAACTCCACACAGACACAGAGAGAACAAACTCCACACAGACACAGAGAGAACAAACTCACAGACACAGAGAGAACAAACTCCACAGACACAGAGAGAACAAACTCCACACAGACACAGAGAGAACAAACTCCACACAGACACAGAGAACAACAAACTCCAGAGACAGACACAGAGAGAACAAACTCCACACAGACACAGAGAGAACAAACTCCACAGAGACACAGACAAAACTCCACACAGACACAGAGAGAACAAAACTCCACAGACACAGAGAGAACAAACTCCACCAGACACAGAGAGAACAAACTCCACACAGACACATAGAGAACAAACTCCACACAGACACAGAGAGAATGCAAACTCCACACAGACACAGAGAGAACAAACAAACTCCACAGACACAGAGAGAACAAACTCCACAGACACAGAGAGAACAAAACTCCACAGACACAGAGAGAAAACTCCAAACTCCCCACAGACACAGAGAGAGAACAAACTCCACACAGACACAGAGAGAACAAACTCCACACAGACACACAGAACAAACTCCACACAGACACAGAGAGAACAAACTCCACACAGACACAGAGAGAACAAACTCCACACAGACACAGAGAGAACAAACTCCACACAGACACAGAGAGAACAAACTCCACACAGACACAGAGAGAACAAACTCCACACAGACACAGAGAGAACAAACTCCACACAGACACAGAGAGAACAAACTCCACACAGACACAGAGAGAACAAACTCCACAGACACAGAGAGAACAAACTCCACACAGACACAGAGAGAACAAACTCCACACAGACACAGAGAACAAAAACTCCACACAGACACAGAGAGAAAAAACTCCACACAGACACAGAGAGAAAAACTCCACACAGACACAGAGAGAACAAACTCCACACAGAGAGAGAAAAAACTCCACACAGACACAGAGAGACACAAACTCCACAGACACAGAGAGAACAAACTCCACACACAGACACAGAGAGAACAAACTCCACACAGACACAGAGAGAACAAACTCCACACAGACACAGAGAGAACAAACTCCACACAGACACAGAGAGAACAAACTCCACACAGACACAGAGAGAACAAACTCCACACAGACACAGAGAGAACAAACTCCACAGAGACACAGAGAGAACAAACTCCACACAGACACAGAGAGAACAAACTCCACACAGACACAGAGAGAACAAACTCCACACAGACACAGAGAGAGCAAACTCCACACAGACACAGAGAGAACAAAACTCCACACAGACACAGAGAGAACAAACTCCACAGACACAGAGAGAACAAACTCCACAGACACAGAGAGAACAAACTCCACAGACACAGAGAGAACAAACTCCACACAGACACAGAGAGAACAAACTCCACACAGACACAGAGAGAACAAACTCCACACAGACACAGAGAGAACAAACTCCACACAGACACAGAGAGAACAAACTCCACACAGACACAGAGAGACAAACTCCACACAGACAGACACAGAGAGAACAAACTCCACACAGACACAGTGAGAAAAAAACTCCACACAGACACAGAGAGAACAAACTCCACACAGACACAGAGAGAACAAACTCCACACAGATACAGAGAGAACAAACTCCACACAGACACACAGAGAGAAACAAACTCCACACAGAGAGAACAAACTCCACACAGACACAGAGAGAACAAACTCCACACAGATACAGAGAGAACAAACTCCACAGACACAGAGAGAACAAACTCCACACAGACACAGAGAGAACAAACTCCACAGACACAGAGAGAACAAACTCCACAGACACAGAGAGAACAAACTCCACACAGACACAGAGAGAACAAACTCCACACAGACACAGAGAAAACATACAAACTCCAATGCACGGTTAAACACAAGAGAAGAATTGAGAAAAAGAGTGATGGAGACACAGGGAGGGCATCTGACACACGGGACACTTCAGAACATGTCTGTGCAGTGATTTTCCAGTTTGGCTCATTTCAAACCACAACATGGTCGACACAGACGGAGTTTTACCAGTTTGACGTCGACGGCGGTGGCGTCTGCGTCCAGGGCGTTCTCCGTCAGCTCCTTCACCACGTTCAGCACCGACGCGATGACCTGAGCGCTGGACAGCAGCCGCACGGTGTGGGCAGAGAGCTGGTGCATCGTCACACGAGACTGACAACGACGACACACGGAGCAAACTGTGAGCGGCCACACGTTTATACGGCGGAAAAGAACCACGCACATGTTCAGACTGGGGCTGAGGTGGAATAAGTGTCTTGCCCAACGACACAACAATAGCATTCATCTGTGGGAGCTGGAGTCACACCTCCAACCTGTGGGTCACTGGATCTGACCTCTCAACCAATGATGTTCATGTCGAGAGAGGGATTTAAACCAGCAACCTTCAGATCAGTGGAACAAGTGCTCTACGAACTGAGCCACTGTCACCTCCTAAAAGCATCTAATTATTATTTTACAAGTATTTATAACGCTGTTTCCTCCTCAAAAACAGACCTGGACTTGTGTTTTGTTTCATTCACATGTTTGAGTCACACTTTATGTCACATCTCCAAAGCTCAAAATGCTCTGTTCCACCTTGTGATGTCATCAAGTGCTAGTTTTCAAGTTAACTCTTGCTACTTTTTACCTTTCGTTCAGTAGTAGATCAGCAGCATTCCAGTGCGTAAGTGATCCAAATGATTCTTGAAATGAAGGTGTGTGGAGTTTAAAAACACAGTGGAGCACTTCCTGTATCACCACATGATGACATCACAAGGTGGAACAGAGTGTTTTCAGTTTGAGGCTAAATCTGCAGAGTTTGTGTGTGAGAATGAAACAAAAAAAACACAGCTCCAGGTCTGATTGAGATGAGGATATAATAATATGATTCTTTAAACATTATTTTACATTAAACTTAAAATATTCAAAACATCTTACATTTTGAGCACACTTTTCTAGCTTTAATAAACAACAACGCTGGTTCATTCTTAATCGATTTTAGCAAGTCACTGTACAGTTTAACTTTAGGATAAACACGACTTACCTCTGTTTTTGGCTCTTAAAAACATGAAATCCACCAGTGTCTCAGTTTGATTTTTCATAACAAACTCCATGAGGCGCAACGCGGAAGTAGAGCACGCGCCCGCCCGCGTGCTGCGCGCTGATTGGCTGATTCTAGAGGCCAGTCAAACGTAGGGCGGTGTTTCCCGGGTTTTGTCTCACAGGCAAAACATTTTACCATATTCTGCTCCTCTGACCCTCTCCTCTTCATCCTCTGACCCTCTCCTCTTCATCCTCTGACCCTCTCCTCTTCATCCTCTGCTCCTCTGACCCTCTCCTCTTCATCCTCTGACCCTCTCCTCTTCATCCTCTGACCCTCTCCTCTTCATCCTCTGCTCCTCTGACCCTCTCCTCTTCATCCTCTGACCCTCTCCTCTTCATCCTCTGACCCTCTCCTCTTCATCCTCTTCATCCTCTGCTCCTCTGACCCTCTCCTCTTCATCCTCTTCATCCTCTGCTCCTTCTGCAGTCTCTGTTGTACTAATCGTGTCTAAACTGAGAAACAATATAAAACAATATATAAGTGTAGCAACATTAAAATTATAGTTGTCTTTTTGTTAATAGTTTATAAAATATGACTGTAAATTTTAGCACCATAAATGAATCTTATGTAGTTTTTGGTTATTTTATTACACATTTAATCTAAATATTATTTGTTTTTTTTATGTTAATCACCCCAAATGTGAAGTCTACTATCTACTGTCGGGCACAATAACTGCTGACTAGTTTTATGTACTCTGTTAACACATAAATATACTAACTTTGTACAGTCAAATCCTCGGTAAAAGTAGTTTTTTCGTGTGCAGGGCGGTGCTGAGCCTGACGAGACAAACTCCGGGGCGACACTTTCAGTCCACGGTCTTATGTAGGTTTACGTTTTCAGTCTGTGCTGTTTTTGTGCAAAACTCTGCGAAGAAATCCAGCTTTTTCTCTCTTTAGCGGGTTTATTTCAAGGTCTCCTCCATCTGAGCTCGTTTAACAGTAAGTCTGAACAATTTTACCTCTTTTATTTGAAAACAGATCACGCTGCTGGTTTGTTTTTTGTGCGTAATTAGGCCAATGTGAACTTAAAGTACCACCGGGACATTTCACTGAGTAAGACTGAGAAACATGTCCTGTGTGCACTTTAAACATGAACAAGAGACTTTAAACATGAACAAGAGACTTTAAACATGAACAAGAGACTTTAA
Organism: Periophthalmus modestus; assembly: GCA_019594935.1. Classification (NCBI taxonomy): domain Eukaryota; kingdom Metazoa; phylum Chordata; class Actinopteri; order Gobiiformes; family Gobiidae; genus Periophthalmus; species Periophthalmus modestus. The sequence goes on along the minus strand of JAIEZT010001302.1, from coordinate 864,886 downwards.
ACACGAACAAGAGACTTTAAACACGAACAAGAGACTTTAAACATGAACAAGAGACTTTAAACAGACTTTAAACATGAACAAGAGACTTTAAACATGAACAAGAGACTTTAAACAGACTTTAAACATGAACAAGAGACTTTAAACATGAACAAGAGACTTTAAACATGAACAAGAGACTTTAAACATGAACAAGAGACTTTAAACATGAACAAGAGACTTTAAACATGAACAAGATACTTTAAAACATGAACAAGAGACTTTAAACATGAACAAGAGACTTTAAATGAACAGAGACTTTAAAAGAGACTTTAAACATGAACAAGAGACTTTAAACTTTAAACATGAACAAGAGACTTTAAACATGAACAAGAGACTTTAAACAGACTTTAAACATGAACAAGAGACTTTAAACATGAACAAGAGACTTTAAACATGAACAAGAGACTTTAAACACGAACAAGAGACTTTAAACATGAACAAGATACTTTAAACACGAACAAGAGACTTTAAACAGACTTTAAACATGAACAAGAGACTTTAAACATGAACAAGAGACTTTAAACATGAACAAGAGACTTTAAACATGAACAAGAGACTTTAAACATGAACAAGAGACTTTAAACAGACTTTAAACATGAACAAGAGACTTTAAACATGAACAAGAGACTTTAAACAGACTTTAAACATGAACAAGAGACTTTAAACATGAACAAGAGACTTTAAACATGAACAAGAGACTTTAAACATGAACAAGAGACTTTAAACATGAACAAGAGACTTTAAACATGAACAAGATACTTTAAACATGAACAAGAGACTTTAAACATGAACAAGAGACTTTAAACAGACTTTAAACATGAACAAGAGACTTTAAACAGACTTTAAACATGAACAAGAGACTTTAAACATGAACAAGAGACTTTAAACAGACTTTAAACATGAACAAGAGACTTTAAACATGAACAAGAGACTTTAAACATGAACAAGAGACTTTAAACCGGGCTAAACCAGGACTAAATCAGATCTAAACCGGGATTTTAACCATGTCTTATCTAACTTATAAAAATTTGTGCTGAATTTTGTTCAACATGAACAACTGGATCAATATTTTTATTGTTTTTATTTCTACATTTTTACATGTTTAAACCACAGACTGAGTCTGACGTCACAGCTGAAGCTCATCGAGGCCGGAGCAGGTACAGAGACGAATCTGGAGAGAAGTTCCATATTTAGAATTCTGTATCATAGCAACCAAAGAGCCAATCAGGAGCGAGGCTGTTGAAGGTCACGCCCCTTCTACCCACACCACTGGTTTAACAGGGAGAGAGCGCTTAGCAACGCTGTCAATCAAACCTGTTGCTAACGCTAACAGGAGCGACGTCGGGGAAAGAAGGACCTGATGTGTCTGTTATTAATGTTCATATGTTGATTTACAGACACAGACGTGAAATAAAAACCCCAGGATCATGTCGAGGGTTAATACGAACATTTAAGACCAACATGAGTCTGACAGCAGCAGGGACAGAGAGAGAGACACAGATTTTACACAGAAAGTGAACTGGAGCCAGAGTCGATGGAGCAGGAAGTGCCTCATGATCACTTCCTGTTTGAACGCGGCGTTAGCTACGTCCTTTTATATAAACAGTCTGTGGTTTAAACTATGAACAAGTTAAAAATAAACCCTCAGCCTTTTCAGCAGAACTCGGACTAATAAAAATATACTTTTACTTTTCAGTCCAGTTCAGAAATGTAGTGGAGTAGAAAGTAGAGATAACTCCTAAAAGTAAAAAGTATCCACTGTAAAATGTACTTAAGTAAAGTACAGATAACTACAATGTTACTCAAGTGCAGTATTTACTACTTTTACTTTGTTTAGTCCCTAGAGCTCAGACTGATCCTGTCCAACCATCTCTGGATGAAACTCAAACTCCGAATTTTGTTCTGCTGAGGAATGTGCCAAAGGTCAAAGTTCAAGCACATGATGTATGATGTTTATCCCTCAGACACGTCCAGACTGCGGAGCTATTCTGCAAATGGACGGTTCAGATGTTTCTCCAGGTTCTCGTCGTTTCTTCTCGTTGAGCCTCTGAAGTTGTATTTGGAATGATTCATGTTTGAGTTTAATCTTTAATCCATTTTTATTTTTAAGACGCCATTTTACTAATCTGCTGCCATTTAACCTCCACTGTGACACGCCCCCTGTGACACGCCCACTGTGACACGCCCACTGTGACACTCCCCCTGCAACACGCCCACTGTGTCGTCCGCTCTTCCTTCTCCAGTTTTATTTTCTTAATCGTTGATACTCGTTGGATTCTGCAGCGTCGCGTCGTCATTTTGGTCCAAATGTTTAAAAATGTGCTGCTGTGGTGTGATGTGTCTGTCCACAGGGGGCGCTACAGCAGCTCCACTGGACACCACAGTTTTCTAATGCAGAAGTCAGAGGATTTGTTTGTTTTATTTCATGGTTTTAGGTGGATATTATGATTTGAAATGTGTAAATTGTAACAGAATGATCCACAGAGATGAGAACCATAGAGACACAAGTTCAATAGGGCAGATTTAAGTATTTAACTTTTCAGAAGAAGAAGAAGAGACATTTTTTTCTGTCTTATTTAGTCTATTATTATTTTGTTGTTGTTTTTTGAATAAGGAACAAGTTTTTTTTTAATGAGCTCTTTAAAAACTGAAAGTGTCACTGTTGTAAACTAAACCCGTGTCTCTTTGTGTTCAGGTTGAGATGAACGTGGGCGTGGCACACAGTGAGGTGAACCCTAACACGAGAGTCATGAACAGCCGGGGCATCTGGCTTACTTACACTCTGGGGGTCTGCGCTCTGCACGTGGTCCTGCTCAGTATCCCGTTCTTCAGTGTCCCCCTGGTGTGGACCCTCACCAACGTCATTCACAACCTCGTAAGGATCCTACGGCTCACTCCTGGTTCAGTCCTGGTTTAGTCCTTCTTCAGTCCTGATTCAGTCCTTTTGTCCTGGTTTTAGTCCTGATTCAGTCCTGCTTTAGTCCTGGTTTAGTCCTGATTTAGACCTGGTTCAGTCCTTCTTCAGTTCTTCTTTAGTCCTTCTTCAATTATTCTTCAGTCCTTCAGTCCTTTAGTTCTTCTTCAGTCCTGGTTTAGTCCTGGTTTAGTCCTGGTTTAGTCCTGGTTTAGTCCTTGTTTAGTCCTGCTTTAGTCCTGCTTTAGTCCTGCTTTAGTCCTTCTTTAGTCCTGCTTTAGTCCTGCTTTAGTTCTTCAGCTTTAGTCCTTCTTCAGTCCTTCTTCAGTCCTTCAGGCCCTTTCAGTCCTTCTTTAGTCCTTCTTCGGGCTTCTTCAGTCTACTTCAGTCCTTCTTCAGTCCTACTTCAGTCCTTCTTCAGTCCTTCTTCAGTCCTTCTTTAGTCCTTCTTTAGTTCTTCAGTCCTTCTTTAGTCCGCCTTTAGTCCTTCTTCAGTCCTTCAGGCCCTCTTCAATCCTTCTTTAGTTCTTCTTCGGGCCTTCTTCAGTCTTTCTTCAGTCCTTTTTCAGTCCTTCTTTAGTTCTTCTTCAGTCCTACTTCAGTTCTTCTTTAGTCCTTCTCCAGTCCTTCAGTTCTTCCGTCCTGCTTCAGTCCTTCTTTCGTCCTTCTTTCGTCCTTCTTTCGTCCTTCTTCCGTCCTTCTTCCGTCCTTCTTCCGTTCTTCTTCCGTCCTTCTTCCGTCCTTCTTCAGTCCTTCTTCAGTCCTTCTTCAGTCCTTCTTCAGTCCTTCTTCAGTCCTTCTTCAGTCCTTCAGTCCTTCTTCCGTCCTCCTTCCGTCCTTCTTCCGTCCTTCTTCCGTCCTTCTTCAGTCCTTCTTCAGTCCTGTTTCAGTCCTTCTTCCGTCCTTCTTCAGTCCTTCTTCAGTCCTGTTTCAGTCCTTCTTTAGTCCTGGTTCAGGATCTATTTTACAGTTCTGTCTGAATCAGCCTCATGTGTCTTTATGAGGAAATCCTTCAGCTGCACAAGACGATGAGTTTACATAGATTTAACCTGGAGCTGCTCCACCGGGTTAAAGGTGGAGCCGTTCGGGGTTAAACGTGGAGCCGTTCTGGGTTAAAGGTGGAGCCGTTCTGGGTTAAAGGTGGAGCCGTTCGGGGTTAGGTCAGGGGTCAGTGTTTCTAAAGAAATCTCCAAACTTATCCCCCACAAATGGCTCCACTTTATGAAGCTGCTGTTAAAAAATCACTCTACTTCTGTTTATTTAAAGCGACAGAAGATGCTGAACTTTGAGTCAGTTTTTTTATGTGGATAGAACCAGGAACTCCACAGATATGACTCATAAACCAGGTCAAAGGTCATCTGCACCTGACAGTTCCACAGAGACTCCACCACAAAATGAGAATAATGTAAAACGCTTCATGCTGATACTTTGCACTTTGCTAATGACCCAGAATACAGAATGAGCGTCACTTTGGGTTGCCACTTTTGGGTAAAAACAGCTTGTAATTTTTAAACCAGTAGGGTCAAAAGTGTAGAGATGCTAATGCTAATCGATACTCGTTAGCGCAAATATCGACAGTAAGAAGTCCCTTTGACAGAACCGTGATGACACTAGGAGCACTGCTACAGCTATCACCTTTCTTAAGTGTTAGTTTGTGTTCACACTCATGTTGCGCTTGTTTCCAAAGTAAAGTAAATATTGACTTTAAAATAATAAGTTTGTACAGGACGATGACAAGTTTACAGAGCGGCAACTTGCAGAATATTACTGCAAAATGACTCGCAAAAGAAGCCCACAGGCAGCACGTTGAGTATTTAAACCACAGACATATGTACAACCTGCTAGTTCCAAACAGGAAGTGATCATGAGCGCACTTCCTGCTCCATCGACTCTGGCTCCAGTTCAGTTTCCATGTAAAAACTGTGCTCCTTCTCTCTGTAATTGCTGCTGCGAGAAGGGGCGTTGCCTTCCACAGCCTCGCTCCTGATTGGCTCTTTGGTCGCCATGATACTCGAGGTCGGAATTCCAAATATGTAACTCCGCTCCAGCCTCGATGAGCTTCATGTGACTGAGCTGAACGTCTCACTCAGTCACTTCTTTACACAGTCTGTGGTTTAAACCGAAAAACATAGAAAAAATAAAAACGTGGCAGAAGATAAAAGTAAATGAGATGATTGTGATACTGTGTGTGAGGTAAAGAGAGCGGATTAGTCCTGAGCTTTCAAACTTTTAAGATATTTTCTTTCTAGAAAGTCTTTGAGAAAAATGAATGAACCAGGGGGTGTGCGGTCACTGCTGAGCTGCATTGTATGGATTATTTCTCCCTGTTTTTTGTCTGCAGGGTTTATATAGATGTGTAGATTAATATTTCTCCCTGTTTTTTGTCTGCAGGGTTTATATAGATGAGTTTAAATTAATATTTCTCCCTGTTCCTTGTCTGCAGGGTTTATATAGATGTGTAGATTAATATTTTTCCCTGTTTTTTGTCTGCAGGGTTTATACAGATGAATGTAAAGTCATATTTCTCCCAGTTCCTTGTCTGCAGGGTTTATATAGATGTGTAGATTAATATTTCTCCCCGATTCTTGTCTGCAGGGTTTATATAGATAAATGTAAAGTCATATTTCTCCCTGTTCCTTGTCTGCAGGGTTTATATAGATGAATGTAAAGTCATATTTCTCCCTGATCCTTGTCTGCAGGGCATGTACGTGTTCATGCATGCGGTTAAAGGCACTCCGTTTGAGACTCCAGACCAGGGCAAGGCCAGACTCCTGACCCACTGGGAGCAGCTGGACTACGGCATCCAATTCACCTCCTCCAGGAAGTTCTTCACCATCTCCCCCATCGTCCTGTGAGTCCAGAGGGGAAACGTCTAACTTTATGCAGCCTCGTTCAAGTGCATATGACAGATTAGACGACACATTTCACTAAAACAGAGTTAACGAAACGATATTTAACATTTTAATAACAATCTTGCGTCGTTTTTTCTAGTTTTGTCATTTTGGTGAAGTTTTTTGGGGGGATCTTGCTGACGATGTCTTTTTCAGTTCTGTTTCACATTTATAGACCCAGTGAGAAGCGAAATACTGGCTGTTAAACCTGTCAATGATGTAAAAATAGTAGTGACGGGCGAATGGAGCCTCGTGAAGCATCGACACCTCAGTCGCAATATCGTCTCAAATGGTTCGACGTGTCTGAGGAGAAACACTGACCTCTAGTGGACAGATTTAACCATTGCAAACCAGCACACAGCCCATGATTTGGGAACCAACAACTCTATTTTATATTTTATTAGAAGTCATAAATAGTATATATTCTATTTTGAACATAAAAATACAACAAGTTATAATCACATGTTTTTATTAAGAAATAGAAGTTTTGTGTGATCCCAAACCATGGATCGCTTTTTTCCATTTGTAGATGCCATCGAAAATGAAACAAATGCCAAAAGTCGCCAAAATCACCACTAACGTCACACAATACTCCGCACTACCCAACATTTTTCAGAAATATCGGTGCATCTTTTACTGTAGCAGTTTAGCTCTTGTCAAACCACAGAAGTCGCTGAACACTCTGAAGCTCTGAACCAATCACAGAGCGGAACATTCACTGAGCCAATGAAATGCTTCGATTCACTGAAGCGACTGACACAGAGCGAAGCAGGAGGGGGAGGGACCGACACCTCGACACTTTGGTCACGTGAGAGGCTGAAAGAACGAGACGTGCTCCGGAGCTCCGCCTTATTTGCTCGTCACTAACTGAAATAGTGATTAAAATAGTTGCTTCTGTTTTGCCTTAAGCTTTTGTGGCTGAGGAAGCTTGTTTTACACTTAACGCTCTCTCAATATCTGGCAACCCTGACTCAAGACAACAGATTTCAAGTAAGTCTGTTGAGATTGTTACTGTAGTGCTCACAATATGATCATCAGAACTAAAAAAGTATGACTGACCTTTCTACGAGCACAGACTGGTCATTTCAGCTCAATGCTTCACAAAGGTAAATGTTAAATCCAGTGATGTTCATCTTTTTCCAGACCAAAATTTAGTTTGTTCTCATCCCTGGCAGTTTGGAGCTCACTAGCGCCTCACAGTGGTCACGTGATGTTGCTGTGACGTGTCCGGTCGGCTGATTTAAACAGGGAGGGCTCTCAGTTCACGGAAGAAGGAACGTAGGGCGGAATGTGAGAGGGAAATCGGCGAAGGCCTGCACACGAGCGGCAACACACAAAGCAGAACTGGAGCGACTCAAAGCGGCCATTTTGGATTTATGGACTGGGACAGAGGACGACAAACATCACTGCTGGATTAAGGAGGACATCAAAGCTGAAACGTGCCCAGGGGACTTTAAACTGGGACGAGGGGCCTTTTCACTCTCTCACACCTCAGATACTGTCCTGAGGAAGTTGGACTGCAGATGGCGCTGTTGTCCTGCCTCCACCGTTAAGAAGACGGCACCAAAACCTGTGTAAATCAGCTGAAGGGACACGTCACAGTAACATCACGTGACCACTGCGAGGCGCTAGTGAGCTGTCCAGACTGTCAGGGATGAGAACAAACTAAACCCTGGTCTGGAAAAAGAATCTATGACGTCACCACAGCTTCAGCTCCAAATGAAGCTCATCGAGGCTCGAGCAGGTGTAGAGACGAATCTGGAGAAGAGTTCCACGTTTAGCAGGGAGCGAGCGCTGAGCAACGCTGTCAATCAAACCTGTTGCTAACGCTAACAGGAGCGACGTCGGGGAAAGAAGGACCTGATGTGTCTGTTATTAATGTTCATATGTTGATTTACAGACACAAGAGTGAAATAAAACCCCAGGATCATGTAGAGGGTTAATACAAACATTTAAGACCAACATGAGTCTGACAGCAGCAGAGAAAAAAAACGACAGTTTTTCAACTAAAAAATAGACAAAAAAAAAATAAAAAATACATGTATATATGACAAAAAAAAAAAAATATATAATATACAACTATGTGTAAAATATATCAACAAAAAAAAGTCAAATTTAACAAAAATATATATATATACCCCTAAAAACAAAATAATATATAAATTCAAGATAACAAAAAATAAATAAATCAACTCAAAATGACAAAAAAGATAAAAAAAAAATTATAACTTAAAATAACACAACAAAATGAAGAAAAAACAAAAGACAATATGAAAAAAAAAAAATAAAATAATAAAATATATATATATATATATATATATATATATATATATATATATATATATATATATATATATATATATATATATATATAACAAATTATATATCAAGATAACTACAAAAATTTGACCCCAGGATCATGTAGAGCAGGAGGGTCAAACTCAAATTCACCCAGGGCCAAAATTAAAAACTGTGACTAAGTCTTGGGCCAAACTAAATATTTATTGAAAAATTTCAGCATGTGCATGTTTTTCAAAAGAGGAGGATTAAATGTGAGGGCGACAGGAGCAGATGTTAATGAGGGTCATCAGAAGTGATGAGGGCAAAGCATTCTGGGATTCGTAGTATTGGAGGTGCATGTGCTGTACTGGCGGCGGTGGGCAGCTCTAATACAGATCTGATATTGATCTTGGGCCTGAGTTTGACATGTCTGATGTAGAGGGTTAATACGAACATTTAAGACCAAAATGACGAGTCTGACAGCAGCAGGGACAGAGAGACACAGTTTTTATATAGAAAGTGAATTAAAAATGGAGTCGATGTAGCAGGAAGCTCTCCCATGTTAGCGTGTTAGCCATGTCCATTTCTTTATACAGGCTGTGGTGCTTTTTTAACTGTCCATTTATGTCAGTTCATCAGTTTAGTATAATATTGATTTATTTTTTTCTTCTTTTTTTTAGATATTTCTTGGCGAGTTTCTACACAAAGTACGACACAACGCACTTCATCATAAACACAGCGTCTCTCCTGAGCGTGCTCATCCCAAAACTGCCCCAGCTCCACAGAGTCCGCATCCTCGGCATCAACAAGTACTAAAACTCCACAAAGTCCTGCTCCAGACCTGGTCCAGACCGAGACTCCAGGTCCACAGGATCTTCAGCTTCAACAAGAACCACACCTGAAACAATTTAGGGTCTAGACCTGGTCCAGACCAAGACCCCAGCTCCAGGGTGCAACTCGTACTAGACCTGAACCAAGTCTGAGTCTAAACCTGGTCCAAACTCCTCAGCTTCAACAAGTACTTATCCAGACCACGTCCAGGTTTAGACCCAGGTCCTGACCAAGACCAACACCCCAGCTCCACTGACCAAGAGTCTCGGCTCTGGGGCAGGACCAGACTTTACATCCTCAGCATTAAGTACTAGCTCCAAGTCCAAACCCTGGAACGAGACCAAGACTCAAATAAATCCTGAATCGTCCTGATCCCAAGTTCCACAGAGTCCAGCCCGGGTCCAGAGTGGTACTGATGCAAACCTCTTCCTCAGCGACACATACCTAGAATTAGTTTATGTTTAGAATATGTAGTCTAAGAACGAACCCGAGACCCAGTCAGAGTTTAAACCCAAGTCCTCCACTGGATCCAAGAACCTGCTCACAGCTAGACCTAGACCCGGTCCCGGTCCTGGTCCTGGTCCTTCTTCCAAATTCTCCTCCTCAACCCAATCAGTCCTGTCCCAAGTCCATCCTCCCAAACTCCAAAGACCAGAATCATCTTCTATGGCGACAAAGGACTAAGACTTTAGTTTGGACCAAGTCTAGACCCGAGCCCAGACCCTGGTCCTGGTCCTGGTCCTGGTCCTGGTCTGTCGGGTGTTACTCAGATGCTTCTGTGTGAATCTCGTCTAACCCAGTATGATGCAGATAAGTTTACACCTGTGACGATCACATTTTGAAGTGCGATGAACTGAAGAAAATAGACACGATAAACGAGTGGATCAAGAAATGACTCAAAGTATTTGGGAAAAGTACAACTCAAGTAAGAAGTAAGTGTCGGGAGTGAGTGTGATTTGAAACACAAAACATGAAATAAGTCTCAAAATGTGGTGTTTTCAAATGTGAAGCAGCTGCAAGAAACACAAAAGACACTTAAGTAGAGTAAAAGTACGCTAGAAAAGTACTCAGAAAAGTAGAATTTCTTTACAAAGTTACCCTGACTGAGTACTACCCTCCTCTGATAAACGATAATATCGAAACAAATAACTTCTCTGACAAAATAACCCCAAAGCTCGATTAACACCTTTTATTGAAAATGAAAAAAACATGAGAATAAATCACATCAGTCACAGAAGAGGTTTGTTCAAATCTAAGGATCGTACAGAAAAACGACAGAGTTCTTCACTAATGCGACGTGACACAACAAGTACTGACCCTAAAAATGTTTGTTCCATCTTTCATTTTGTGTGTGTGGTGTTTATGGGACAGATCTAAAGATGCTCCATAAGTGACGTTATGGTTTAGGACAGTGCGGCGTGATATTAGTGACATGTTTAAAAAGGGTAATGCGCAAAATCTGTCACATTTTAGAGATTTGTCCCAGGGCCTATTCAAATCCTCCTTATGGTTAGTTTGTAAGACTCTGTACGAGGCTCCACCCACAAGCCTAAATCACCCATGTACGAGGCTCCGCCCACAAGCCTAAATCGCCCAACACGACAATCCTGTAAATCTACAGAAACATGACACAAAACTGTTCACTACGACTTCACAAACCTGGAGGATGAGGGGAGTTTCTTAATGATGCAGCTGATTGTGACAGTGGCTCTGAAGCAGCACAGAGAGCAAAGAGAGACTCAGAGCGTCAAAAACAAAAGTGAAACTTAAAAAATCTGTTGCTTTGGGTGAATATATCATTTTCAAAAGGATAAAGGAAACACGGTGAATTAAATGTGTGCTCGTAGTTAATCCCCCCTCTTTAAGTCAAATTTAAAGGCACAGTACGTCACTTTTCCACCACCTGCTTGTCTCCTTGGAGATGTTATTGCTTTGCCCAGAATATTCGACAGTATGACTTTAACTGTGTCTTATATCTCCATGGAGACAAACCGGAAGAGCCCCAGATCCATTTGTGTTTGTTTTACTAAACTACAGGCCTTTTTACTGGAAAAATAAACTTTTAATGCCATACTGTGGAACATTTCAGACAAGGCAGTAGCAGACTTCCCACCTGAAATGTTACGTAGTGCATCTTTAAGTTGAAACACAAATGTGAATGTGTTTAGTTACAAGTCAAACAAAACACCTTTAATCTGAAACTCGACAGTAAAACGACGAGACTTTAAACTTAAACCTGAGTCGATCTGCAGCTGGTTCTGAATTTACAAACTTCAAACTTCATAAACGTGACCCATCGGTGTCTCCAGATACGACTTGTTCAAATCAAACACGACTTTTACTCCCAACTTTTATAACGATGATTTATTTTTAATCACACAAACTCTGGACGTGATGGACCAGTTATTTTTGTGATACTTTGGTGTTTGGTTGAATTGTCCAATCAGAAAGCAGCACGAGCGTCACATGACTCTCTCATGAAGCTCAAATCCAGTTGTTTTAAACCTAAAATGTCTCTGATCTGACTGGTCCTAAACCCCAGAACCTTTGCTTTAATATTTAAAACAGAGCTCTGTAACTTTTTAGCTCATATTTTTGCAGCCGTCAGAATGTTAAAATGCTAAAACACGTCTGTAAATGTGTGATACTTGAACCTCAGACCAGTGAACGGTTTAAATATTAAACCACAAATCGGCACAAATCTCACTTTAATATCAGTTTATCCTTATATTAATTAACTTTTTTTTTGTTTTGTTTATTATTTATTTTTTTTCTTTTACAATTTCAAACTGATCTTGTAAACGTTTTTATCAGTCTCTTGTCGCTCGCCCTGTTAAAGTTCACACGACGTCCTTAAAACAGACTTCACATTATTATTTTTAAGAGTTTATTAAAACTGTGCCTAGTTTGACAGTTTTGGTCGAGTTTGTCATTTTACCTCCTGGACTCACAGATGTCGAGGCAACACTAGAACCAAGAGCCAAACTTCAACCAATTTACACAATAGTCTTGATTTCAGGACTAAAAATAAAAGACGACGCCTTTTATTTAGAGAAATGAAGCTTTAAAGTGTCAGAAAAATGTCTTCCTTGTGCGTTTTAGATTTTTTTTTTCATAACCTGCTTCACTGATGTAAAACTATGATAAATATTCAGCCCAGTCTCTGTCGCCTCAAAGTCTGACACAAACATAAACCCTGTGTCTGCTCCTGAGTCAGAGTCGAGAATCTGGACTGAGCGTTACTTCTGTGGACGTCGTTATGACTTTTAGCCTGGGCCGTCCCGGGCTGGCCTGGGACGGTTTGGGTTTGTCCCACTTTCACTTTTATGTTTACGGTCCAGTAGAACCAGGTGCCAGTGGCGTCTGGTTGGAGGTACGATACGATTTATGTTTTGTAAATGGGTAACAAACTGATTCATATTAAAATTAATAAAATAATTGTATTTAAAAGTGTTTTTGTGTGGTGTGTTTGTGGTACAGGTGCAAACAAATATTTAACCCACAAAATATTTTAGCGTAGGTGTAATTTCTATTTTTGGAAAGACAAAATCGCACATTTAAAGGTCCTGGAGCAGATTTTTCCCACAGAGTAACGACGTGGAGTGTGACGTCACAGAGTTCAGCTCCAGCATGAAAATGATCAACTGTGGCTGATAAACTCTGAAGTTAGGACAAAAAAGGCTGATTGGCTTAAATCCGCATCCTTCTCTTGCATCTTTGTGAAAAACAAGCAAATCAAAGTGGTGAAAGAATTTAAATATTTAGAGGTTGTGTTGGATCCAACGTTTGGATTTAAAAAGCAAATCAATAAAGTGTTTAACACAGTATCTGTCTTTAGACACTGGAAACACACTGATCATTTCTCATATAAACTGTTGCATTTCCAGTCGGTTTCAAGCAACAGAGACGACACTAAAACCACTAAAATCTCTGTAATCAGGCAGTAAAAGTGCGGCACAAGAAACCACCGAAACATCGTCAGACTTTAAAAATATAACAGGTTAAACTTCAGAATTTATCTTTGTATTTGAATGTGCCATGATACAGAGAATTTTAAACAACGCTGCACCTCCACCATCCTGACCACCAGAACATCCAGAACAACGGAACATCAGAACATCCAGAACAACAGAACGTCCAGAACAATGGAACATCAGAACATCCTGAACAACGGAACATCCAGAACAACAGAACATCCAGACCACCAGAACAACAGAACATCCAGACCACCAGAACATCCAGAACAACAGAACATCCAGACCACCGGAACATCAGAACATCCAGAACAACAGAACGTCCAGACCACCAGAACAACGGAACATCAGAACATCCAGAACATCAGAACATCCAGAACAACAGAACATCCAGAACAACAGAACGTCCAGACCACCAGAACATCCAGAACATCAGGTCCAGGGACCTTCTTTATGTCAAGAAGGTCCCTGTGTCTTTTTTGAGGTCACACTTCTTTGGTTGTGTACAGAAGCCTGCAGAGTCTGTCCAAGCTCATGTGCTGCGCTTGAGAGAGCTGCACCGCAGGTTAGAGCAACATGACACGGGAGGAGCACCCACAGACTCCCACCTGAGAGATCAGTTCATGCTTGGCCTGGAGGATGGCGCCTTACAGAGAGCACTTAAGCGGATTGTTCGGTTAGACCCGGACACTACCTTCAAGGCCCTACAGCAAGAAGCTCTTCTACTGGAGGAAGAAACCCAGAGCTCAAGATTGCCTGAAGTGACTTGTGCAGCGGTAAGAGAGCCTAACCACTTTAGATCTCCTCAACAGGCCGATGCGTGGAAACAGGACCTAAAGAGGGAGATCGTGGAGGAATTGAAAGGCCAGATGAAGGACTTCGCTCGAGAGCTCGTGAAAGAGCTGAGATCGGATAGCCCTCCGCCTATGCCCGTGTGCCACAGCAGCGCCCCCCAGCCTCGGTCTGAAGGAAGGTACCGGCAGCATTACCCCAGTGACCGTTGGGATGAAGGAGGTAGGCCGATCTGTAGAAGTTGCAACCAGCCAGGTCATATTGCCCGATTCTGTAGAATGCGCCCTGTAAACCAGCCGGCTTTAAACTAAGTAACCCTACTGTTGAGGCCCATCCCGAGGGGTCTGGTCTGAAAGATCACCGGGCCACAGCTTTAGTGGGAGACTGCCCCTACGTGGATGTGACAGTAGGGGGTGTTAACATGGAGGGACTCCTAGACACTGGTTCCCAAGTGACATTAATGCAAGAGAGTTTGTTCATGAAGTATTTCTCGGAGTAGAGTGTTAAAAATGTACCCTCCCACGTTAAGCTGAAGGTGGCTAATGGCCTTAAAATCCCCTGCATAGGGGACGCTATGATGGACTTTAAAATTGAGGGTGTTGATATTGACCAAAAAGGTGTTTTTGTTGTGACTGAGATGTTGGGTTGCTGTGTTTCATAATCCTGCAAGACCCCTGTCTTTTTCTTGCCAAAGCCGTAGGTCCCTGCGGGCATGGAGGGCTGCCTTTGCCCTGTGCCAAGGAATGGCTGTCACCGCAGACGATGGGTTTAGAGGATATGTGTGGCCGTTGCAGCGATGGGGAGTCAGGATCCTGGCCAGGAGTGAGATCCTGGTCTGGGGGCGGGTTCAAGCCGGATCAGCGGGGAGGGACTATTGTGGCCTGGTTGAGGCCCTGGACGAGCCGAATGCAGTCTCAGGGGCTCGGACGCTCATGGTCGTCAACGGTAGGATCCCTGTCCGACTGAGGAATTTGAATCATCCTATCGTTCTAGGACATTACCAAAGATTGGCCGCCTGTATCAAGTGGACGACGTGGATGTCCATGGTGACTGTGATGTTGACCTGACCACCAACAACGATGGCGACATAGAGGTTGGGCTGGTAGAGGCAGTGGAGGGTCTGAGGGTGGTAAGAGCTTCGACATGCAAGGTTTAGTTAACAGAGTAGACTTGACACGAGAACAAGCTACTAAATTGACTATTGGGGATGGGAGAAGATTTTTTCAAAACATGAAGAGGACTTTGGTAGGACAGACGCCGTCAAGCACAGCATCCCAACAGGCGATTCAGATCCTCTTAGAGAGCAATTTAGGCCCTTGCCACCCCTCATGTATCGGGAAATGAGGTCATTATTAGCGGACATGTTAGAAAGGGGTGTAATAACCGAAAGTTCCAGCCCCTGGGCTGCGCCTATTGTCATGGTCGGAGGGGGCGAGAGACCGGAGGACAGCGCAGTTCTACGGCGCGTATAATACTACCGGACGGCGTTATCATCGTCCAGTGCGGTGAGTGGGCGACGCCTGGGGTGGGCTTTTGAGTAACACCATTTAGACACCCTACTGGCCTTGTTTTGTGCCCTCCCCCCAGGGTCTGCACGGCGCTGTAGTCGCGAGGAGCCCGGAGCAGACTGGGAACCCCACGCAACTTTCAGCCCTCCTGTCCCAGCATGTTTTACATGAAGTGTTTTATCGTGTTTTTAACTTTTGTAATAAATGTTTAAAACTGTACTGCTCACACCTGTGGTCTACCTGGAGCCCTAGACTCCTCAAACTGAGGTGGGGTTGTTGGGATAAAATTGGGGGTAACATTGTGGGAGGTCCATGTAAGAAGGAGGTCCCCTCTCGGGAGCCACACTATAACTTCCTGTTTGCATTAAACTTATGAGGCAAGGTGACTACAGAGTGGGTAGCACTAACTAGCAATCAGTGGTGGACCGTCAGGGCCTGTAAGGCCTTCTCTGCTGGCCTAAAAATATCTGAATCACAGACTGATGTTAATTATATTTTGTCCATGAATACTTATTAAATAATTCCAAATTGTCTGTCAGCTTCCTTTCACTGCTTTTCCCCTGGTTGCGCTGCTTCCAGATGTTGTTTTCATATTTAAGCATTTAACCAATCACATTTCAGCCATTATTTGTTGCCAGGGTCAGAAATCTACCTGGAGGCTTCATAATCAGTTCTGCGGGCCCTGTAGCGCAAAATAAGTGTCGGTAAAACTGTTACTTTAACTAATCAGATTTAGAGTTGGCGACACCGAGGCCTTCTAGCAGCGCACGGAAACGTCAGTGTTTTCACAGCCTGTGATTGGACAGTGAGAGAGTGAACGAGCCAGAGCGAGCCAGACGTGCTCTTTTCAATACTACAGGACAAAAAACTGGATGTACAGTTTTGTCTGGCAAGGGTAAAGGAGTTTTGTGACACAGCTGAACGAGAGAGGAGCCGATACGAGGAAATCGAGGCCTCTGAACGCAGCGCGGGCTCCGAGCCACGAAGAGGTCAAGTGCAGGATCCTCGTGCTCACTACCACCAACTACCACCAACTACCACCAACTCCACGGCAGGGTCTGGACATTATTACTTGTACACGCAGCTGAGCACATTTGTGTGTTTGGTGGTGACCATCCCCGTCTCCACTGCTTCTGTCGAACGGACATTTTCAGCCCTAAATCGAATAAAAACTTATACCAGAAATACGACAGGGCAGGCTCGACTTTCAGCATTAGCTTCGATGGCGATAGAAAAGGACTTCATGATGGAACTGAAACGCACGGATAATCTGTACGACAGAGTCATTTAAATCTTTTTGAGGAAAGAAAGGAGGAGGAATTTTGTAAACAAATAAAAATGATTTTTGGTGAGTAAAATGTGGCTATATTCCTAAATAATATTACAATTTTATGAGGTTATTATTGATGCTTTTTGTGTGTCGCAGCTGTAGCTGCAGTAAAAGTTTTATAGCCATAAAATTGTTATTGAGGGTTGGATTGATTCAGACGGGGCACTGCTGAAGGCCCAGGTGTGAAATGCACGGCCCGACACTGTTAGCAGTAGGATTCTAGGTTTAATTATGTGGTTTTCCTTTGGCTCCTCTCAGGTTCCGACTCTTCCCCAGACTCACAGCCTGAACTGAAGTGTCTGGTTTTTGTTTCTTTTGGTGTTTAGCTTCATGAAATATTTGTTACTGTTTTTGTTTTTTTTTATCTCCCAATAAAATATTATCAAAAGACGATATAATGTCCTTCATGTGCTCGTGTCAGTATTGTTCAACAAAAAGAGCAGTTATGCACTAATGTTATGGACATATTGTAGTATACGATTATAAACTATAAAGATTATTCACTAAACCACATTATACCAAGTTTACAAGCTCTAAACCTCAAGAAACCAGGCCTTAGTCTAGAACAGAGATTTTCAAAGTTATTCATTATGTTACTAAAATTAACTTTTTTTTTTTTTTTTTAAGAAGCCATAATTTGCTCAATTTTCCTATTTAACTTTTTTTTTCGATATAAACCGGGAAATGTATTTAGAGATATTACCGCCACAGTATGTGGGAAACATGCTTTGTTCTTCATTTTCCATGTTTTTATTGCACTGAATCTATAAAACTTGCATCATTACTCTGAGCAGGCTCGCCTCTCCACAAACCTGACTCTTATTTGGACTGGAGGAGGGTCTCCTCCTGCTTTTTTCCTGTGGAAATGTTCCTTTGGCTATAATCTTCTGCTGTATGGCCTAAAACTTATCTGTCTCCATGGAGAATATTCTTAAGTGTGGTTTTATTTTTATATTTCCACAAAACGATGCTCCTAGATGGAGAAAAGTAAAGGCTGTGAAAGCTTCCATTAAAAGGACAATACTTTATTATGCCACCGATGCCACGTTTTAAAAGGTTGTGATTTTATATTCACTGGACGGACATCTTGTGACAAATTGACATATTGTTTTATATTTGATGTTACACTTCAATTTACCACCGTGTTATAGACTCACTGACAAACTCACGACTCTTATTTGGTTCAGCTGTTTTATTTGTAACATTCCATGACTATAAACCCATAGTGTCATGTGTTTTTCACACTGATCATTATAGAATAGTGAGAATAAAAAAGAACAATTCCCAAGATAAAGTGTTAATGTCAATCATGAGTACACGGGTTACAGAAAATGGAAAATTATGTGTTACAGAACAAATAGTTTAAATGAGTAAAAGCTTTTGTCCCTGGCAGCTCTTAGTGTCCACTCTGAGTCTCGAGACCCGGGCGGATGGAGCACACGTAGGGCAGTGTGGTGGTGCACTTAAGGTCGTTCCACGTTTTCACTGTTGACAGAGCATGGACGATTTACCATATACAACACATGATTATATATAGTATAGGCTAATGATACTCTGAAAATATGTGGACATGTTGCCTACCTGTCGTGACTGTCCCAAGGCAGTGTTCACCTCCGCTGTTACTGGGCTGTCCCACAGTCCAGCTCAAAAAGTCAAATGCTGTTCCATCAGACCATTGCCACGCCCCCTCCTGGATTTACCATGAAAACATCCGTGTTAAGATGGTGAAACAAATGGGAACGTTTGAACTTTTTCTGACATTATGATTGGCACTATTCAAGATTACTTTCCAATGTTGTTTCCTACCAAATCTTCTTGATTTTACATCTAATAAACTACTGGAAAAAAATCATCAGGTGTTATGAAACATGCCAACAGGACCAGGTCAAAGTTCAGAGGAAACTTGCCAGGTCTGTTGGACAATGACACAGGGCAACTTAGAGGAAGCCGACGTGGCTCATACATGGGCAAGAATCTAATGCATTTATGTTTAATCTTTACAATAAACAAGGACATTGTTGCTTTGATAATTTATGGAGATCCAGATCTAGATAAAATCATTAACAGAAGTTCACTGTACATTTATCAACCTTAAACACACTATTCTAAAGATTGTTTCAGTCATTTCATTACCTGAACTGCATCATATCCACCGATCCACATGGTTATTTGTCTGTTAATCGAACGCACTACCCACTCGTGGATGAACTGATTTTCTTCAGCACTGTGGACAGAGGCCAGGTTTCCACCACTTTCAATGCAGGAGCGCTAGAGGAAAGAACGTGACACGAGATTACAACTTTACACTACCTGAAAATGTGTTTCAGGGCAGAGGCTTTTCACTTACAACTCAATTATTATTTTAATTAAGCAACTGGCAGAATTTACATGTTTGGTGCATTTTAAGCAAAAAGTCAAATTTTTAAGCACTTATTATACAAAACTATTTTTTTTTAATCATGTTATAATATTGTTCCTTCATGGAAAACAAACATAGATTTGTTTTTAGGTTCATTCACACAGGTTTAAGTCCTTTGCCTCTATAAAATATGTTGAAAATATAGCCTCAGTGATGGCCCCTCGCCCACGCCGTGCTCCATGTTACTCATTACCTAGTTACGTTTTTCTGCCCTATGGTAATTCCCTCTCCTGCCAGTAGATGGTGAGCTGCTCACTCATTCCATTATGAGAAGCACTGAGGCTGTGACATAATGTGTGCTTCTTTAAATGCCATAATTAAAGTTTTAAAACATGAGACGCCAAGGCAAAGGTCCTTAAGAGCCGTTTAAACAATACAAGTAATAATGAGCAACGTTTGTCCTTTAAACAAGAAGCAATTTTACATCTGTCATGACTTATATCAGTGAAGTGCACAGTTTAGGAAAAGTGATGTACAAAAGAGAACAAAATGTGAATACCTCTGCGTCGCGCCAGGTCTTTGGGGCAGAGAATAACTTGAAGCAGCGAGACTCAAATAGAGTCCAGCCGTCAGGACAACATTTGTCTAAACACAAACACAGACACGTTTGAGGATCACAGGCATCAGCAACAGGGAAATAATGAACTGACCCGGTTTATTCTCATCAAACGTGTACAGCATTTTTCAAGAGGTGACACTTTATAATAACACTTAAGAATGATCCAGGCTTAGTAATAATCTACCATCGACTCTGTGGTTATTATAAAGTCAAATCTAATGGGGATTTGTATCACATTTTAATAACTGAACTTGTGTCCCACCAATGCTTCAGTAAATAATGAACAAGCAGAACTCAGGCGACTGTTGAACTGACCAAGATGTTCATCATGTATTTCTTATCTACAAATATCTACATAATTATTTACAAAGTACAAATACTTGTTCTTCATTTATAAAAAGCTTGTGCACGTCCTGTACAGAGGATTAGGATTAAACATCAGTCCAGTCCTGAAGCCTAATCTTTGAAGTTTACAAATGACACACATCTTCTACAGAGAAAGAGAAGATCTGAGCCAATAGAACAACTCACACATTTTAGTTCATTTAATATGAATAAAAGTCCTCACCATCTCCACTGACTGGTGCCTGAAATGAAACAATCAAAATATTGTCACTTTAAAGTCAGTTTAGTGAAGACGAGCTTCTGTATTGTTTGTACTTACGGTCAAAAGTCCACAGGTAAAACCGAAGACGAGGATCCAAACGCAGGCAGCAGCCATCTGAGGAAACAAAATGTGCATGAAATATTTTATAATTCAGAATTTACTGAGTGACCAGGACTTACTTTTTGCTGAGTATTCAGAGAAGTCTGTAGAACATGTTGAGGGGAAATGCTTTATACAGTGAATCTGGAATGTGGGACGATCCAGTAATGACGCCATAATAAGTCATACATTTACTATAATTAAGTCTAATAACTATAGGCAGTTTTTTTTTGTACAGCACAAATCATACACAGTCATTAAAAGTGTTTTACAGAATAAGGCAGGGCAAGTTTATTTGTACAGCACAACACAAGGTCATTCAAAGAGCTTTAGAGAAAAAGAAAGACATTAAAATAGCACAAATAAAAACATAAATAATCACAAAAAATCATCATAAATTACCATAAAAACAGAAGAGGCAGAATAAAAACCTTTCAGTCACATGAAGCTAAACAGAAACATTTCAGTCTGGATTTAAACATCGTCAAAGTCGAGTCTGTCTCACATCTTCAGGGAGAATGTTCCAGGTTTTAGCTGCACAAAACTGAAACTCTGATTCTCCAGGTTTAGTCGTGACTCTGGACCAGCAGGAGTCGGTCCCTGACGTCCTCAGAGTGTGAGATGTTCATGTGGCTCCAACATGTGGGAGATGTTCTTTGGTTCATGGAGAGACTTGTTCACACAGAGACACAGGACACATGTGTGAAGTACTTCACCTGACACAGGACACATGTGTGAAGTACTTCACCTGAGACAGACACATGCTTACTCTTACTTACACAAACTTACTATTGCCTATTGATCTGAAGTTAATATTTTTGGTCTTTGTTCTCTCAACAACTCATAGTTAAAAGAGGCAAACCCGCTCCTCCCAAACAGCACAATAAAAAAAGACAATTTGATGAAGAATGGCAGATGAACTGTATAATTATGTGTGACTCACTGACACATGGCAGTTTAGGCAGGACAAAGTCTAGGACAATGCTCCATGACAAATAAACGGCTGAAAAAAGTCACTTGTTAAGCCTGAGCCAGTCACGAAGTCACTGTAGAGGGGCATTGGTACTGACCGGCTTCTTCTTATTATTACTTTTATTAT
Organism: Periophthalmus modestus; assembly: GCA_019594935.1. Taxonomy (NCBI): domain Eukaryota; kingdom Metazoa; phylum Chordata; class Actinopteri; order Gobiiformes; family Gobiidae; genus Periophthalmus; species Periophthalmus modestus. The sequence continues at coordinate 843,544 of JAIEZT010001302.1, read as the reverse complement.
TTTTATTTTATTTTCCCAAATAGATGCTTGTTTGAGCCCCTGAACATAGATGAAAAGTCTCACGGGGGTATTCCATCTCCTGGCACATTATCATGGCCACAGTCTGGGACTAAGCATGTGCATGTTGAAATTTGAATCACTTATATATTGGTTGCCATGGATTACATTGAAACACACAAAGTTTACAATGGGAAGAAAAAAAATACATTTAAACTAACTGGTGAAACTGCAGAAAATTGTGTGATGTGCCCTGATCAGAAAAGTCAGTTGGACCCATGTCCTATTTTGTACAGTTTGTGACTCAAATCACACAACAGAGAGGGACAGTCCCACTAAACATGAACAGAAACGACTAAGTGAACCAGCCGAGTACTAACTTCATTATCATAACAAGATTTTATATGATACTCACAAATTTACTCAACAGCACCACCTAGAAGTGGACCCCTATCGGCAAAGAGATGGGCAAATTTTGACATAAACTCAGAAACTTTGGAGCAGTGATCGAAAAGCACAGAAGCTCTGCTCTATGATGAACAGGAAGTGTAGTGGATCTAAAATACATGGCCATTTTCACAGCGTGTTCATAAAACGTATCTTGTCCTTGGTGTTTGGTCCAAATGACCTAAGATTGGGCATGTCGTATATAGAGACCTTCACATTCAAAAGTTATACATCTTTTTGGGAAACTCCTTATGGTTTTTGCGTAGCACGATGGTGAAAACAACCTTGATTTGATGTTTCTTTAATTACTTTTCATGACCACGGAGCAGTGAGGTGCAGTCAGGGAGGCATGACAGAGAAAAAATAAATGAAATGGTTTTATTTATCCATTGATTTGTACTATAAAGTTATTTTCTATTTAACTTGGCAATAAAAATTTTTTTTAATTCAAAATGGCTGAATTTTTACGTTTACCGTTGAAATCCTGAAGAGTCGTGTTCTGACTGAGCTGTAGCAGTGACGCTGCTGCTTTAAGGCTGTGAAAAGGGGTGAGGCACGTTGTTACCCTGCCTCATGTTAGGGGGCGCTCGTGAGCCCAGGGATTCATGTAACTCCTGCAGAATAGGGGCTGCTAACTGCAAGTTAGAGTTAGCAAGTCAACTTTAGCAATTCACTTTCTTCTTCTTGTCTGTTCTACTTTTTAAATGGAGGAAGATACATATTAAAGCTCAGTTTTTCTAAACTGGACTTTGGGTCGAAGCAGGAGGTTAGAATTAAAGGACCAACGCTAAAGGAGCTAAAGGAGCTAAAGGAGCTAAAGGAGCTAAAGGAGCTAAATGGTTTGCTCCAGACGACGGGACTAAAGACTCGCTCTTTTCAAACACAGTGGGACGAAATGGTAAGAAATTTAATGATTCAATCCATTGAAAATTTGGGAACCAGAATAAGGATAAAAAACAATATAAAACCAGCTTTTTATTTCATAATATTAGAGCTGTTTCATATGGACTTCAGAACTTTTATTTTGAAATTCTTTTTTATTCTGGCCCCAAGTCACTGGGAGAGAAACTGACCCGGGTCAAATGTGAGACACCGGGTTTATATGTTTGTAAATCTGACTGAGACGACACCAGAGCCTCATGAACCTCACACACGACACTGTCTTATGTGCATTTGAGGGAAAAAGAGGACGACTGGAGGCCTGACAACACCATCCCAACTGTGAAATACTGACGTGGCAACTTCATGTTGTTTTGCTGCAGGAGGGACTGGTGCACTTCACAAAATGCACAGACATACATGCACAGAATGCATCACGAGGAAGAACATTATGTGGAAATACTGAAGCAACATCTCAAAACATCAGCCAGGAAGTTAAACTTGGGCACAAATGGGTCTTCCACATGGACCCAAAGCATACTGCTAAACTGTCTACAAAGTGGATTAAGGATATGTTTTGGAGTGTCCATCTCAAAGCCCTGATCTCAGTCCTATTGAAAATGAAAGGGCCCGTGCGAACAAGACGGCCACAAACTTGGCTCAGTTACACCACTTCTGTCAGGAGGAAAGGGCCTCCCAGTTATTTTGAGAGGCTTGTAGAAGGCTATCCAAAACATTTGACCCAAATCATACAGTTTAAAGGGAATGGAACCAAATACTAATGAAATATATGTACATTTCTGACTTTGAAGAAAGTAATGAAAAATTGTCTAATAAAAATCCTCTCGTTATTCTGTCATTTAGTCAATAGAAATAATTTTGGTAATGCTGATTGACCTAAAACAGGAGAAAAAATGTGTCTGATTTCATGTCAGACAGTGAGAAAATAAAGCATGTGTCTTTCTACACAGTGTAAACTTCTGATTTCAACTGTACTGAAAACATAACACAACATAAGTCTCATCCTCCTGTTATTTGCATCACAATACACATTTTTATTATGAAATTAATAGCATGAGTATAGTTTTAAAAATAAAATTTTCCTCCCAGTTTTTTTGTTTTATTTTTTATTACAAATTATTTTCAATTGTTTTAAGCAAGTATATATATATTTTTTATTTTGTATTATTTCCTTACTGCAATATTTAGATTTATTTTTATCTTATTTTGTTTTTATTTGTAGTTATTCATTTTTCGTATGACTAAATCTATTTGGATTACCAATAAATTTAGTTTAATTTGCAATGCAATCTCCATAGAGACAAGTATGTGGCAGACCCGACACCAGGAACGTTACATAACTTTAAAATTCTATACTGCTGTGACGTCTTATGTCAGTGACGTGTGGCCAGGTGAGGCCACATCACATCACAGAGGAAAAAATAAATGAAATAGTTGTATTTATCCAATGATTTGTACCATAAAGTTATTTTCTATTTAACTTTGCAATTTTATTCTTTTTTTTTTACTCAAAATTGCAGAATTTTTACGTTTACCGTTGAAATCCTGAGAAGAGACGTGTGGTGAGGCACAGGCCGCTCGTGCCTCACATGTTCTGACTGTGCTGTAGCTCAGCTGCTGTTTTATCTCTTTAAGGGCTGAGCACATTATAAGGCGCCGGGTGAGGCACGCAGTTCCCCTGCCTCATGTTAGGGGGCGCTCATGAGCCCAGGGATTCATGTAACTCCTGCAGAATATCGGCCACAAACTATAATTTAGAGTTAGCAAGTCAACTTTAGCAATTCACTTTTTTCTTCTTGTCTGTTCTACTTTTTAAATGGAGGAAGATACATATTAAAGCTCAGTTTTCTAAACTGGACTTTGGGTCGAAGCAGGAGGTTAGAATTAAAGGACCAACGCTAAAGGAGCTAAATGGTTTGCTCCAGACGACGGGACCAAAGACTCGCTCTTTTCAAACAGTGGAAAGTGGTACGAAATGGTAAGAAATTTAATGATTCAATCCACTGAAAATTGGGGAACCAGAATAAGGATAAAAAACAATACAAAACCAGCTTTTTATTTCATACTGTTAGAGCTAATTCATATGGACTTAAGAACTTTTATTTTTAAATTCGTTTTTATTCTGGCCCCAAGTCACTGGGAGAGAAACTGACCCGGGTCAAATGTGAGACACCGGGTTTATATGTTTGTAAATCTGACTGAGACGACACCAGAGCCTCATGAACCTCACATGAGCTTTAACAATATAATGTTCACTGTGAGTGTTAATTTAATACAAACAAAACTTAAATCTGGAAGTAGTTCACAATCTATTCAATAGGGAGGAGATCTATAATTAAAAAGTGAGAGAGCCACTGCCCAAACAGGGAGGAGATCTTTAATTAACGTTCTGATGCATGAATTATGAAAGCCTTGGTCAAGATTGTTTTAAGTGTTTTTATTCTTCTCACGACATGGAAAAAACCCAAAAGTTCAACATGTCCAATCCAGTGGACGACATGCGCCTGAGCACTAAAACATGTGAACTGACTGGAAACATGAAACTAACTTGTGTTCTATTGTAAATATACAAACACACGTTTCTTTTTATGCTTTGAAAAATATTTCAACAATTTTTAGGAAATTTCAACACTGTGCAGGCGCAATGTTTAGGTCTGAATAAGAAAAACAATTTTACACCTGAATGAGTCAAACCATCTCCAACAGCAGAAACTGTGAGTCCCCACAGTTCTATAAGGTGCAGGACAGTCTCACCAAGTTCTTATATTGGCATGTGGGAAGAAAACCTGACATTTTAGTCCCTGCATCTCTGAACACTTCTGTTCATCACACCTGAGCTGTATGAAAGTTCACAAAGCGTCCAGGGCCCATTGGCACAGCATCATGCAGATGTATTAGGTCTTCTGTCTGTTTGATTTTTTTTTTTGCATTGCATATTTTGCATTTGTTCATATCTGTTTACAGACATGATATTTGCAATTATTCCAAGACGAAGGCCATCCTCATTAGACAAGGACATTCTTGCCCTAGGACACCGAATGTGCCCCATGATCAGGTTGGTCCTTAGAAAAATCTGCATTTCTTCTCCTGTCACTGCCAGATTTTCTGTCCTTTTCTGGAGAGCAGACAAGTTGGTGCTGTGCACTATATCATCAGTGAGATCTGCTGGAAACAGATGTGTGAAGAAATCTATGGGATCTCTTCACTCCACATTCAGTTTCCACTCTTTTAGAAAAGGAGGCAAGTCTCCATCAAAATCAAATATTTTTGTGGGCTTGAGTGTGGTCAGGTGCCATGTGCCCATCTTCCACAGCTCCCTGATCATGCTGACCTTCCTCTGCCTCCTGCTCCTCATCGTCCTCACTTTCTGCATCCTGACTGTCAGTATCTCCATCATCTTCAGCTCCTATGTCTCTGTTCTGCTCTGGCAGCGTCTCATCATCACTGTTGTCACTACACTCATCATCACTAAACTCATTGTGGCAATCGAGGGGTTAATAATTTAAGATAGTACTAAAAATTATAAGTGTTGCAACAACACCACCTCAAATCTAGTTTGGGGACTAGGACCTAAGTATAAGGCCCACAGGTGTAAGCAGAGCAACATGAAAGAGCCAGGTTCCACTTTACATCAGGTTTATTTTACATATTAAAGGAAACAGTGTTTTCATTTCATTAACAATGACTACAATATATAAAATCTGAGTTCGACCGTACACTCGTTCAACTCATTAAACGTTTACCGAGCCCAAACCCACTGCCTGTCAGACCATGTACAGGGCAAAAGGCGATCTCACAGTGGACCACCTGAAAATGGAAATTGCGCCAGGCAAAACAGAACAAAATAAAGCAAAGAAAGCAAAAGGCAAAACAAACTAAAAGACAAAAAAGCAAAGCAAAGCAAAGCACCGCCAAACAAAGCACAAAGCAAAACCAAAGCGATAAGGAAAAACAAAAAGGCAAAACCTCGAAAGAAAGGCAAAACAGCAGAGGCGGCGCTCAGTGCCACTGCTGACACTGATGACACCTAAAATGAATGAAAGAGTTAAGAGAAGCAGCGCCGAGTGGCAGTCAGACGGCGGCACTAAAAGAACGGTGATTTAGGAATTTGGTGATTTAGAATTTGGATAATTTCATGAATGATGCATAATTGATTAGGACTTTACCTGAGCATGGAGGACAGAACTGCTACACAGGGACCCGGAAATGCGTGTGGGCAAAAGGGGGAGCAAGGAAAAAGAGAGGGCTTATATAATCCACCAGAACGCACCGCGGGAAACAAAGTAAGCGCACCTGCAGCACAGGCCCCAACAGCTGTCTTACCACATTCTACCTGCCCAGATGGCATCGGCGCCCCGACAATGGACTGATGTGGCTAACACCACGGCCTAGGCGCACATGGAGATTGCTGATGCAGCCTGCCCAGTCAAAGGAAAGTTTCCTGCTCGCCTTAGAAGATGGTGAATGTTAGGGTGCTGACCTGCAGAGGAGCATGTAGATCTGCGCAAGCCAAAATTCCCTTCACCTGGATTTAGAGTTGAGATGACAGGTGAAGGTTGAGAGCCCGCACTTGATAGAGCTGAAGAAGGGTCCAGTACCCTGGGACCAGCAGATGGGGCCACGGGCTATGGAGTAGTTTGTGTCCCAGCCACACATTGGGCAGGTGGAACTGAAGAGGGTTCCTGTGGTTGTGACCTTTGAAACAGGTCACCATCAAAAGAATCAAAAGACATATCTCCCACAGGGACTGGCTTTTCCCCTGAATTGGAAGGCGAGTCTTACACGACCAAGACTGGTGTACCAAGGCTAACCAAAGCTTTCAGTAAGGAGCGATGTACCCTCTTGACTTTACTATGGTCAACAAGTGCCACAGTATAGACAGAACACCCCTGTTCCGGTGCCTGTATGACCTTATAGGTCACCGGACTCCAAAAGTCCTGGGTTTTCTGGCGACTTCTGATGCCATGGTCATGCAAAATCACAAGCTGACCTTCTTGAAGAGGTGCTTCTTTCACATGTTTGTCATGGTTAGCGTTTCTGCGATCTGCAGAAGCCTTCAAGCGAGCTCGAGCCCCATCAAAAGCAACTTGCAGCCGGGCTTGATGCTCCTTTATCCAGTCTTTGACATTCCCTGCCAATGGCTCTGGTACTTGTCCAAGAACGAAATCAATGGGAAGCCATGGTTCTTGTCCAAACATTAGGAAATAAGGAGATTCTTCAGTCGACTGATGAGGTGTAGTGTTGTAAGCAAACAACACCTCCGACAGACAAGAACTCCAATCCCACTTCCATGAAGCGAGTGTGAGCTTCAAGAAATGATGGCAAAAACAAGAATTGGGAGGGCTCAAGCTGTTTCATCATCATGGTCGTTTATTCAGGCATCATGGAAGTCAAGTTTCAGTCTCCCGTCTTTACATCGTCAAAGTGACTCTTATATACTTGTGCTTGGTTAGACACGTACACCTTACCACACCTTATCTGTGTTTAGTTGAGCCAAACGTATGGACAACACGTACAAAGGTCACTTACTTCAATTGCAGAATATAAGCTGAGTTAGCTGGGAAATGTGCAGCTGTACATGTTAACTGCAACAAACAGGTATTATCTGATCTTAAGTTCAGAGTACACATGCCACGTAGAACATACACAGACAAACATATGTTCACGAGTATGATCTTGATCATGTTATATCAAAAAATCATTCCTGACAGGGGCAATATGCGTAACAGATTGTGTAATGTTCTGTTAAAGCGTTTACACTGCCTGTTACCAGCCGGATGATAGGGCGTGGTCCGTGACTTCACAACCCCATACAAACTGCATAACTGTTGGATCAGCATTATCTCAAAGTTTCTGCCTTGGTCCGAGTGGATACGAGGTTCTAGCTTTGTGAACCATTCTGAGACCAAGACGTGTGCCACTGTAGAGGCACGTTGGTCCTTGGTAGGGATGGCCAGCGTGTATTTACTAAAGACATCCGTCATCACCAGGACATTCTCCAAACTCATAGGACTTAGTTCAAGCAGAGTGAAGTCGACACCCACGACTTCATTTGGCCTTGACGCCAATTTCATTTCATTTATTGGTTTATTAGGACAGTGTACAATTACATTAAGCACAGTGGCAAATATATTTGTACCAGATTGTAGCTTACAGCTAATTTCCATCTGTCGTCCTGTACACACATACACACAAAACAACTTTACAATATACAAATATACAATAAAATAAATATTTATAAGTTAAAAGTGTAATGTGTAATGTAATGTAATGTAATATAATGTAAATGGGCAATAGGTGGCCCATGTAGCTGCGAGCAGTCGGTTGATTGTTCTTGGCAAACTGGAAACGCTCACAGGCTTTACACCATTTGGCCACCTCACGACACATCCCTGGCCAGTAGCAGCGAGAACGTAAGAGAGCTAGGGTCTGTTCAACTCCTTGGTGTCCATGCTCTTGGTGGACATGTGTGAGAACATCCGTAACCAAGGCTCTGGGCAAAAGGAGCTGGTACACTGCACCACCACCATCTGACCAGAATATCTGCCGGTACAACAGGCCATCCAAATCAACCAAGCGATCCCATTGCCCAAGGAGGACTAGAGCACGTTGAGAAAGCTCCTGTCGCTTCTTCTGACTGGGCAGTCGCTTTTGCCTCCAAAAATCTGCAACTTCCTAGATAACAGGATCCTCTTGTTGGAGAGCATGGAGGTCAGCTGGCGCATAGTGGAGAAACACTGCTACCACCGATTGAGATGCCTGGGTCCCCTGGCCCTGCAGAGGTTGTTGCAATGCTGCAGGCAAGGAAGTACCTGGGACAAAGGGTGTAAGAGTCTGCGAAGACCAAGGTTGCTGAGACAGGGCATCAGCATTGTTGTGGCTCTTTCCTGATCGATACTTGAGTTCAAAGTCAAAGGAGACAAGCTGAGCAGCCCAACGCTGCTCCACGCACCCAGTTTCGCAGACGACAGATAGCTCAAGGGATTGTTGTCTGTGTAGACAACGCACTTATGTCCCAACAGGTACTCCCTGAACTTCTCTGTGAGTGCCCATTTCAAACCCAAGAGCTCCAATTTCACTGAGCTATAATTGGACATGTTCTGCTCAGTGGGTCGGAGCCCACGACTGGCAAAAGCAATGGGCCTTACCACACCCTCTTGCTCCTGTGATAGCACAGCGCCTAAGCCGCTGTGGCTGGTGTCAACCTCCAGAATGAAGGGACAGGAGAAGTCTGCATAGGCCAGGACTGGGGCTGAAGTGAGCTTGGCCTTTAGGGCATCAAAGCTCTGTTGTCACTCCTCTGTTCATGGCCCGGCAGTACTTGGAGCTGGCTTTCTCTTCTTTGGCTGAGCTCACAGGTAAGTCACTCTGCGATGAAGGGGGGCAGCTAACTTCGCAAAGCCCTCCACAAAGCGACAGTAGTAGCTAGCAAACCTGAACATGTAAGTAGTAAAAGAGAAGTTTTGGCTTTCTTAAGAGAGTATCTACATGTAAACCATTATTAGGCAACTATTAGTGTGTAGAATTATTATGCAACTAAATGAAAAACAAAATCAAAATTTGTGAAAAAAAACACACACAAAAAAACCTCAGTGACCAATATAGCCACCCTCCTTTTCTTTTCAATAACAGTCGCCTTCCATTCATGGAGTCAGTCAGTTTCTTGATCTCATGAGAATCAACTTTTTGTGCCACAACCACAGCCTCCAGACACTGTTCAGAGAGGAACTGTTTTCACTGTAAATGTCCTGCTGAAGAAGGGCCCAAAATGTCTCAATAGGGTTTAATTCAGGAGAAGGAGGAGGCCGTGTCCTGAGGTTTTCATCTTTAAGGCCTTTACTGGTGGAGGACTTTGATACATGTGATGGAGCGCTGTCTCGCACAAAAACTCTAAGTCTTCTTAAAGATGCACTTTTTCCTGTTCCTGCTTGAACAAAGTGTCTTCTAAAAACTGGCAGTAGGTCTGAGAGTTGATTTTGAGTCCATTTTCAACCCCAAAAGGTCCAACTAGCTCATCTTTAATAATACCCGTCCACACCAGTCCCCCACCTCCACCTCGCTGGCGTCTGAGTCGAAGTGGAGCTCTGTGTCTGTGACTGATCCAACCACAGGTCCATCCATCTGGTCCAGAGTCACTCTCGTCTTATCAGTCACAAAACCTTTGAAAAGTGTCTTCAGATGTTTCTTGGCCCATTCTTGACGTTTCATCTTCTGTGTCTTGTTCAGAGGTGGTCGAGTTTTTCAGCCTTTCTGACCTTGGCCGTGTCTCTGAACTGAACTGAACACCTCGTTCTTCTGGACTCTCCAGGGCAGTTGTGGAATATCGCAGCACTGAAGGAGAATGGGTTCTTCGTATCTTTACATGTTTGATTCTTCTCAAATCTTTGGAGGTTAATTAGCTTCTCTTCTTCTCAACACGTTTCTTGTGACCCTGTTGACGATTTGCAAAATGTTTGAAGGTTTTATGATCACGCCTCAATATCTTAGATATTTCAAGAGCGCTGCATCCCTCTGAAAGACTGTTACAATTTTTTGACTTTTCAGAGTCAATAAAATCTTTTGGTCCATTTTTCCTGAGAAGAATTTGCCTAATAATTCTGCCACACCTTGTTATAAGGTGTTGATCTCCTTAGAACACACCCTCCTTTTTACACAAATGCACATCTCCTGATCTAAATTAAATCCAATAAACATTCAAGTTTATAAAGCTTGGAGTTGGAAATTTATAGATAAAATGATATGGTCAAATTAATCACTTGCCTAATAATTGTGCACAGTGTATTTATGTAAATTTGTCTGACACATTCTTTCTGAAGATTCTACAATGAGTCCGTTAAGTTGGAGGCAGTTGATGAAGGTGTTGGCATAAATGTTCGCATCATTTCATAAAAATCACCTTTATCTCCACTTAAAAAACACACAAGCAGTTTAATGCTGTAATCCAAATGATGTTACACAAAAACCATAAGGAGCTCGTCTCACATCTGCACCAGGAAGAGCTCTGGGGTTAAGGCTTCAAGATACAGGTCAAAGGAATTAATCTCATTTTGTAAAACAACTTTGTCCTACTGTGCGACCCTTAGATTTAAGAAAGATGACATTAGAATTGTTAAAAATGTTCAAGATGGGACAGTAACAATTAAACTTGCACTATGGATTACACTACACACAAAAAAAAAGTCTCCTTTACAATTGTTGAACTGATTTTTTTTAAAATAAGTTTTGCATTTTGCTACAAGACGAAAGGGGGGAAAAAATGTGCCCCCTTCCCCAGAGATATACAGGGGGGTAATTCAGTGATGCTTTGCCTGCATCGTTTTATATATGATTTATAAGCAGACTGTTACCAATTGCCCAGTTCTTTTATGAACAACCTGAAGGTCTCACCACGCTAAAGTGGCAAATTCCCCATTGGATTTTCCACATGTTAAGCTGCCAAAGATACTAAAGTTTGCAAAAATAATAGACAAGAATGCAAGATGAGTTTTACTGTTTATTTTCCAGTTAAAATGTAAAACATGCTTAGAGATATATTGACCAGGTTGTAATTTTACACTCTGAATGTGGTTGGCACTTCCCCCTCACCACAAGATGGAGCCGTTGGTCCGAAATAAGCCAGGAGAAACTGTAATATTCCCATAACAGAAGTGAGGAGCTTCTTTATCCTGCTTAAAATAAGATACATCACAGGACTGGTTCAGATTAATCACTAATATGCAGAATGGTTTTACCTCTCATTTCCAAGCATTCGAGGCCACTGTAAGAAAAGAAAGAAAATCAGTCAGGTGATACCCAGTCCAAGTAATTTAAACAAATGTTTCCAATGTTTTTGTAGTTGTGGCTAAAGGAATAAAAGTTATGAATAAAATTTAAGTCGACACTGCATTCATTTTTCGGGGTAAAGGTGGTTCTTGGGATTCAGCTTCTTGGGCATCATTTTGAGTACGTTTGACTATTCCACTTTTTCAAACTAAATATAAATGTTGGACTGTTGCCATAGTAATTCACTGTCTACCATGTAATCTGCGTTTCAGTTAAAATAGCTCCCCTATATTTGAGCCAGTCGTAAGACACGGCCATTGTAGTAAAAGGGGAGCATGTTTTAAGTGTCCTTGGATGATTGGATCGCTGGGTTGCAGTGGTTAAAAAGCAGGCGAGACTGACAAGCACTGCTATCAATCCAATTACCACGGAGGATTCTTTGGTCCAAACAGGAATGAGGGTGGCATTTCTTAATTAAATTGGACCAAATGCAATTAAGCCATTCAACCAAAATTTGGTTAAAAGCAGGGATCAATCACAGAGCTATGTGTCGCACAAAGTCTTGTTAGGGCCAAAAAGTTTAACATTTAAGATAAACGGTTGACAGGATGTACTTTTTAGAAAACCTACCAGCTTGAAAAGTCGCCCGCATGCCACGAGGCCACGACCTCGGACACGTTCGCAGTGATTTTTCCATCTGCCGTTGTCATGTCATCTTTGGAGTCGTGATTGTAGTTCCCACAGGCGCCACACATTTTATAAGCGAGGCCGAAGTCCACAATGACAGCGACCTCCTGCGAGATGGAGTATGTGTGACCCACACACAGCCGCCCTCCCTCTCGATAACAACGCTCCGGTCTGAGATGTGCACGGAGATATCAAGGCCCACTCTTCCAGGGAGAGACACTTTTCTGCCGTTTATCTGAAAGTCAAAAGGAAGAGGAACAATAGATTCAGGAATGTCATTTTTACTTTAATATTCGTTTTGATGTAGAACAACAATATCCTGATCTCTCCATAAGGTATTATTGCAATATTACCCAACTGCTACTTGCAATTAAACCTGATTTTTCATGTTTTACAACTTGAAACTAATACGGACATCGTTATTCATTTTGCAGAAGGGTCCCAAGTTGGTTGTGTCCCCAAAAAGTCCAAGGACTTTTAGTACACGAGTTCTGAAGAAATGTTTTCTCACCCAGGCCTCATGTCGACTGTTCACTGCAATAATGGCATTTGTGAAGAAGACATAAACCGTGTCCACAGAATGAACGCCCTTCCTGCAGCTCCGAACGTCCACCACCACCCTGAACCAGAGCTCCGCGCTGACGTCACACAAAGAGGCCACCTCGAAGGCCCCCAGAGCACCCACGGGTCCAGTCACGCCGTCGAATGTGGAGAGGCGACCCTCCTGGTCAACGACGCACCGGCCTCGTTTCACGTGGCAGTCTCGGACACCATCTCGAACCTCACAAACTGAGCTGCTGCCACAGCTCAATTTTTCACATGTCACTTTCCCAGAAGCCTGGCACACACATTTGGACTGACAGTGTGGATCCACGAGCGTCTCACCAACCTAAAAACAAGTGTGTGCAGGTTAGAGTTGGACAATGCAGTTATTCAATCAAGTGTTTTGCAGGTGTGAAAAAGGTTTGGAAGATTACAAAGCCTGTTTTTATCATCAGCTTTTTGGAATAAAAACATTTAAAAAGCAAACAAGGATAAGTGATATTTGTTGCAACTTTATCAGAAATGTGCTAAAACTGCAGATGTTTTGGTTGAGGTTCAAGTAGGACACAAGAAAACTGCCTAAACAAAAACAATCTGGCCATTATAATGAAAAAATACCAAGACAATATTTGTTAAATATGCCCATCTAGTGTCTTGTGTCATCCCACAGGTAATTTATAATTAATTCAATCATTTACCGTTAGATATCTGTTGTCGTGTTCACATCCACAGTTGTCGATGGAAACGCACCGAATCCCGTCAAAAACAAAGCCGTGGTCACACTGACATCCTTCGAAGCAGGTATTTGAACAGGAGACTGGGTGCATTAGATTAGCACAGGTCACTGTGCAGGTGTCAGCGCACAGCTCATAGTGACTGTTCTTTGGGCACGAAGCAGCTGCAAAACATTTAAGCCGATCAAACACATCAATTAACATCTGTATTAAGTGCATATGACGGGTTATGTTTTATAAATATATACCACAAAACGGTTTGCCAGAGAAATGCCTGCCTTGCATTTAGCAAAAAAATTATGTTCTAACCATAATTGTGCAATTAAGACAAGTTTTGGCCCTTGTCAACTGTTATCTGGAGGTAACTGAGGTAACCTTTTGGTTGCTAGATATGTCATATTGCTGCCCAACTAAACCAGGAGGTTAAATATAACGACGTTAACCGTTTTAATACAATGAGTACTCTGACCCGTTCCATGCACTTTAAATGTGTGTTGTGTTTCTTACGGCAGAAGGACTCTGTTCTCCATGACTGGATCTGGACCCCGGCGCTCTGACAGGCCAGGGCGTACGCCAGGACACTGCTGCACAGAGTCTCCTTGTTACCATCCGTCTCACAGACGTCAAAGACACAGTGAGAGACGTAAGCCGCCGGATCGATTTTGCTGTGGCAGGCTTTAAAAGGACCATTAGGTGAACTTATGATGCCACAGGACTCAGGCTTTCCAAATAAAGCTTCTCTGTCCTGGTCACAGACCGGACACTGACTACCACACCCTCCACATACGACTCCAGGAAGAGCCACAACCCAAAACTTTCCAAACTCATCGACATTGTTCTGAATGCCACCTGGCAGCATGAAGTCGTCGCTGGAGTTCTTGTTGTAGTTGCCACAAAGTCCACACATCTTCCCCATGTACGTAGATGGTACAACGACTTCAACATAATACAAAGTGTCATAGAGCACCCTCAACCCAAAGTCTGTCCGAACGATGATATTTCGGCCTTCTTGAGTGATTTGAATACGGCCATCGTGAAGGGACAGGGGCAGGCTGACAAGTTCATCATCCACCTAAACAAAAGGATTATAAACATTATGGATTGTTAAAGGTGTAGTATGTAACTTTTCTCTTGGGTTGGATCCATTGCCCGTCTATGGAATCGCGCAGCATGACAAACATTTATATTACATGTTCACTACTCAAATGGCTTGGAAAACATTTACTCTTATGAATGGAGTTGCCTCTCCACAGATTAGACCTGGTGACGTGACATTACATTGACAAAGCATATCTGTCTCTAAGGAGATGGGCATGCTGTGGAACATTCCAAGTAAAGCAGTAACATCTCCATGGAGTGTTGGGTACCAAACCCTACAGAAAAGTTACATAGTGCACCTTTGAAAACTTCAGTTCTAAACAGAAGATGAACTTACAGTAACTTTCCATGAGACTCCCTGTTGAATGTAGATGACAAAACCATAGACTGACACGCCAACAGACTTTGTCACAGACACTTTTCCATTCCCATACTTCTCATTTCCTTGGGTTACAGCGAATGGCGTCAGCTGGCCATCGTCATCACAAAGCTTGGCCAGGACATAAACGCAGGTCCCCTGAAAATCAAACCTTCTCCCATCAAAGGAAATGTAATGTGGGTCTCCAGACGCCACACACTTGGCCTGGCTCTCGGGGTGGCAGCCTTTGACACCATTCACCAGTCCACACGCCTCACCAGGACGGCACTTTGCTTTTTCACATGAAACGGCTCCGTTTTCTCCACAGGTGCACTTGTCCACACACTCGTGCTCTGGGTAGAAGACGTCTCCTCTCCTGTAATAGCGTCCATCATAGGAGCAGCCACAGTCTTTAACAGGCACGCACAGATCCCCACTCAGCAGGAAGCCCTCATCACATTCACACGATTCTGTGCAGGGTCTGTGGCAGGTCACAGGGGTTAAGCTGGAACAGGTGACTGGGCAGCCCGCGCACAGAGGGAGTAATGGCTATTAGCAGGGCACTCCATCGCTACGGGACAAGAACAAGGAAACTTTTAGCTTTAATGTTACAACTCAAATGTAGTTTTCCACTTTTCGCTCACAGTTGAACTATACTTACGACACAAAGCCTCTGTTCTCCAGGAGAGGACGGTTACTTTAGCACTTTGACAGGCAGAGACATATGCACTGATGGCATCACAAACTGAGCGACGGTGCCCTTTATACTGACAGGCATCGAACACACAGTCTTCCAGATACGGGGCAGGATCAACACGACTGTGGCACTCTTTGAAAGGACCCGCTTTGTCTGCAATCACGCCGCAGTATTTCTGAGCTCTGTACACGTCTTTCTGGGAGTCTGCACAAGCGTGGCACCATGGCCCCTGGCAGACTGATGAACAGCCTGGAACAAGGGCCACCTGCCAGCTCTCGCCCAGCTCGACTCCATTAGCCGCAGTCTGGCCATCGCGCGTGGTCAGATCGTCCTCTCCTTTTCCATTGTAGTTGCCGCACAGACCGCAAACCGCGCTCTGGTAGCTGCTGGGCAGAGTCACAGAGACGACGCTGTTCCAGTCAAAGGTCAGAGTGATGCCAGCAGCAGTCTCCACCACGGCTGTGCGACCGCCGCGAAACACCAGCAGCTCATCACTGTAGGCCAGGGGCAGAGACTCGAGCTGCCCATTAAACTGAGAACACAAAATGAACAGTTAGGAGATTAGCGAAGGCTGCATAAGTAATCTATTCATATGTGCGAATGACAAATTTATACTGAGACATTGCTGTGTGTCCATATTACTTCCTCCAGACTTGTACTCTTAAAGATGAAACCGGACACGAACCATTTGAAATTCATGAATAAAAGCAGCATTTATCTTTAATAGTGTCCCACTTTCTCCTTTGGCTCTAGATTGGAACCAGACATGAACACTACACATTACACACTTCTGCACTCACCAGGATTTTGTTGGGGTGCTCTCTGCTGATGGTGAGAGTGGAGCCATAGATCGTGAGGGTGACTGTTTTGGTGAAGGACACTGCCTTGTTGTTGCCCCTCTGTTCATTCTGCACCGTCACTTGAAACGGCACAAGATCAGGCTGAACAGAGCACAGAGCTACCAGCTGATACACACATGTGCCCTGGAAGTCAAACCTGCGACCATCGAAAGTGCGGTAGTGTGGGTCTCCCGAGGCCGTGCACGTGGCGTGGCTGGTGGGCCGGCAGGCGCTGACCCCGTCCACTACTGTGCACTCCTCATGGGCGGAGCAGGACGCCTCCTTGCACACCACCGTCCCCAGAGTCGGGTCGCACTCACACAGGCGCCCACAAGCCTGGCCCTCCCAAAACCGCTGGCCGGGTTCGTAGTAGCGACCTCGATATGAACAGCCGCAGATTTTAGCGGGCACGCAGACCCCGGCGCTCAGAACATAGCCCTCGTCACACACGCAGGCCTCCACACAAACAGCAGGACATTCCTCCTGTTGTTCTGGGAAGGGGCATGACGGCTGGCACGGGCTGGCACAGTCCTCAAAGTGGCTGTGGCGCTGACAGTTCATCGCTGCAAAAAAAGTGAGTTTTACATTTTAGTAAATATATTTTGTAGCAATTTCAGTAAGAAAATCGCTATTTGTGTTGCAGTAAATGCAGTTTGTTAAATGTTACCAGGTGGTCTTATACTCGATCTGATCAACACATTCTAAACTATCCAGGAAGGGATCCATGTCCCATTTGTGGAAAAAAGTAACAAAGGGAAATATTTCTCTACATTATAGACTTCAACTTATTGGTTTAGTAGGTGCTGTGTAGTGCCTTTTTATTTAAACCAAAATACTCACGACAGCCAAACTTCTGCCTCCAGTCTTTGATGAAGACTCCGTTCTCACGACAATGTCGACTGTAGGAGGCCAGAGCCTGACAGAGCAGCTTCTTGTCTCCTTTGTTCAAACACATGTCGTACACACAGCTGTTCATGAAGGCGTCTGGGTTCACTTTATCGTGACACTTCTTAAACACATTATCTTTAGAGGTGAGGGCACCACAGGAGGCTTCAGTGTCATACAGTTTACGCTGGTCACCATCACAATTTGGACATTTTTGGTCACAACCGTCCCAGCATGGACTGTCCTCGTCCTGATCAGGGGTTTGCCAGCTTTTGCCCCATTCAATAACAGAGGACACAAATTTGCCAGCTGGATTTTGAAGCTCATCGCGGCCATTGCCGTTGAAGTTGCCGCACAGACCACACACGAGGTTGTAGTACGAACTCGGCAGCTTGATCACGAGCTCCCAGTTCCAGTCATAAGTGACAACGAGGCCGAAGTCAGTCTCCATTCTGACCCAATGTCCCTGTTGAACGAGAGACACTCTGCCTTCTGCGTCCAAATGCAACGGCAGATTAAGGAGCTCTCCGTCAACCTATAAAAAGACAATTTAATATATGACAATACATTTATATCTTGCTCAGTGTTTTATAGGGGACTTGAACCTTACAGTCACTTTGCCGATTTGCTGCTTTCGGACAATGATACTATGTCCGTACACAGACACCTCCACCTCTCGCACATAGGAAACTGCCCTGTTCCCCCTGTTGTCATTTTTCTCTGTGATAGAAAAGGGCACTAGACCCTCCAGGTCCCCACATGTTTTGGACATGACATATCTGCATGTGCCTTGGAAGTCAAAGTTATAGTTGTCAAAGGTGCGATAGTGTGGGTCACCCCAGGCCCAGCAGGCACCAGTGTACTCCGGCACATACACAGCTTCACCCTTTTCCACTCGACACTTTTCTTTAACGCGGCACTTTGCATCTTTGCAGGGATCTACAAAAGAGGCACTTGTTAGTCACTTATCCCCCGTTTCTCCATGTGCATAAGCGCGGGCCTTGCCTGTGTTGTAGCATCCCCGAATGCCTTTCTTCACTGTGCATTTGGTGTCTTGAGGACATGAGTGCTTTTCACAAACCAGGCCTGTAGTTCGATTACACATGCACTTTGTAGAACAGTCTTCATTGTAGACCAGTTCATCAGGCTAAGGGTGAAGAGAAATGAAATGTTTAGCAATAATTTTCTACATTGTTTTTGTGTTCAATAAAAGTATACCTTGTATGTTTTTCCCTGGTCATAGCAGCCACACTCGCTCTCTCTGACACACGTTTGACCATTAAACAGGAAACCTGTGTCACACTGGCAGCCCTCTGCACAGGTGGTGGGACACTGCACTAGTTCTGTGAGGCCAGAGCAGGCCACAGAGCAGTAGTCTGTGCACACCTCATAGTGGCTGTTAGCCGGGCATTTCATTGCTAGAAGATAAACAATTATAAGCAATTGAAAACCAGGTTAACAAATGAACTAAAGCACTTACGACAGAAGGAGGGGGACCTCCAGCTTTTCACATCCACTCCAGCCATGTGACAGTTAAAGGCATAGGCCGCTACACCGTCACAGAGCACCTCCCCCTCGCCATTAGACGCACACACGTCAAAGACACAGTCGTCAAAGTACGGCTGAGGGTCCAGTTTACTGTGGCACTCGGCGAAAGGACCTTTGGGGGCGGTGATTATGCCACAGTAGGTGTTCTTTGAGAACACAGCCTTATGAGCGCTGTCACAGGTGGGACAGGTGTTTCCTTCACAGCCATTTGAACACACAACATGTGGAATGTCGACTTTCCACGACAGGCCAAAGTTGTTGATGTCGTCAGTGACTTGTTTGTCAGGCAGCTGAAAGTCATCTTTGGGATTACCGTTGAAGTTGCCGCACAGGCCACAGACCTTATTCTGATAATTGCCAGGCACAGTCACAGTAACGTGGTATATGAGGTCATAGGTGACTCGCAGCCCGAAATCTGCCTCAATCACATAATGAGTCCCCTCCTGGTAGATCAACACCGCACCCTCCTTCAGGTTTAAGGGGAGATAGTGGAAGATTCCATCCACCTAAAAGGAGGAACAAAAAAATAAGTCAAATTGTTTTTCTTTCTTGTACAGATCAGAACATTTCACTGGTTACAAGCGACGCCACAACTACTCCAAAAAGTTTAGAAAAGTAGAGCTTAAAATGAACTTACCAGAACTCCAAACATGTTCCTCCTCATCATGAACGTCGTGTCATAGACTTTGACAGCCACAAGCCTCGTGACAGACACCCTCTTGTTCCTGGTCCACTCCACGTTCTCCACTTGGACGGAGAAGGGCGTGAGGCGAGTGCCCTCCAAGCCACAGCTCTGGGATAGGGTGTAGGTGCAGGTTCCTTGGAAGTCAAATCTCCTCCCATCAAAAGAGGTGTAGTGGGGATCACCGGAGGCGTGGCACACTCCCTTCCCAACCGGGTGACACTTCTGGACTCCATTCTCAAGCGCACACTTTTCATTAGGACCACAGGAAACTTTTTGACATTCAACCTAAGGAGAAGGAAGGTCTTTTATTAGGGATCGGTTAATACATGCATGTTCATACTTTCCTTCAAGCTGCTCAGATAAAGGGAAATGAGAAAATTCTAGCCATATTCTCATTATTACAGTGAAGAGTTTACAAGATGTGCATGACAAGTCTCAAACAGGGCAATACTAATCTAGCTTCTTGGACCAACACTTTTAGATTGATGATGTCTTCAGGTCTGGATGATACCTGAACCATCTCGATTTCACAAACATAGTTGAGATGACAAACATGCCTCTCCAGCTAGCCCACATTTGCATTCTTCCTCACACCGTCCGTTGGGGTAAAACACTTGGCGAAGGCGGTAGTAGCGGTCTTGATGGACGCAGCCGCACTGCGAGAAGGGCACACAGGAGTCTCCGCTGAGGACGTGCCCCTCGTCGCAGCTGCAGCCCTCCCCACACAGCTCCTGGCAGCCCTGGGGAGGGGTCAGGCTCTGGCAGGTAGCAGGACAAGAAACTGCACAGATCTCGTAGTGACTGTTGAGTGGACATTTGATGGCTGTAGAAAAGCGATATAAAAACAGTCACTCACACATTTTAAATTTATTTTAACTAAAGCCTGAAAATCAAAGTGCACTGCATAATGTTTCTGATGAAGGGAACACCACCCGTCTCCATGGAGATCACATGTTTTGCAATGTTTTTGAGCAATTGAATAAATGGATACTGTGAAAAAGCGATAGATTCTTACTAGGCCTGTCATGTTCCAGCTTTCATTTATAGGACGAGAAGTCAATATAGTAACAATATTTTTGGGGGGAAATGTTCATGCACAACATTTTTGCACTATTGGAAAATCATAGGTTATTTTTTGTATATATGATAAGTTTTAAGGCAAAAAAAAGGTTGCAGTATTTAGTTTGCATCTGCAATGAGTCATAGAAGTTATTAATTCAGTGTTTCAAATTGACAATATTGTAGGTTTAGAAGAGTTTTTGTGGTTTAAATCTGCTCTCGTGGCATAAAATTGTTTCAGTATCATTTTTTCTGACAATAATCCTACTTCAGCAACATATCGCACATCAAAATTTGTTTTCATGACCCAATCCTGACTGACATGTCTAGCCCTGACCTATAACATGACCATATCCCATGCAAACAAAATGATCTCCATGGAGACAATCCGGCGGTGAACCCTCATAGTGCAGTTTTAATAATGAGGAAAACCAAAAACAGACGTACCACAGAATCGACTGGAGCGCCAGCTGTACACCGTGGCTCCTGCGACTTGACAGGCAGAAGCGTAAGCCGTGATAGACTGACACAGCACATCTTTTCTTCCTTTGTAGAGGCAGACGTCATAAGTACAGTCCTCAAAATAACCTGCAGGGTCCACTTTAGCGTGGCAGTCACGGAAAGGACCCTCTGGATCTCTGATGATGCCACAAAAATCTTCTTTCTCGTATTGGATCATGTCATTTAGGTCACAATCCGGGCAGTTCCCTTTACACCCGTCGACACATCCCGGGATCTCTGCCACTCTCCAGCTCGCGCCAAAGTCTGCCGCTTTGACGGAACCGTTACCGTTTTTAGGGACGAGGTCGTCCTGTGCTATTCCGTTGTAGTTGCCGCACAGACCACACACTGCCCCCATGTAGTTACTGGGCAGAGTCACAAAAACGGCATTTTCCCAGTTGAATTTAACCTTTAGTCCAAAGTCTGTGTGAAGAACGGCGTACCACCCACTTTTGAACACATTCACTTGTCCATCTTGAAGACTGACGGGGAGGTTTACCAGCTCATCATTTACCTGAAAACACAATCCATTTAATCATTTCAGTAACAAGAGTGATTAGAAAATGGACAAAGCTGTAAACTCACCATGATGCGTCCTTTGTGTGTTCTTGTAATGACTATGCTGAGGGAGTAGACCTTGACTTCGACTAGTTTGGTGTAAGAAACAACTTTACTGCCCCTGTTGTCATTCTGCACTAGAACTTCAAATGGCACCAACTCGTCGCCTGGATCGCTGGAGCACAGGGCAGCCAGCTGGTACACGCAGGTGCCTTGGAAATCGAATCTCTTCCCATCAAAGGTCTTATAGTGGGGGTCACCTGTGGCTCGACACGTTTTGACAGAGACAGCGACGCACTTCCTGACTCCGTCTACAACGCTACACTGCTCCCCGTTCTTGCAGCCTTTGTCTTTGCATTCCACTTTTTGGGTTTTGGGATCACATCGGCACCACTTTCGACAATCCTGGTCCAACCAAAATGATTTCCCAGCAGGAACGTGTTGCTCGTTGTAGGTGCAGCCACACCTTTTGGCAGGGACACACTTGTTTGAGCTCCACACGTGGCCCTTGTTGCATGAGCAGGTCTCTATACAGGGATGTTTGCATTTGGTGGGAGCGTCGGGGTCGGAGCAGGTGGCAGGGCAAGCGCTGCCACAGACCTCATAGTGACTGTTGGCTGGACAGTGTGCAGCTACAAAAAAGAAAAAAGTACTCATTTGCAAAAGAAAGCCAACAGTTTTAGACTTAATTATTGTATTTTTGTAAAGATGCCAATTCCAGCCATTGGACAATTTTTTCTTCAAGTAGCTTCTTCAGACAAAGGCAGTGACAGTCAGAACTGAAGGGAGGACAAGACATTCAGTCGATAAAACCCTCTCAATCCCTCAGTGATCCAGGTGTAGGTTTCTATGATATAATCGTATTGCCTACTTAATACAGGTGGAATGCTATGCTGAAAAAAACTGGTCACAGCAAATTACGATGGACCAGTTCCCTGTCATCGTTTTCTTCACCCAAATGTGCAATAGAAATACCATCAGACTAGGGTTTTTAAAAGGCCACAATATTTACTTGATGGTAAATTTTTTTTAATATTAATTGCCATAACTTTCATCTCAGTCAAAACTTCATGACCTCTCCGTCCGTCTGTCCCAGAGTCAATCTAGTATTTATTATAATTTTTGGATGGCAACATTTACCACGAGTGCTTTTTGAACTAGTGGGAACATTTTTGGTTATTTTCTTGTCCTAAACGTGAGGATTTGAGCTGGAGAATGTGGAATTATTAACTTCTATAACTTGGACACTAACAACTTGAGCTGCAATAACAGAATCAAAGCCTTGTCTTTCAATATTGTACATTCATTATACTTTTTGGGGATATTTCTGCTTAATGTTTTGACATCGTTTAACATCTACGGTAAATTGACTTCAGAAATGTATATAGCACTTTAAAATGTGTTTGACAGGCCTACTTCAGTAAATCCAAAAATTACCTGATTTGATGCACTGTGCTGCTGTACCGTATCCATTCATGCGGCTCACCCCGATGCTGTACAGACCAAAGGACAGGCTGCTGCTTAAAATTGTGGGGCTGGTACCATCTCGAGTCGGGTTGTAGGATAACTTAGCCCAGGAATAATCTGTCCCTACAATTTCTCTCCATTGAACATCTTTGGGCACCAATCCATCAACTTTAACATCCAACACTTGATTTGTTTTAGCCACAATTAAAGCCTGGTTATCAAATCCACTCAGACCCTGCAGCGCATACGAGGAACAGAAGCGAGTCGTTGGCATTATGTTCATCAAAAATGGGTCGTAGGCTATACGACCAGAAACCCCATTGAAGAGCAGGAGGACTTGGACGCCGTGGTCAGCCTCTAGGACAAGTGTTGTAGGGTCGTGGTAGGTGATTTCTTTTGTCGCACCCTTATTCAAACTAAAAACAGTCTTCTCTTTGTCAGCTTGGACTGTGATGCGAGTACTCTGTGACGCTTGGACGAAGACACTGTCGTATTTCTTCTGGAAGCTCAGCGGGGTATGATAAACTTGGCACCCCATTTACTCACTGGCAGGAGCTGCTCATAGACGTGGCTGCATGCGGAGAAGTGCCAGAAGCAAGAGTGACCAGAGAACACTGCAACTGGCTTTGTAGAGACAACTTGGGTACCGGAGAGGACGTCCCTGCTCTGCAGCTGCACGCTCTCAAACGGCCGAAGATCGAGCTGTAATCTGCTGCCGCTCTTGTACGTACGCCCCTGGTAGTGAAGAGGACCGGTCGGACTGATTTCTACACTGTTGGGCTCATTTCCATTTGTCACTGCAAACTCTTTATAGGTGTTGAAAAGGGCCCCGTCTGGAGTAAAGATGAAATATTCAGTGCCCCATTCAGCAATAGGCAGAATCGCAGAGGTGTCACTGCTGAAGAGCCTGTTGTTGGAGGAGGTCACAGTGATCAGTGCAGAAGCTTCAATGTGGACCGTGTTGGACGACCGCTCAGTGCCGTAGAGCTCCACTTTATTGGGCAGGGAGACGATGACCCCCTTTCCAGCCTCTAGGTCCCGCTCCTCCCTGAACTTTAAAGAGGGCACCTCCACGGTGACTTTAGTGTCGGTCTGAACAGCAGTGATCTGCAGCTGGAAACTTGGGGTGTCATACTTTGGCCGAACATTCTGCAAAAAACACAGGGCAAACTCCTTCCCTGCCCACATGGTGCTACATGGGCCTGAAAGAAACAGAAAAATATGTAAAAATGATAAAGGTCTTCATTATTTAAAATGCAGTATGTAGATTTCTGGTGGGGAGTGCACCACCTGCTTGGTTAGTTACTGCATTTTATTTGAAAATACTTTGAAAAAACATCTGTATTGAGACAAACGGGTGGCAGACCCTTCACCAGAGAAGTTTATTAATGAACCTGGCGGAGTTATTCATACAAATACAAAAACTAAAAAACAAAACAAAAAGCCACACATCCTGGAATAAAAAACAAACCACATACTAACGATGGGTGTAAAGTACAACTGAACGAGACATGAATAAGTGATGCCCTTCCAGTGACTAGATGGACTGTTTTCTCGTGATAAACTTAGATTTGTGCTGCTCATTCCACTGCTCCACAGCACCACTCCATTAGTCATTTGTACAGACAATATAAATCTAACAATGCAACATTCAGAAGAAAATGACCCAACACAAATGATAAACTTACAGCTGAGGAGAAGCAGCGCAGAACAAAGCAGCAACAGGGAGCCCATGGCTGTGAGAGGTTCAGAATGAGGCATTAGTTCATATCATTCGTCTGGAATTATCAAACAGCACTTAAAGAGACTTAAACTCTTCTTACCTGCAAAGATGCAAACTTCTGACAGCTCTAACTTGCATAAATTTATATATTAGCCCAAAAGGTGCAACCAATCACCAGCCTCACCTGTGTCACCACCCCCTGCTCAGCTGCAGCTCATCTCCAATCAAGACACAGCCTCTGGACAAACACTGTCCCAGTTCAGCAGCTGCATCCTTCACGGGCCACGCTTGAAGGACACTTACATCATTTCCAGTGTGAAGGTCTGTCCTGTTTCATGCAGCCCACAAATGAGCCGGACAAATGTGGCTAGTGATGGTGAAACTGAAACCTCATGAAACACTGAACCACTTGCACTGAAAATGACTCACTTCTTCGAATCATTTGACAGTCAGAAGAGCGACATCTGCTGGATTTGGGAAGCGTTTGTGAACCTCGCTCCTTCCTCTAACCCCCACTCCCCTTTTCTGTGACTTTTATCTGGGTGAATTTTATCACTTCCATTTGATTTTTATTCTCTTATAACTTATTCTTCTGTTTATTATGACATTATTTTACATTATTTTGTGTCGACTTGTGTTTAAATGAAGTTGCTTTTCCCACTTTGGCGCAAGTCACGTTTTTAAATGTGCTATACCAATAAAATGTGTACTTTCTAATAAAAAAATGTACTTTCCAAACTGGTGTCTTTGTGTCCTGTACTTATATGCACTAGCTGTACTCTGACTTGGCCAAATAAAGAGTTTGCAGCTACAGAGACATTTTAAACTGGAAAAACTGGAGAATAAAATGATGTGGTTAAGCAACTGGGACAGTGATGGTGCAACTGTAGTTTGTCTGAAATTGGAACATTTTTGGAAAAGGTGTCAGGGGAGTGAGTGGGGGAAATGTGAGGTAAGGTATTTGTAAAGTTTTAGAGATTTTTATTCAAGAAAAGAATCATTTGAAGTGTTTGAATCTGCTCCTCTTCTGGTTCCTCTGCAGTTTTGGAGAAGACGCTCACATGGCTTGGTCTTTTTCCTGCAGGTAAAGGTGGAGAAATGGTTATAGAATAAGTTATAGAGAATAAAAATCAAATGGAAGTGAAAAAATTCATCCAGGTAAAAGTCACAGAAAAGGGGAGTGGGGGTTAGAGGAAGGAGCAAGGTTCTTGCTGAAATGGGACAGGCCTAAACCATGGACCGCACTTGCACCGCTGTTTTAGCGCGTATGTTACGTAAGTTATTTTAAATTATTTATTATTTAACAGAAGAAGAGTCACGGTGTCGTTGTCGCAGCCTTTTATTTCTGTTTAGATTGAATGAAGTAAGGAATTAATATTTCTTTGAATATCAATTGGCAAATATAAAATTCGGGGTGATTTTTTCCCACTTGTAGTTACTAAATAACTTTAACAAAATAAACTTGTAAAAACGTAATGACATTCTCATCATCTATAAACCAGAGACACTGATGAGTTGTACATAAAGTGGGATATTACAGTTCAACGATTCGGTATTTGGGCAGGTTTAATTTGATCCGTGGCTAAACCACTTTAATACCAGCAGAGGGCGCTGTTGTCCTTCTGTGTCTGGACAGTTCAAATGTTCATCAAAATGATTCAAATGTAGAACAACTGTCCTCAAGCCACGAAAGAGCTCAGGTCTCAGGAGGAAAATATAAATGGAAGTGGAACTATTTTGTCCTCACTATGAACTGTCCTGTGTCACATATGTGAAGATAATTCTCTATCACTGGTTTTTAGTTTGTTTCTACAGTGAAACTTAAGAGTCTGGGACTTGAAAATAACACATTCTCCTGGACTGGTTCAAAGTTGGACACTGCCCTCTACTGGTGAATGTGGTGAGGTGAGGGATTTGGGAACAGCACAAAGTGAAACAACTTTAAACACAAATAGTTTGTTGAATGTTTGAGTAAAATGCAGTGAGAGATTTTGAACACACACAAATCCACAGGAACACGAGCTGCTCTCACTGTCAGAGCCTTTATCGTTTCTCATTTTATATTAAACACAAACTAAATGATCATCTCAAAACTCACTTTGTGTCTTTTATAAAACCAGACTTATTATTCATAAACTGAGCTGCACAATGGTCCAAAACTCAACCAAACTCTCAAATAAAGAAATGATCCATATTCATAGAGCTAAATGTTTTATACCTGTGATCCCAAAGACACTCACAGTGGACTCCGACACAGAAACAGACGTATCCCGGACTATCACTGCACTTAGACCATCCACATGTAAAGACGTTTTTGGCATGAATGTAGTTACGCTCAAGGACTTATCCTCATCTTTCACACGACCTGTCACCAAACTCCTCTGTCCATCGCCCAATGCAGCTTTCCTAGTTTGTGGAAATCCTCAGTCGTAATTCCCATATTCAAAAGTGGAGACCCGCAGTCCAAGGCCAACTACAGGCCCATCAGTGTCCTGCCAACAGATTAAAAAATTGCAGAAAAACTAGTAGCAAATCAAATCACCACCGATCTGAACACCACACAATATCCTCTCCATCTCATGCAGTTTGGCTTCAGAACCAACCACTCGACCGAAACAGCAACTTGCTGTTGTACTGAAAACATCAGAGCACTACTGGACCGAGGTGGGGTAGTGGGGGCTGTATTTTTAGACCTAAAAAAGGCCTTTGACACTGTGAACCACGAGATACTGATGTCCAAACTCTGTACATTTAACATCTTACCTGGCCCACCGCTCTCAACATGTCCACATTCAGTCTCATCAATCTTCAGCACTGACTTTGTCCACCGGTGTTCCCCTGGGGTCCACATTACAGCCACTGTTATTTTCACTATACATTAATGATCTTCCCTCCGATTTTACCGATGTCCACATACTAATGTACGCTGACGACACGGTAATATACAATATCTTCATCCATGGCTCAAATCTGTAAGGTATTTTGTAGCAATGCAGCACTACATCAGATGCAGAGCAGTGTGGGGGACGACAAGGACTGTGGACCAGAAGATAACCCCTATGATCTGGTCTTGTGATTAAAGCCACTTCTTATCTGTAGCCCCTATTCACCAAGGACAGTGAGAGGGTCATAAAACAATCACATTGTTTGACTTTGCCTGAAGGTTTCTTAATGTGTGACACCTGACCAGAAGAAGACCCGCCTCACACACTCACAAACTCCTACACTGGGAGACCCTATAAAAGCTGTCAACATGAACATCTCAGGTCTCTCTTCTGTCCTTTCCTGAGAGTCCGGTGCTTCATTGTTCACTTTACCTGCGTGGAACTCATTAAACCTTCTGACTTTATACTTCAGTCTCTTGGTCCTCTTTGACACTTGCACCAGAAACGAACAATTCTTACAAATCTCATCTTGGCTAAATCACTCCTGTCTTAAATTGAATTAATCTAAAACAGTAGCAATGATTTTCAGTAAATCCAGCAACACTTCCACACAGTCCCAGACGTCCTTGTCTCTGGAGAACAGCTGCAGACTGTCCCACAAAACAAATATCTGGGAATTCTTATAGACTCAAAATTATCATTCAAACCTCATATTCATAAAATAAGTCGTCATATAAAATTCAGTATTTGCAACTTCAAACACATTCGGCATCAAAAGTCCAGCCAAGCAGCTCAAATGTTCATGCTCTCAATGATTCTCTCTCACATTACAAACTGTTTACCACAACACCCACAAAACCA
This sequence comes from Periophthalmus modestus, assembly GCA_019594935.1. Classification (NCBI taxonomy): domain Eukaryota; kingdom Metazoa; phylum Chordata; class Actinopteri; order Gobiiformes; family Gobiidae; genus Periophthalmus; species Periophthalmus modestus. The sequence continues at coordinate 815,310 of JAIEZT010001302.1, read as the reverse complement.
AACCACCTCTGTCCAATACTCCAAAAACACCACTTACTCTGGATAACATGATCAAATAATCTCTGACTAATCTATAAAATCATTCACAGTCTGTCATCTCCACCCCTCAGTCAGTTTATCTCCATCAGAACCACCAGCCACAGTCGAACCAGAGGAGCAGCACGAGGAGCAGCATCATCCCTCAGGAAAAGACCCTTTGGACAAACAGCTTTTTGTGTTGGTGCTGCATCGGACTGAACCTCACACCCACAACCATCAGATCTGCCAACACCACACCTTTAAAAAACAGTTAAAACACTGACTAACACTGACCAGACCTTTAAAAAACAGTTAAAACACTGACTAACACTGACCAGACCTTTAAAAAACAGTTAAAACACTGACTAACACTGACCAGACCTTTAAAAAACAGTTAAAACACTGACTAACACTGACCAGACCTTTAAAAAACAGTTAAAACACTGACTAATACTGACCAGACCTTTAAAAACAGTTAAAACACTGACTAACACTGACCAGACCTTTAAAAAACAGTTAAAACACTGACTAACACTGACCAGACCTTTAAAAAACAGTTAAAACACTGACTAACACTGACCAGACCTTTAAAAAACAGTTAAAACACTGACTAACACTGACCAGACCTTTAAAAAAAACAGTTAAAACACTGACTAACACTGACCAGACCTTTAAAAAACAGTTAAAACACTGACTACACTGACCAGACCTTTAAAAAACAGTTTAAAACACTGACTAACACTGACCAGACCTTTAAAAAACAGTTAAAACACTGACTAACACTGACCAGACCTTTAAAAAACAGTTTAAAACACTGACTAACACTGACCAGACCTTTAAAAAACAGTTAAAAACACTGACTAACACTGACCAGACCTTTAAAAACAGTTAAAACACTGACTAACACTGACCAGACCTTTAAAAAACAGTTAAAACACTGACTAACACTGACCAGACCTTTAAAAACAGTTAAAACACTGACTAACACTGACCAGACCTTTAAAAAACAGTTAAAACACTGACCAACACTGACCAGACCTTTAAAAAACAGTTAAAACACTGACTAACACTGACCAGACCTTTAAAAAACAGTTAAAACACTGACTAACACTGACCAGACCTTTAAAAAACAGTTAAAACACTGACTAAACCAGATCTGTGAACATTGACTCTATCCGCTGTCGCCCCCTGCTGGCCTGTGTGTGTCATGTAAGTATCTCTCTTTATGATGCTGGTCTGTAGCTGAGTGATTGTTGTGCGTCTGTCATCTTATGTAATAGTCTATATATTTCTCGACTGTTTTATGTATTTATTGTGTTGTAATTTTTACTCTTGTTTCCAGGTCGACAGTATCTGCTGATAAGGGACGACATGAAAAATAACCTTTGACTAATTCTGGCATATTTACAGAAATGTTCATTAATATGAGCTGCCCCTGAAATAAATAAATAATAAATAAATAAATAAATAAATAAATAAATAAATAAATAAATAAATAAATAAATAAATGTTTACTATTTATTTATTTATTTATTTATCTTCAACATGACACTGGAAATATCGAATCACATGTGAAGCTGACATTGATACACAGCTCTCCCACTGTGCCCTTCTGCTGTAGCAAGGATTGTGAAGGCCCTTTATAGCTGCTTTCATGCACTATGCACTATTTCATGTTATATTTTCTTGTACCTAATTACAAAAAAATAAAGGTCTGTCGAAGAAATGGAATTGTTACAAAATTGTCGTCCTTTTTAAATCCAATCTGCTGCTTAGTTTGATGAGAACTATGAAGGAACAAGTGTCAATAACTTACTTTTTCAGGTATTTATCTTACATGCTGCAATAACACTGTCTTAGCTTTTGTCCTTAGCAGAACAAAACTGTCATGTGTCTTTAATTATTGTGTTGTTTGGGAGGTCAGACTGGTCAGACTCTTTCAACTATGAGAACTAATGGATCATTTGGACTTACTCAGCGTGCCTTAAGGCTATTATGCAATGCTAAGCTATTTGGGCAGTTGCTCTCACATTTTAATTATAGATCTCCTCCCTATTTGAGGAGATCTATAATTAAAATGTGGACAGCTACTAAAACATAACTTTCTCTTTATGCATTGGTTTATATAGTGGAACTTCATATCAGCATCTAGAGTGCTCTCTGCTGCCATACTCCATTGAGGTTAATTCAGTGGTCAGTCGGTGTAACTGCAAGTAAATTTCCTCTGAATCCAAGATGGCCGACAAACAGCCCCCCCTGCAGACCACTGCTGGTAGATCCTGTCAATCCTTGAATGCTGGAAGAACCCCACTGTAAAAAAAATAAATATATATATATATATATATATATATATATATATATATATATATATATATATATATATATATATATATATATATGTATATATATATACATAATGATGTACAGTAACATCTAGGGAAGGATATTGGAGTAATACATTTTTGGTTCAATATGTAGAAAATTACAATTAACCATGTGTCCAGTGAAGTGGACGTCATGCATCACCAAGTATAGTTTTTTTAACACAAGTCATATAATTGTTCACTGTTTCTTCTGATTGTTTTTGGTTATAAATCAGTGTATAATTGTTATATTTATATATATATTAAGTTATTCATTTCATCATTTACATTTTTGTGCAGATTAGCTGTAGTTTAAGTTACTATAATAATAAGTTTATCATTTTTTGTGGACGCAACAAAGAATATGGAAGCCTACAAAATATTTCAGGAAATTCCATCCAGATCCAGTGATCATGATGTGGTCAGACAGCTGTAGAGGCCTGTGCTGCAGGGCCCACACTGTTTAATACAGCTCCTGTGGCAGTGTCCCCTACTTCCTTGCTGGAGGCTCTCCAAAAGTGCCCCATCGCTCTCCAGGAACCAGCACAAATGCGACCTGGTAGAGTAAGGGTACGAGGAAAGCAGGCTTGCCGCATTTTCCCTGCTACCATGAAAATTGTGCCCACCACATGCTCCGAACAGTATAGTGGTACGTCAGTCCTGTTTGAACCTTTGGAGTCTGGTTTACCTGCAGGGCTACTTGCCTCTCCAGCATTGGTTCAAGTCCTTCGAGGGACTGCTTATGTTCCAGTAGTTAATGTAGGGACACATGATGCCCTGCTGTACCCTCGTACCATTGTGGGTACACTGGACCAAGTGAATGTGGTGAGTCGTGCAGCAGGTGTGACAGAGGTGCCCATCACCACTGCGACAGTCTCATCACACACTGCCAGTACTCCAGCCATTGACCAGGTAGATCTGTCCATTCTGTGCAGTGAGGAGCAGGACCAGGTGCAGTCTCTCCTTAGGGAGTATAGCTCAGTGTTTGCTGCCCACGACCAGGATTTGGGTTGCACCAACTGGTGACTCATGACATCCCGGTCCTAGACGATGTACCTGTTAGGCAGCGCTATCGTAGGACAATTCCCTCAGACTATGAACTTGTGAAGGAGCATATATTAGAGGCTGAGGAGATCAGGGAGAGCTCTAGTCCCTATGCCTCTCCCATCGTGCTCATCCGTAAAAAGGACAGAAGTCTCAGGCTCTGTGTTGATTATCGCCAGCTCAACAATAAGACCCGGAAGGATGAATTTTCACTTCGCCACATAGAGGAATCCCTTGATGCTCTGACAGGTGCCCGCTGGTTCTCCACCATGGATTTGTCCAGCGGGTACAAACAGTTACCTGTCACTGAGAGCAATTGCCATAAAACTGCATTTTGTACACCGTTTAGGTTGTTTGAGTGGAATCTCACGCCTTTTGGGCTCTGCAATGCTCCCAGCACCTTCCACCGTCTAATGCAACGCATTTTTGGGGACCAACAGTGCCAGTCTCTCCTTTTGTACTTGGACGACATCGTGGTGTTTTTGTCCATAGTCAAGAAACATTCCCTCCCTGAACCGCCACCTTAACGTGGTGGAGGGGTTTGAGTACCCGAATGATCCTGGGAGCTATGTTGTCGGGGGCTTTATGCCCCTGGTAGGGTCACCCATGGCAAACAGGTCCAGGGGGACGGGTCAGACCAAGAGCGGTTCAGAAGCCCTTTATGAAGAGTAACATACAAAGGCCAGTTACGTCGCCCGGACCGGTGTCACCGGGGCCCCACCCTGAAGCCAGGCCTGGGGTGGGTGCTTGAGAGCAAGCGCCTGGTGGCCGGGCCTTTCCCCACGGGGCCCGGCCGGGCTCAACCCGAAGGAGCGACGTGGGGCCGTCCTCACGTGGACCCACCACCCGCGGGAGGATCCATAAGGGGCCGGTGCTGAGAGATCCGGGTGGCAGTCGACGACGGGGGCCCCGACGACCGAATCTCCGGACATGGAGACTAGCTTTGGGGACATGGAATGTCACCTCGCTGGAGGGGAAGGAGCCTGAGCTTGTGCGGGAGGTTGAGCGATACCGACTACATATAGTTGGCCTCACCACCACACACAGTTTGGGCTCTGGAACCCAACTTCTTGAGAGGGGCTGGACTCTCCATTTCTCTGGCGTTGCCCGCGGGGAGCGGCGGCGAGCTGGTGTGGGCTCATTGCCCCACAGCTCAGCCGTCACGTGTTGGAGTTCTCCCCGGTGAACGAGAGGGTCGCGTCCCTGCGCCTTCGGGTCGGGGACATGTCTCTCACTGTTGTGGCAGCCTACGGGCCAAACAGCAGTGCAGAGTACCCGGCCTTCTTGGAGTCCCTGGGGGGGGTACTAGACAGTGCACCCACTGGGGACTCCGTTGTTCTCCTGGGGGACTTCAACGCCCATGTGGGTAACGACAGTGACACCTGGAGGGGCGTGATCGGGAAGAACGGCCTCCCTGATCTGAAGCCGAGTGGTGTTTTGTTATTGGACTTCTGTGCTAGTCACAGTTTGTCCATAACGAACACCATGTTCAAACACAAGGGTGTCCATCAGTGCACGTGGCACCAGGACGCCCTAGGTCGGAGGTCGATGATCGACTTTGTAGTCGTGTCATCTGACCTCGCGTGTTTTGGACACTCGGGTGAAGAGAGGAGCAGAGCTGTCAACTGATCACCACCTGGTACTGTGTACTTTCTCCTCTGCTCTTCTCCCTGTACACTAACTGCTGCACCTCCAGTCACGACTCTGTCAAACTGGTCAAGTTTGCGGATGACACCACCCTCATTGGGCTCATCTCGGACGGGGATGAGTCTGTCTACAGGAGGGAGGTGGATCGGCTGGTGTCCTGGTGCAGCAGCAACAACCTGGAGCTCAACGCCCAGAAGACAGTGGAGATGATTGTGGACTTCAGGAAAGTCACAGCCCCCCTGCTCCCCCTCGCCTTGACCGACTCCCCCATCACCACCGTGGACTCTTTCCGCTTCCTGGGCACCTGCATCACCCAGGACCTCAAGTGGGAGCCGACCATCAGCTCCCTCATCAAGAAAGTCCAGCAGAGGATGTACTTCCTGCGGCAGCTGAGAAAAGCCAAGCTGCCGGTCCAGATGATGGTGCAGTTCTACACGGCCATCACTGAGTCCATCCTCACCTCCTCCATCACTGTGTGGTTCACTGGGGCCACTGCCAGGGACAGACAGAGACTGCAGCGCATTGTGCTCTGCTGAGAAGGTGATTGGCTGCAGCCTCCATCTCTCCAGGACCTGTACGCCTCCAGGACTCGGGTGGAGCAGGTCGTACAGCAGCTGACACTTCTCACCCTGGACATGGACTATTTCAGCCACTTCCCTCTGGCAGGAGGCTACGGTCCATCAGGACCAGAACCTCTCGTCACAAGAACAGTTTCTTCCCCTCTGCTGTTTCCCTCATGAACACTTCTTAAACCTGCACTAAACTGGACACTTCATAACACTGGTCACTTTAATAACACATGTTGCACTGTTGTTGTTGTTTTGATGCCACTATTGTATATATTTCTACTATTGTATATATTTCTACCTCCTGCATGCCCTTATTTGTATTTATTTAGTGTGGGTTTTTTTTGTGTGTGTGTTGTTGTATGTCGCACTTTATCACCGAAGTAAGTTCCTAGTCTGTGAGCTCTGCTCACGGACAATGGCAATAAAACTTCTTCTGATTCTGATTCTGATTCTGGTTGTGAGTTGGATCCGCTGGCGGAGGTGGAAGCCGGATAGACCTGGCAGGCCAAAGCGTATCGTGAGGGTCCGTTGGGAACATCTGGCGGAGCCTTCTGTCAGGGGGGTCTTCAATTCGCACCTCCGGGAGAGCTTCTCTCTGATCCCGGGGGGGGGGGCTGGGGATATGGACTCCGAGTGGGCCATGTTCTCCACCTCCATTGTTGATGCGGCTGCTCGTAGCTGTAGCCGTAAGGTCTGCGGTGCTTGTCGCGGCGGCAATCCCCGAACCCGGTGGTGGACACTGGAAGTAAGGGATGTCGTCAGGCTGAAGAAGGAGTCCTATCGGGCCTTGTTGGCTTGTGGGACTCCTGAGGCAGCTGACAGGTACCGGCGGGCCAAGTGTGCCGCGGCTCGTGCTGTCGTGGAGGCAAAAACTCGGGGTTGGGAGGAGTTCGGGGAGGCCATGGAGGAGGACTATCCGACGGCCTCAAAGAAATTCTGGCAAACCGTTCGGCGCCTCAGGAGGGGGAAGCAGTCCTTCACCAACACTGTTTACAGTGCGGGTGGACAGCTGCTGACCTCAACTGGGAATGTTGTCGGACGGTGGAAGGAATACTTTGAGGATCTCCTCAATCCCACTGTCACGTCTTCCGAGGAGGAAGCCGAGACTGGGGACCCGGAGGCGGATTCGTCCATCACCCTGGCCGAAGTCACTGAGGTGGTTGGCAAGATCCTCGGTGGCAAGGCTCCGGGCGTTGATGAGATCTGTCCCGAGTACCTTAAGTCTCTAGATGTTGAGGGGCTGTCTTGGTTGACACGTCTCTACAACATCGCGTGGCGGTCGGGGACAGTACCGCTGGACTGGCAGACCGGGGTGGTGGTCCCTCTGTATAAAAAGGGGGACCAGAGGGTGTGTTCCAACTACAGGGTAATCACACTCCTCAGCCTTCCCGGTAAGGTCTATTCCAGGGTACTGGAGAGGAGAGTCCGACTGATAGTCGAACCTCGGATCCAGGAGGAGCAGTGTGGTTTTCGTCCTGGTCGTGGAACACTGGACCAGCTCTACACTCTCCATCGGGTGCTCGAGGCTCATGGGAGTTTGCCCAACTGGTCCACATGTGTTTTGTGGATCTGGAGAAGGCATTCGACCGTGTCCCTCATGGTGTCCTTTGGGGGGTGCTCTGAGAGTATGGGGTCCGGGGCCCTTTGCTAAGGGCTGTCAGGTCCCTGTATGACCGGAGCAGGAGCTGTGTTCGCATTGCCAGCAGTAAGTCAGACTTGTTCCCGGTGCATGTTGGACTCCGCCAGGGCTGCCCTTTGTCACCGGTTTTGTTCATTATATTTATGGACAGAATTTCTAGGCGCAGTCAGGGGCTGGAGGGGGTCTCGTTCAGGGGCTGGAGGGGGTCTGTTTCGGGAACCACAGGATCTCATCTCTGCTGTTTGCAGATGATTTTGTCCTGATGCTTCTTCGAGCCAGGACCTGCAGCACTGGGGCGGTTTGCAGCCGAGTGTGAAGCGGCTGGGATGAGAATCAGCTCTTCCAAATCTGAGGCCTTGGTTCTCGACCGGAAAAAGGTGGTTTGCCCTCTCCGGGTGGGTGGTGAGCCCTTGCCTCAAGTGGAGGAGCTCAAGTATCTCGGGGTCTTGTTCACGAGTGAGGGAAGGATGGAACGCGAGATTGACAGGCAGATCGGTGCAGCGTCTGCAGTGATGCGGTCGCTGTATCGGTCCATTGTGGTAAAGAAGGAGCTGAGTCGAAAGGCAAAGCTCTCGATTTACTGGTCAATCTACGTTCCTACCCTCACCTATGGTCATGAGCTCTGGGTCATGACCGAAAGGACAAGATCGCGGAAATGAGTTTCCTCCGCAGAGTGGCTGGGCGCTCCTTTAGAGACAGGGTGAGGAGCTCAGTCACACTGTAGGAGCTCGGAGTATAGCCGCTGCTCCTTCACGTCGAGAGGAACCAGCTGAGGTGGCTCAGGCATCTGCTTAGGATGCCTCCTGAATGCCTCCCTAGGGAGGTGTTCTGGGCATGTCCCACCGGAAGGAGGCCCCGGGGAAGACCCAGGACACGCTCTCGGCTGGCCTGGGAACGCCTTGGGGTCCCACTGGAGGAGCTGGAGGACGTGTCTGGGGTGAGGGAAGTCTGGGAGTCCCTGCTTAGACTGCTGCCCCCGCGACCCGGCCCCGGATAAGTGGAAGAAAATGGATGGATGGATGATCAAGAAACATTTGGAGAGGCTGGCTATGGTGCTGGGTCAGCTGCAGAAGGAAGGTCTGAAGGCTAAGCTCAATAAATGCAGCTTTTTCCGGACAGAGGTGAGCTACCTTGGTCACATCATCTCTGACCAGGGGATAACCACTGACCCAAGCAAAGTTGAGGTAGTAGCTAACTGGTCAACACCCACAACAGCCACGGAGTTGTGATCTTTCTTGGGGTTTGCTAGCTACTACTGTCGCTTTGTGGAGGGCTTTGCGAAGTTTGCTGCCCCCCTTCATCGCAGAGTGGCTGAGCTCACAGGTAAGTCAAAGAAGAGAAAGCCAGCTCCAAGTACTGCCGGGCCATGAACAGAGGAGTGACAACAGAGCTTTGATACCCTAAAGGCCAAGCTCACTTCAGCCCCAGTCCTGCCCTATGCAGACTTCTCCTGTCCCTTCATTCTGGAGGTTGACACCAGCCACAGCGGCTTAGGCGCTGTGCTATCGCAGGAGCAAGAGGGTGTGGTAAGGCCCATTACTTTTGCCAGTCGTGGGCTCCGACCCACTGAGCAGAAAATGTCCAATTATAGCTCAGTGAAACTGGAGCTCTTGGGTTTGCAATGGGCACTCACAGAGAAGTTCAGGGAGTACCTGTTGGGACATAAGTGCGTTGTCTACACAGACAACAATCCCTTGAGCTACAGTAGTAGCGACAGTAGCTCAGTTGGTTGGGTGTTTGTCCACTGACTTGAAGGTTGGCGGTGCAATTCCAACCCTCACAGATGAATGCTGTCGTTGTGTCCTTGGGCAAGACACTTAACCCACCTCGCCCCCAGTGTCTGCGTACACTGGTGTGTGAATGTGTGTGTGGATGGGTGACTGGTTCCTTGTTGTAAAGCTCTTTGAGTGCCTTGAAAGGTAGAAAAGCGCTATAAAAATGTGACCATTTAGCTATCTGTCGTCTGCGAAACTGGGTGCGTGGAGCAGCGTTGGGCTGCTCAGCTCGCGTCCTTCGACTTTTAACTCAAATTTTGGTCAGGGAAGAGCAACGACAATGCTGATGCTCTGTCTCGGCAACCTTGGTCTTTGCAGACTCTTACACCCTTTGTCCCAGGTACTTCCTTGCCTGCAGCATTGCAACAGGCTCTGCAGGGCCAAGGGACCCAGGCATCTCAATCTGTGGTAGCAGTGTTTCTCCACTATGACCTCCACGTTCTCCAACAAGAGGATCCTGTTATCCAGGAAGTTTATCGTGTTATCCAGATTTTTGGAGGCAAAAGCAACTGCCCAGTCAGAAGGAGCGACAGGAGCTTTCCCAACATGCTCTAGTCCTCCTTGGGCAATGGGATCGCTTGATTGATTTGGATGGCTAGTAAACAGTCAAATGGGTGGAAGTCCTGCTATTTAGCGAACAGTCACTAGGTGAAACACCTATCTAGGATTACTAACTGGTAAAAGGCAAAAGGGTGAGATTCCGTGTGTAGTTGAGCGTAAGGACGGCTGAACTTTTATCTTGAGGGAGAGTAAATTCAGCAGTGCACCTCCATCAGGTCTAAGAATGAAGATATAATGTAAATGCAAAATGCAGACAAATGTAAATTTCCTTCATGTCAACAGTATGCTCTAATTCACTCACAATGTTAAGTGTGCAAAAAAACAAAAAACAAAAAACAAAACAAAAAAACAGTAAAAAGAAAAAAAAAGAAAAACAGAAAAATATAACAGCAAAAACAGAAAAAAAGGAAAAATGAAAAAAAAAAAAAGAAGAAAAGAACAAAAATAGTTAAGTACAGGGTGTGACACCAGAAGTCAACTGTACATTTGTGAGTTCTTGGAACTGATCAGTCAAACTGTGAGGTGTAAATTGTGCAACATCAGAAAATATGTGTGTAACAGTTAAACCGTGAACAGAGTCAACAAGAAAACGACAGGATCCAGTTTCAACTGATCCACTCATTTTCTACAATTCTTTGTTTCTTTATAATTCTTTTTATTTTATGTTTTTTGCCTCATCACTGCAGTGAGTTTAATGACATGTCCTCAGAAAAGTCCAGCTGGTACCAAAAACCCTCCTGAATTGTGAACTCTCTTAAAAACAAAATGAAGGCCTAATCAAAGCCGGTAATGATCACAAATCTAAACTCGACTGACTTGACCCTTGACGACTATGCGCCTGCGATTTTGTTAAAACCTTTTTTTTTTGTTACAGGAGGTGCTTTTTCTTTACATGTTCCTCATGTTCCTATGAAAAAAATCACACACTAACAACACTAACAACTAACCAATAACAGTTTTCTGATTCACAAAATGCTTCTTTGAGAATTACAATTTAATCAAAAGTTTTTACCTTACAGCAGAAGACTAAGCCAGCACAGATACCAGCTCTGAACAAAACTGACACATGTATATACACACATATATATAAATGTGTCAAAGGGGGGATATTACAAAGTTAGTTTTAGTTTTTCAAAATGTAATTGTGATAAAACAGGTGTTATCATTTAGAGACCTGTAACCTGACCACGCCCTTCAAGACAAAGAACCACAGAACCAACCACCACAGCTGGACCTGAACCAAAAACTCCTTCTGAGCAGAAAGACACATGTTCTTCTTCTGGGCAGAACCAGACCTGCATCATTAAATCCATCCTTCTGTTTCACTGTCACTGGAGGAAAACTTCAGAAATGATCAGCCATTCACTTCTTTTCATGTGACTCAAAAGAACTCGACCTGTTCCTCGTGTCCAGATCCACAACATGAACGTTTCTGTGCAAACTGTTTGTGACAGTGATTGTTTATGAAGTATGATTAATGAATAATCAAAAGGGAGAAGTTTATTCATGCTGTGTCTTTAAATACATTTGATCTGTGTCAGTGCCAGACCCAGACGAGACATGAACATGTGAAGCTCTGTCTCCATCCCTCATGAAACTGGTTGTTGTTCTGTCTAGGTGTAAAAGTTCATTATCATATGAGTGTGAAACAAAAGTCACTCTGCTTTGAAATGTATGTGGCTTTGTCATTCTGGTATAAAATAGTCAGAGCTCAGATGCTCAGAGGGACTGAAGGGGGACTGGGGAGGGACTTGCTCGGGGGACTTGGTGGGAGACTGGGGGAGACGCCGAGAGGCTCCAGTCTGTGTCCAGGCCTGGGCCCTGTCCTGTCTGTATCTGCTGTAACAAAGAATAAACCTCTTGTCTGTATTTCAAATACTCACCGAGCCTCGCAAATGGATTACTTTTCATTGAGAATTGTAATTTTTGCCACAACAGTGCCTATAACTATTAGTAATACCTTTTATAAACAATATAATGCATTAATTAAAACATTTCTTTGGAATGGCAAGAACCCGAGAATAGGTTTAAAAAAGCTTTCAGCATTGAAGAACACGGGAGGGCTGGCACTCCCGGATTTGGAATTATATAATATTGCTTTTGAAATAAACAAATTATCCAAACATTGGAAGAATCAAGAAACGGTTAAGGGATGGGTTGGAGCCGAAAGGTCATTGGTGGCTCCATTTGATGTAATCCAACTGCTTTCACAGAATTCTAAAAGTGAGTCACAGCAAAACCCGATCCTCCGGCGCTCTCAGTGGGCGTGGACCAGGGCGCATCAGAGACTGGGAATTTCTCCATATAAACAGTACTACTCCTCGGTTTGGAATAACCCAGCGATACGCAGAGGCAAGTCTCCTGTCTGTGGTGAAAATGGTTGATACAAGGAGTTCAGAAGATAGAGCATCTATGTCGTTTGTCGTGTCTATGTCGTGTCGTTTGACATGTTGAAAGATACATTTAAGTTGAAAGACAGAGGGGATTTCTGGAAATATTTACAAATCAGAAGCAGTGTGAATTCTGTCTTTAGTTTAAATCACCTGCAGAACGAGAATGCTCTACAGGTCAGGCTGAATCTGCCAGTGAATATGCAAACTGCATCATTGTATTATAAGATGCTTTTAAATAGTCAGGGTGTAATATGTGAAGGCTTGAGATTAAGTTGGCAGAAAGATCTAAATATTGAGATGAGTGAGGATGTGTGGGATGGGGTGGTTTCAAATGTAGGCTGGGCTACAAGAGATGCTAGAAGTTAGATTATTCATTATAAAATTATTCATCGATTTTATTTTACTCCATCAAAGCTACACAAAATGGGCCTGTTGCAGAACATTAAAGGCTGGAAATGTAAAACCGATAGTGGTACATATCTTCATGCCTCCTGGGAATGTCCTGTGGTGTCTCCATTCTGGACTGATGTTATTGAAAATCTGGAAAAGTGGATTGGCCTGTACCTGTCCCAGCGTCACCACAGATGTGTCTTCTGGGAGATAAGTGTCTCCTGCCCCCTGGATTCACAATGGACATGTGCGGGTTGGCGGGGGCTGGTTTTATTGTGGCTGCCAGGCTGATTCTGAGGGTCTGGAAAAGCCCCACGGACCACGGATTGAGGACTGGTTTAGACTGATGACAGAGAGTTGCATTTGAAAGACTGATCTCAAAAGTGAACAACACCCTGGACAAAACGAACAGGACATGGAGTCACTTCTTCTCATTTGTGGGGAGTAATATCTCTGCTGTACAGAAGTAATAAACTGATTGATATGTTCAGCTGTCATATGTTTTGTTTGTGTTTTGTATGTCTTGTGTTCTTCAAATGAAAATTAATAAAAAAAACTTTAATGACAAATTTCTAAATCACTGTTCTGACTGCGCTCGGCGCCGCTTCACTTTCACAACACACAGAACTTCATAGCGCTTTCTCATGTACCCTCGTCTTTGGTGACAGGTAATTAATACTCACTACTCCTGTCCATTTACAAAACTGTCCAAACGAAAGTAGCTTCTCTCATTGGCTGTAACATTGCACCTTGAGCCAGGTGCTCGTCGCTGTGAGCTTCATCTGCAGTGACAGGTGACGTGTGGGACCTCTTCACTCATAAAATATCCAAATTCTTACACATCTGTCCCTTGGAGTCCCGCTGCTCGGTTGTACTCGCTGTACCAGGTCCACCACAGTGGTGCTTTCATCAATACGGAAATCGGGCATGATGCCAAGTCTTCTTAAGTCTCATTTCAAACTCCAGACAGTGAGCTGCGTAAATCAGACTCCCAGCCCTCAAACCCGGGGTTGTGTGTCACCTTCACCAGTGGTACGTGTGTCTCCGTAGTTGGGTTAAGTTCCATTGAGCTGTAGGACTAATATTAACTCTTTCATTCATTTTAGTCATCAGTGTCAGCAGTGGCACTGAGCGCCGCCTCTGCTGTTTTGCCTTTATTTCTTTCGAGGTTTTGCCTGTTTGTTTTTCCTTATCGCTTTGGTTTTGCTTTTTGCTTTGTTTGGCGGTGCTTTGCTTTGCTTTGCTTCGCCTTTTTGTCTTTTAGTTTGTTTTGCCTTTTGCTTTCTTTGCTTTATTTTGTTCTGTTTTGCCTGACGCAATTTCCATTTTCAGGTGGTCCACTGTGAGATCGCCTTTTGCCCTGTACATGGTCTGACAGGCAGTGGGTTTGGGCTCGGTAAACTTTGAATGAGTTGAACGAGTGTACGGTCGAACTCAGATTTTATATATTGTAGTCACTGTTAATGAAATGAAAACACTGTTTCCTTTAATATGTAAAATAAACCTGATGTAAAGTGGAACCTGGCTCTTTCATGTTGCTCTGCTTACACCTGTGGGCCTTATACTTAGGTCCTAGTCCCCAAACTAGATTTGAGGTGGTGTTGTTGCAACACTTATAATTTTTAGTACTATCTTAAATTATTAACCCCTCGATTGCCACAATGAGTTTAGTGATGATGAGTGTAGTGACAACAGTGATGATGAGACGCTGCCAGAGCAGAACAGAGACATAGGAGCTGAAGATGATGGAGATACTGACAGTCAGGATGCAGAAAGTGAGGATGATGAGGAGCAGGAGGCAGAGGAAGGTCAGCATGATCAGGGAGCTGTGGAAGACGGGCACATGGTACCTGACCACACTCAAGCCCACAAAAATATTTGATTTTGATGGAGACTTGCCTCCTTTTCTAAAAGAGTGGAAACTGAATGTGGAGTGAAGAGATCCCATAGATTTCTTCACACATCTGTTTCCAGCAGATCTCACTGATGATATAGTGCACAGCACCAACTTGTCTGCTCTCCAGAAAGGAAAAGAAAATCTGGCAGTGACAGGAGAAGAAATGCAGATTTTTCTAAGGACCAACCTGATCATGGGGCACATTCGGTGTCCTAGGGCAAGAATGTCCTTGTCTAATGAGGATGGCCTTCGTCTTGGAATAATTGCAAATATCATGTCTGTAAACAGATATGAACAAATGCAAAATATGCAATGCAAAAAAAAAAATCAAACAGACAGAAGACCTAATACATCTGCATGATGCTGTGCCAATGGGCCTGGACGCTTTGTGAACTTTCATACAGCTCAGGTGTGATGAACAGAAGTGTTCAGAGATGCAGGGACTAAAATGTCAGGTTTTCTTCCCACATGCCAATATAAGAACTTGGTGAGACTGTCCTGCACCTTATAGAACTGTGGGGACTCACAGTTTCTGCTGTTGGAGATGGTTTGACTCATTCAGGTGTAAAATTGTTTTTCTTATTCAGACCTAAACATTGCGCCTGCACAGTGTTGAAATTTCCTAAAAATTGTTGAAATATTTTTCAAAGCATAAAAAGAAACGTGTGTTTGTATATTTACAATAGAACACAAGTTAGTTTCATGTTTCCAGTCAGTTCACATGTTTTAGTGCTCAGGCGCATGTCGTCCACTGGATTGGACATGTTGAACTTTTGGGTTTTTTTCCATGTCGTGAGAAGAATAAAAACACTTAAAACAATCTTGACCAAGGCTTTCATAATTCATGCATCAGAGGGATAATTATAGATCTTCCCGTTTGGGCAGTGGCTCTCTCACTTTTTAATTATAAATCTCCTCCCTTTTTTTATGGATGGTGAACTACTTCCAGATTTAAGTTTTGTTTGTATTTTATTAACACTTGTCTCTATGGAGATTGCATTACAAATGGAACTAAATTTATTTGTAATATAAATAGATTTAGTCATACGAAAAATGACTTCCCTCACTCGTGAACAAGACCCCGAGATACTTGAACTCCTCCACTTGAGGCAAGGGCTCACCACCCACCCGGAGAGGGCAAACCACCTTTTTCCGGTCAAGAACCATGGCCTCAGACTTAGAAGAGCTGATTCTTATCCCGAGCCGCTTCACACTCGGCTACAAACCGCCCCAGTGCTGCAGGTCCTGGCTCGAAGAAGAATCAGGACAACATCATCTGCAAACAGCAGAGATGAGATCCTGTGGTTCCCGAACCAGACCCCCTCCAGCCCCTGAACCAGACCCCCTCCAGCCCCTGAACCAGACCCCCTCCGGCCCCTGAACCAGACCCCCTCCAGCCCCTGAACCAGACCCCCTCTAGCCCCTGAACCAGACCCCCTCCAGCCCCTGACTGCGCCTAGAAATTCTGTCCATAAATATAATGAACAAAACTGGTGACAAAGGGCAGCCCTGGCGGAGTCCAACATGCACTGGGAACAAGTCTGACTTACTGCCGGCAATGCGAACACAGCTCCTGCTCCGGTCATAGAGGGACCGGACAGCCCTTAGCAAAGGGCCCCGGACCCCATACTCCCAGAGCACCCCCCAAAGGACACCACGAGGGACACGGTCGAATGCCTTCTCCAGATCCACAAAACACATGTGGACCGGTTGGGCAAACTCCCATGAACCCTCGAGCACCCGATGGAGAGTATAGAGCTGGTCCAGTGTTCCACGACCAGGACGAAAACCACACTGCTCCTCCTGGATCCGAGGTTCGAATATCGGTCGGATTCTCCTCTCCAGTCCCTGGAATAGACCTTACTGTGAAGGCTGAGGAGTGTGATTCCCCTGTAGTTGGAACACACCCTCCGGTCCCCCTTTTTATACAGAGGGACCACCACCCCGGTCTGCCAGTCCAGCGGTACTGTCCCCGACTGCCACGCGATGTTGTAGAGACGTGTCAGCCAAGACAGACCCACAACATCCAGAGACTTGAGGTACTCGGGACGGATCTCATCAACGCCCGGAGCCTTTCCACCGAGGAGCTTGCCAACCACCTCAGTGACTTCAGTCAGGGCGATGGACGAGTCCGCCTCCGGGTCCCCAGTCTCTGCTTCCTCCTCGGAAGACGTGACAGTGGGATTGAAGAGATCCTCAAAGTATTCCTTCCACCGTCCAATAACATCCCCAGTCGAGGTCAGCAGCTCTCCACCCGCACTGTAAACAGTGTTGGTGAAGGACTGCTTCCCCTCCTGAGGCGCCGGACGGTTTGCCAGACCTGTCCCCGACCCGAAGGCGCAGGGACGCGACCCTCTCGTTCACCGGGGTGAACTCCAACACGTGGCGGCTGAGCTGTGGGGCAATGAGCCCACACCAGCTCGCCGCTGCTCCCCGCAGGCAACGCCAGAGAAATGGAGAGTCCAGCCCCTCTCAAGGAGTTGGGTTCCAGAGCCCAAACTGTGCGTGGAGGTGAGGCCGACTATATCTAGCCGGCAACATTCAACCTCCCACACAAGCTCAGGCTCCTTCCTCCCCAGCGATGGATTGACGTCATTAAATTTCTTACCATTTCGTAAGTCTCTGTTTGAAAAGAGCGAGTCTTTCGTCCCGTCGTCTGAAGCAAACCATTTAGCTCCTTTAGCGTTGGTCATTTAATTCTAACCTCCTGCTTCAACCCAAAGTCCAGTTTAGAAAACTGCTTGAGATTTAATATGTAACATTCCTTCATTTAAAAAGTAGAGCCAGACATGAAGAAAAAAGTGAATTGCTAAACTTGACTTGCTAACTCTAAATTGTAGTTGTCACTATTCTGCGGGAGTTACATGAATCCCTGGGCTCACGAGCGCCCCCTAACATGAGGCAGGGTAACTACGTGCCTCACCTGGCGCCTTTTCACAGCCTTAAAGCAGCAGCGTCACTGCTACAGCACAGTCAGAACATGTGAGGCACGACCGGCCGGTGCCTCTCCACACGTCTCTTCAGGATTTCAACAGTAAACGTAAAAATTCAACGATTTTGAGTAAAAAAGAGAATAAAATTGCAAAGTTAAATAGAAAATACCTCTATAGTACAAATCATTGCATGTATATGGGGCGACAGTAGCTCAGTAGGTTGAGTGTTTGTCCACTGATCCGAAGGTTGGCGGTTCAAATCCCGCTCTCTACATAAACATCATTGGTTGAGTGGTTAGATCCACTGACTTGAAGGTTGGCGGTGCAATTCCAGCCCTCACAGATGAATGCTGTTGTTGTGTCCTTGGGCAAGACACTTAACCCACCTACCCCAGCCCTTGGGACAACGGGTGGAAATTAGCCTCTGGCTATAACCCGGCGTGTTTACGTTCATGTCTGTTCATCAACATGCACTGTCCCAACCAAAAAAAAAAAATGTATATACATATAACCATTTCATTTATTATTTCTCTGTCATGCCTCCCTGACTGCACCTCACTGCTCCGTGGTCATGAAAAGTCATTAAAGAAACATCAAATCAAGGTTGTTTTCACCATCGTGCTACGCAAAAACCATAAGGAGTTTCCACAAAAAGATGTATAACTTTTGAATGTGAAGGTCTCTATATACGACATGCCCAATCTTAGGTCATTTGGACCAAACACCAAGGACAAGATACGTTTTATGAACACGCTGTGAAAATGGCCATGTATTTTTGATCCACTACACTTCCTGTTCATCATAGAGCAGAGCTTCTGTTCATTTTTATGCTTTTCTAATGGAGCTCGATCACTTTTTTCCTCATTTTTTTTCTTCTCATTGTACACTTTGTGCATTTTTATAGGTGGCGCTGTAGCATTGATCATTGTGTTTGACAAATCAATGTAATCCGGGGAAACCAATATATAAGTGATTCACATTTCAACATGCTGGGACTCAGCGTGTGCATGGAAGATTTAAACATGTTTTTTTTGGAGTCCTTGCGCCTCTGCTGGAAAACTGTGAAAAATGCCCCAGATCCATGATGGAATTTCTTGCCTCTTCTCATGCAAAGATTTTGTACAAGTTTTGTACAAATCAAATACTGTTGCTATTTCTTGTCCCTGTGTACACTTTGCTTTATTGATTTAAATTTGAGGCCAAAGCCTGTGGCCATGAGAAGTCACCAAAGAAACATGAAATGAAGGTGTTTTTCACGTGTTATGCAAAAACCGTAAAGAGCATCAAAGAAAAATATATAACTTGTGTAAATCTATGTCTCTCCATGTGGCATGTCAAATCTGAGCTTGTTTGGACTAAAAACTGTATCACTGTTCTGAATCTCACGAGCCTTCTCCAAAATGAGCCTGTCCCCGCTGCCAACGGAGTCCGATCTGTAGTCGCATTTGTCGTGAAGCCCATTTTCTTAAATAATGTGCCAGGAGATGGAATACCCCCTGTGAGACTTTTCATCTATGCTCAGGGGCTCAAAAAAGCATCTATTTGGGAAAATAAAATAAAAATAATAATAATAAGAAGCCGGTCAGTACCAATGCCCCTCGACAGTGACTTCGTGACTGGCTCAGGCTTAACAAGTGACTTTTTTCAGCCGTTTATTTGTCATGGTGCATTGTCCTAGACTTTGTCCTGCCTAAACTGCCATGTGTCAGTGAGTCACACATAATTATACAGTTCATCTGCCATTCTTCATCAAATTGTCTTTTTTTATTGTGCTGTTTGGGAGGAGCGGGTTTGCCTCTTTTAACTATGAGTTGTTGAGAGAACAAAGACCAAAAATATTAACTTCAGATCAATAGGCAATAGTAAGTTAAATGGATTATATTTGACTTGTATTTGTGAAATTACAGCCTCCAAGTCTTTTCATGGTGGACCAGTCATGATCTTTGGCCACAGAAACAAAGAGAAAGTATCTACACTCACCTCCAGTGTCTGTCTCTAAAACCTTCAAATCAGGCAAAAAATCTAGAGGTAATAATGGACTCAGACTTGAACTTTAACAGTCACATCAAATCAATAACATCTGCAGCTTTTTACATCTAAAAACACGTCAAAAATCAAAGGTAAACTGTCCAAACCAGACTCAGAGAGACTTATCCTGCATCTGTCTCCAGGAGGTTAGACGACTGTAACGTCTCACTGGCCTCTGCAAACGAGACAGAACAGAACATCCAGAACACTGCTGCGAGAGTCTGACTAGAACCAGGAAGTACTTCACACATGTGTCTGTGTCAGGTGAAGTACTTCACACGTGTGTCTGTGTCAGGTGAAGTACTTCACACATGTGTCCTGTGTCAGGTGAAGTACTTCACACATGTGTCCTGTGTCAGGTGAAGTACTTCACACATGTGTCTGTGTCAGGTGAAGTACTTCACACGTGTGTCTGTGTCAGGTGAAGTACTTCACACATGTGTCCTGTGTCAGGTGAAGTACTTCACACATGTGTCCTGTGTCAGGTGAAGTACTTCACACACATGTGTCTGTGTCAGGTGAAGTACTTCACACGTGTGTCTGTGTCAGGTGAAGTACTTCACACATGTGTCCTGTGTCAGGTGAAGTACTTCACACATGTGTCCTGTCTCAGGTGAAGTACTTCACACATGTGTCCTGTCTCAGGTGAAGTACTTCACACATGTGTCTGTGTCAGGTGAAGTACTTCACACATGTGTCCCTGTGTCAGGTGAAGTACTTCACACATGTGTCCTGTGTCAGGTGAAGTACTTCACACATGTGTCTGTGTCAGGTGAAGTACTTCACACATGTGTCCTGTCTCAGGTGAAGTACTTCACACATGTGTCCTGTGTCAGGTGAAGTACTTCACACATGTGTCCTGTCTCAGGTGAAGTACTTCACACATGTGTCCTGTGTCAGGTGAAGTACTTCACACATGTGTCCTGTCTCAGGTGAAGTACTTCACACATGTGTCCTGTGTCAGGTGAAGTACTTCACACATGTGTCTGTCTCAGGTGAAGTACTTCACACATGTGTCCTGTCTCAGGTGAAGTACTTCACACATGTGTCTGTGTCAGGTGAAGTACTTCACACATGTGTCTGTGTCAGGTGAAGTACTTCACACATGTGTCCTGTCTCAGGTGAAGTACTTCACACATGTGTCCTGTGTCAGGTGAAGTACTTCACACATGTGTCCTGTGTCTCTGTGTGAACAAGTCTCTCCATGAACCAAAGAACATCTCCCACATGTTGGAGCCACATGAACATCTCACACTCTGAGGACGTCAGGGACCGACTCCTGCTGGTCCCAGAGTCACGACTAAACCTGGAGAATCAGAGTTTCAGTTTTGTTCAGTTTAAACCTGGAACATTCTCCCTGAAGATGTGAGACAGACTCGACTTTGACGATGTTTAAATCCAGACTGAAATGTTTCTGTTTAGCTTCATGTGACTGAAAGGTTTTTATTCTGCCTCTTCTGTTTTAATGGTAATTTATGATGATAATTTGTGATTATTTATGTTTTGTTTTGTGTGATTCTAATGTCTTTCTTATTCTGTAAACCACTGAATTACATTGTGATGAAATTGTGCTGTACAAATAAACTTGCCCTGCCTTATTCTGTGAATGACACACTTTTAATGACTTTGTATGAATTGTCCTATACAAAAAAAAAAAAAAAACTGCCTATAGTTATTAGACTTAATTATAGTAAATGTATGACTTATTATGGCGTCATTTCTGGATCGTCCCACATTCCAGATTCACTGTATAAAGCATTTCCCCTCAACATGTTCTACAGACTTCTCTGAATACTCAGCAAAAAGTAAGTCCTGGTCACTCAGTAAATTCTGAATTATAAAATATTTGAATGCACATTTTGTTACAGAAGCTCGTCTTCACTAAACTGAGTTTAAAGTGACATTTCCCACTTGGGGGTGGTGACACAGGTGAGGCTGGTGATTGGTTGCACCTTTTGGGCTAATATATAAATTTATGCAAGTTAGAGCTGTCAGAAGTTTGCATCTTTGCAGGTAAGAAGCGTTTAAGTCTCTTTAAGTGCTGTTTGATAATTCCAGATGAATGATATGAACTAATGCCTCATTCTGAACCTCTCACAGCCATGGGCTCCCTGTTGCTGCTTTGTTCTGCGCTGCTTCTCCTCAGCTGTAAGTTTATCATTTGTGTTGGGTCATTTTCTTCTGAATGTTGCATTGTTAGATTTATATTGTCTGTACAAATGACTAATGGAGTGGTGCTGTGGAGCAGTGGAATGAGCAGCACAAATCTAAGGTTATCACGAAAAAACAGTCCATCTAGTCACTGGAAGGGCATCACTTACTCATGTCTCGTTCAGTTGTACTTTACACCCATCGTTAGTATGTGGTTTGTTTTTTATTCCAGGATGTGTGGCTTAGTTTTTGTTTGTTGTTTTTTTTTAGTTTTTGTATTTGTATGAATAACTCCGCCAGGTTCATTAATAAACTTCTCTGGTGAAGGGTCTGCCACCCGTTTGTCTCAATACAGATGTTTTTTCAAAGTATTTTCAAATAAAACGCAGTAACTAACCAAGCAGGTGGTGCACTCCCCACCAGAAATCTACATACTGCATTTTAAATAATGAAGACATTTACATATTTCTGTTTCTTTCAGGTCCACGTAGCACCATGAGCCGCTTGAATGAACACGGTACAGCAGCACAGTTCATCACAGATGGTAACTTTTGGATTTGTTTACTGACGTAGGCCTGTCACAAACACATTTTGAAGTGATATACACATTTCTGAAGTAAATGTACTGTAGACGTTAAACGATAATATATTTTAATATTGTACATTCATAGTACTTTACTACAGTGTTTTGATTTTGATAACCGTATTTTCACGACCATAGGACACACCGGATTATAAGGCGCAGTTCAGTTACGGTGCTTTTTCTGCATTTAACACATAAAAAGGCTCCAGGCCGTAGGGCGCAGGTAAAACATACATGTTAGTTTTGCTTCCTTTGCCTTTTTTAGACACATACTGTGTTCGGTTTTGCTTTATTCAAGTATTTAACAAAATGCTCACATCATTTTTTCAATTAATTCTCAAATCCATCAAATTCTTCATCCTCTGTGTCTGAAATGAACAGTTGGGTTAGATCTCTATGAAATACACCAGGTTCCCTCTCGTCACTATCAGAGTCCGTGTTGCTGCCGTACGGCTCCTTGTGAACGATGCCGACTTTTGTGAAAGCTCGAAGAACAGTGCGAGCAGATACGTGAGCCCGAGCATCCACAATCCATCACAAATCGTGCTGTGACTCGCCCGGCACTGCCTCCCGGTCTTTGTAAAACTGTGTTTGCCGTCTGTCATCCATCGCTCCCACGATGTTCGCAACTTTTACCGGCGCCTTATAATCGTGAAAATACGGTAGTCTTTGGTTCTGTTATTGCAGCTCAAGTTGTTAGTGTCTATAATGAGTTATCAGAGTTCATAATCACACATTCTCCAGCTCAAATCCTCACGTTTAGGACAAGAAAATAACCAAAAATGTTCCCACTAGTTCAAAGAAAAAGTGCTCACGGTAAATGTTGCCATCCAAAAATTATCATAATAAATACTAGATTGACTCTGGGACAGAAGGACGGAGACGTCGTGAAGTTTTGACTGAGATGAAAGTTATGGCAATTAATATTTAAAAAAAAAAAAAAAAAAAAAAAAACATAAAGTAAATATTGTGGCCTTTAAAAACCCTAGTTTGACGGTGTTTCTGTTGCACATTTGGGCGAAGAAAACAATGACACGAACTGGTCCATCATAATTTACTGTGACCAGTTGTTTTCAGCATAGCATTCCACCTGTATTAAGTAGGCAATACGATTATATCATAATCCCCGAGTCATCCAGGTGTAGGTTTCTGAGAGGGTTTTATCGACTGAATGACTTGTATCTTCAGTTCTGACTGTCACTGCCTTTGTCTGAAAAGCTACTTGGATGAGTGATGTGTTCAGTGGCTGGAATTAAGCCTAAAACTATTGGCATTTTTTACTCATTTGCAAAAGAAAAGTTTATTGTATTTTACTTCTTTTTTGTAGCTGCACACTGTCCAGCCAACAGTCACTATGAGGTCTGTGGCAGCGCTTGCCCTGCCACCTGCTCCAACCCCGACGCTCCCACCAAATGCAGACATGCCTGTATAGAGACCTGCTCATGCAACAAGGGCCACGTGTGGAGCTCAAACAAGTGTGTCCCTGCCAAAAGGTGTGGCTGCACCTACAACGAGCAACACGTTCCTGCTGGGAAATCATTTTGGTTGGACCAGGACTGTCGAAAGTGGTGCCGATGTGATCCCAAAACCCAAAAAGTGGAATGCAAAGACAAAGGCTGCAAGAACGGGGAGCAGTGTAGCGTTGTAGACGGAGTCAGGAAGTGCGTCGCTGTGTCTGTCAAAACGTGTCAAGCAACAGGTGACCCCCACTATAAGACCTTTGATGGGAAGAGATTCGATTTCCAAGGCACCTGCGTGTACCAGCTGGCTGCCCTGTGCTCCAGCGATCCAGGCGACGAGTTGGTGCCATTTGAAGTTCTAGTGCAGAATGACAACAGAGGCAGTGAAGTTGTTTCTTACACCAAACTAGTCGAAGTCAAGGTCTACTCCCTCAGCATAGTCATTACAAGAACACACAAAGGACGCATCATGGTGAGTTTACAGCTTTGTCCATTTTCTAATCACTCTTGTTACTGAAATGATTAAATGGATTGTGTTTTTCAGGTAAATGATGAGCTGGTAAACCTCCCGTCAGTCTTCAAGATGGACAAAGTGATGTGTTCAAAAGTGGGTGGTACGCCGTTCTTCACACAGACTTTGGACTAAAGGTTAAATTCAACTGGGAAAATGCCGTTTTTGTGACTCTGCCCAGTAACTACATGGGGGCAGTGTGTGGTCTGTGCGGCAACTACAACGGAATAGCACAGGACGACCTCGTTCCTAAAAACGGTAACAGTTCCGTCAAAGCGGCAGACTTTGGCGCGAGCTGGAGAGTGGCAGAGATCCCGGGATGTGTCGACGGGTGTAAAGGGAACTGCCCGGATTGTGACCTAAATGACATGATCCAATACGAGAAAGAAGATTTTTGTGGCATCATCAGAGATCCAGAGGGTCCTTTCCGTGACTGCCACGCTAAAGTGGACCCTGCAGGTTATTTTGAGGACTGTACTTATGACGTCTGCCTCTACAAAGGAAGAAAAGATGTGCTGTGTCAGTCTATCACGGCTTACGCTTCTGCCTGTCAAGTCGCAGGAGCCACGGTGTACAGCTGGCGCTCCAGTCGATTCTGTGGTACGTCTGTTTTTGGTTGTCCTCATTATTAAAACTGCACTATGAGGGTTCACCGCCGGATTGTCTCCATGGAGATCATTTTGTTTGCATGGGATATGGTCATGTTATAGGTCAGGTCAGAATTGGGTCATGAAAGCAAATTTTGATGTGCGATATATTGCTGAAGTAGGATTATTGTCAGAAAAAATGATACTGAAACAATTTTATGCCACGAGAGCAGATTTAAACCACAAAAACTCTTCTAAACCTACAATATTGTCAATTTGAAACACTGCATCTGCAATGAGTCATACAAGTTATTAATTCAAACTAAATACTGCAACCTTTTTTAACCTATGATTTCCCAGTAGTGCAAAGATGTTGTGCATGAACATTTACCCCGAAAAAATATTGTTACTATATTGACTTCTCGTTCTATAAATGAAAGCTGGAACATGACAGGCCTAGTAAGAATCTATCGCTTTTTCACAGTATCCATTTATTCAATTGCTCAAAAACATTGCAAAACATGTGATCTCCATGGAGACGGGTGGTGTTCCCTTCATCAGAAACATTATGCAGTGCACTTTGATTTTCAGGCTTTAGTTAAAATAAATTAAAATGTGTGAGTGACTGTTTTTATATCGCTTTTCTACAGCCATCAAATGTCCACTCAACAGTCACTACGAGATCTGTGCAGTTTCTTGTCCTGCTACCTGCCAGAGCCTGACCCCTCCCCAGGGCTGCCAGGAGCTGTGTGGGGAGGGCTGCAGCTGCGACGAGGGGCACGTCCTCAGCGGAGACTCCTGTGTGCCCTTCTCGCAGTGCGGCTGCGTCTATCAAGACCGCTACTACCGCCTTCGCCAAGTGTTTTACCCCAACGGACGGTGTGAGGAAGAATGCAAATGTGGGCTAGCTGGAGAGGCAAGTTTGTCATCTCAACTATGTTTGTGAAATCGATGGTTCAGGTATCATCCAGACCTGAAGACATCATCAATCTAAAAGTGTTGGTCCAAGAAGCTAGATTAGTATTGCCCTGTTTGAGACTTGTCATGCACATCTTGTAAACTCTTCACTGTAATTATGAGAATATGGCTAGAATTTTCTCATTTCCCTTTATCTGAGCAGCTTGAAGGAAAGTATGAACATGCATGTATTAACCGATCCCTAATAAAAGACCTTCCTTCTCCTTAGGTTGAATGTCAAAAAGTTTCCTGTGGTCCTAATGAAAAGTGTGCGCTTGAGAATGGAGTCCAGAAGTGTCACCCGGTTGGGAAGGGAGTGTGCCACGCCTCCGGTGATCCCCACTACACCTCTTTTGATGGGAGGAGATTTGACTTCCAAGGAACCTGCACCTACACCCTATCCCAGAGCTGTGGCTTGGAGGGCACTCGCCTCACGCCCTTCTCCGTCCAAGTGGAGAACGTGGAGTGGACCAGGAACAAGAGGGTGTCTGTCACGAGGCTTGTGGCTGTCAAAGTCTATGACACGACGTTCATGATGAGGAGAAACATGTTTGGAGTTCTGGTAAGTTCATTTTAAGCTCTACTTTTCTAAACTTTTTGGAGTAGTTGTGGCGTTGCTTGTAACCAGTGAAATGTTCTGATCTGTACAAGAAAGAAAAACAATTTGACTTATTTTTTGTTCCTCTTTTTAGGTGGATGGAATCTTCCACTATCTCCCCTTAAACCTGAAGGAGGGTGCGGTGTTGATCTACCAGGAGGGGACTCATTATGTGATTGAGGCAGATTTCGGGCTGCGAGTCACCTATGACCTCATATACCACGTTACTGTGACTGTGCCTGGCAATTATCAGAATAAGGTCTGTGGCCTGTGCGGCAACTTCAACGGCAATCCCAAAGAATGACTTTCAGCTGCCTGACAAACAAGTCACTGACGACATCAACAACTTTGGCCTGTCGTGGAAAGTCGACATTCCACATGTTGTGTGTTCAAATGGCTGTGAAGGAAACACCTGTCCCACCTGTGACAGCGCTCATAAGGCTGTGTTCTCAAAGAACACCTACTGTGGCATAATCACCGCCCCCAAAGGTCCTTTCGCCGAGTGCCACAGTAAACTGGACCCTCAGCCGTACTTTGACGACTGTGTCTTTGACGTGTGTGCGTCTAATGGCGAGGGGGAGGTGCTCTGTGACGGTGTAGCGGCCTATGCCTTTAACTGTCACATGGCTGGAGTGGATGTGAAAAGCTGGAGGTCCCCCTCCTTCTGTCGTAAGTGCTTTAGTTCATTTGTTAACCTGGTTTTCAATTGCTTATAATTGTTTATCTTCTAGCAATGAAATGCCCGGCTAACAGCCACTATGAGGTGTGCACAGACTACTGCTCTGTGGCCTGCTCTGGCCTCACAGAACTAGTGCAGTGTCCCACCACCTGTGCAGAGGGCTGCCAGTGTGACGCAGGTTTCCTGTTTAATGGTCAAACGTGTGTCAGAGAGAGCGAGTGTGGCTGCTATGACCAGGGAAAAACATACAAGGTATACTTTTATTGAACACAAAAACAATGTAGAAAATTATTGCTAAACATTTCATTTCTCTTCACCCTTAGCCTGATGAACTGGTCTACAATGAAGACTGTTCTACAAAGTGCATGTGTAATCGAACTACAGGGCCTGGTTTGTGAAAAGCACTCATGTCCTCAAGACACCAAATGCACAGTGAAGAAAAGGCATTCGGGGATGCTACAACACAGGCAAGGCCCGCGCTTATGCACATGGAGAAAACGGGGGATAAGTGACTAACAAGTGCCTCTCTTTGTTGTAGATCCCTGCAAAGATGCAAAGTGCCGTGTCAAAGAAAAGTGTCGAGTGGAAAAGGGTGAAGCTGTGTGTGTGCCGGAGTACACTGGTGCCTGCTGGGCCTGGGGTGACCCACACTATCGCACCTTTGACAACTATAACTTTGACTTCCAAGGCACATGCAGATATGTCATGTCCAAAACATGTGGGAACCTGGAGGGTCTAGTGCCCTTTTCTATCATGGAGAAAAATGACAACAGGGGGAACAGGGCAGTTTCCTATGTGCGAGAGGTGGAGGTGTCTGTGTACGGACATAGTATCATTGTCCGAAAGCAGCAAATCGGCAAAGTGACTGTAAGGTTCAAGTCCCCTATAAAACACTGAGCAAGATATAAATGTATTGTCATATATTAAATTGTCTTTTTATAGGTTGACGGAGAGCTCCTTAATCTGCCGTTGCATTTGGACGCAGAAGGCAGAGTGTCTCTCGTTCAACAGGGACATTGGGTCAGAATGGAGACTGACTTCGGCCTCGTTGTCACTTATGACTGGAACTGGGAGCTCGTGATCAAGCTGCCGAGTTCGTACTACAACCTCGTGTGTGGTCTGTGCGGCAACTTCAACGGCAATGGCCGCGATGAGCTTCAAAATCCAGCTGGCAAATTTGTGTCCTCTGTTATTGAATGGGGCAAAAGCTGGCAAACCCCTGATCAGGACGAGGACAGTCCATGCTGGGACGGTTGTGACCAAAATTTGCCAACTTGTGATGGTGACCAACGTAAGCTGTATGACACTGAAGCCTCCTGTGGTGCCCTCACCTCTAAAGATAATGTGTTTAAGAAGTGTCACGATAAAGTGAACCCAGACGCCTTCATGAACAGCTGTGTGTGTACGACATGTGTTTGAACAAAGGAGACAAGAAGCTGCTCTGTCAGGCTCTGGCCTCCTACAGTCGACATTGTCGTGAGAACGGAGTCTTCATCAAAGACTGGAGGCAGAAGTTTGGCTGTCGTGAGTATTTTGGTTTAAATAAAAAGGCACTACACAGCACCTACTAAACCAATAAGTTGAAGTCTATAATGTAGAGAAGTATTTCCCTTTGTTACTTTTTTCCACAAATGGGACATGGATCCCTTCCTGGATAGTTTAGAATGTGTTGATCAGATCGAGTATAAGACCACCTGGTAACATTTAACAAACTGCATTTACTGCAACACAAATAGCGATTTTCTTACTGAAATTTGCTACAAAATATATTTACTAAAATGTAAAACTCACTTTTTTTGCAGCGATGAACTGTCAGCGCCACAGCCACTTTGAGGACTGTGCCAGCCCGTGCCAGCCGTCATGCCCCTTCCCAGAACAACAGGAGGAATGTCCTGCTGTTTGTGTGGAGGCCTGCGTGTGTGACGAGGGCTATGTTCTGAGCGCCGGGGTCTGCGTGCCCGCTAAAACCTGCGGCTGTTCATATCGAGGTCGCTACTACAAACCCGGCCAGCGGTTTTGGGAGGGCCAGGCTTGTGGGCGCCTGTGTGAGTGCGACCCGACTCTGGGGACGGTGGTGTGCAAGGAGGCGTCCTGCTCCGCCCATGAGGAGTGCACAGTAGTGGACGGGGTCAGCGCCTGCCGGCCCACCAGCCACGCCACGTGCACGGCCTCGGGAGACCCACACTACCACACTTTCGATGGTCGCAGGTTTGACTTCCAGGGCACATGTGTGTATCAGCTGGTAGCTCTGTGCTCTGTGCAGCCTGATCTTGTGCCGTTTCAAGTGACGGTGCAGAATGAACAGAGGGGCAACAACAAGGCAGTGTCCTTCACCAAAACAGTCACCCTCACGATCTATGGCTCCACTCTCACCATCAGCAGAGAGCACCCCAACAAAATCCTGGTGAGTGCAGAAGTGTGTAATGTGTAGTGTTCATGTCTGGTTCCAATCTAGAGCCAAAGGAGAAAGTGGGACACTATTAAAGATAAATGCTGCTTTTATTCATGAATTTCAAATGGTTCGAGTCCGGTTTCATCTTTAAGAGTACAAGTCTGGAGGAAGAAGTAATATGGACACACAGCAATGTCTCAGTATAAATTTGTCATTTGCACATATGAATAGATTACTTATGCAGCCTTCGCTAATCTCCTAACCGTTCATATTTTGTGTTCTCAGTTTAATGGGCAGCTCGAGTCTCTGCCCCTGGCCTACAGTGATGAGCTGCTGGTGTTTCGCGGCGGTCGCACAGCCGTGGTGGAGACTGCTGCTGGCATCACTCTGACCTTTGACTGGAACAGCGTCGTCTCTGTGACTCTGCCCAGCAGCTACCAGAGCGCGGTTTGCGGCCTGTGCGGCAACTACAATGGAAGAGGAGAGGACGATCTGACCACGCGCGATGGCCAGACTGCGGCTAATGGAGTCGAGCTGGGCGAGAGCTGGCAGGTGGCCCTTGTTCCAGGCTGTTCATCAGTCTGCCAGGGGCCATGGTGCCACGCTTGTGCAGACTCCCAGAAAGACATGTACAGAGCTCAGAAATACTGCGGCGTGATTGCAGACAAAGCGGGTCCTTTCAAAGAGTGCCACAGTCGTGTTGATCCTGCCCCGTATCTGGAGGACTGTGTGTTCGATGCCTGTCAGTATAAAGGGCACCGTCGCTCAGTTTGTGATGCCATCAGTGCATATGTCTCTGCCTGTCAAAGTGCTAAAGTAACCGTCCTCTCCTGGAGAACAGAGGCTTTGTGTCGTAAGTATAGTTCAACTGTGAGCGAACAGCAGAAAACTACATTTGAGTTGTAACATTAAAGCTAAAAGTTTCCTTGTTCTTGTCCCGTAGCGATGGAGTGCCCTGCTAATAGCCATTACTCCCTCTGTGCCGCGGGCTGCCCAGTCACCTGTTCCAGCTTAACCCCTGTGACCTGCCACAGACCCTGCACAGAATCGTGTGAATGTGATGAGGGCTTCCTGCTGAGTGGGGATCTGTGCGTGCCTGTTAAAGACTGTGGCTGCTCCTATGATGGACGCTATTACAGGAGAGGAGACGTCTTCTACCCAGAGCACGAGTGTGTGGACAAGTGCACCTGTGGAGAAAACGGAGCCGTTTCATGTGAAAAAGCAAAGTGCCGTCCTGGTGAGGCGTGTGGACTGGTGAATGGTGTCAAAGGCTGCCACCCCGAGAGCCAGGCCAAGTGTGTGGCGTCTGGAGACCCACATTACATTTCCTTTGATGGGAGAAGGTTTGATTTTCAGGGGACCTGCGTTTATGTCCTGGCCAAGCTTTGTGATGACGATGGCCAGCTGACGCCATTCGCTGTAACCCAAGGAAATGAGAAGTATGGGAATGGAAAAGTGTCTGTGACAAAGTCTGTTGGCGTGTCAGTCTATGGTTTTGTCATCTACATGGAACAGGGAGTCTCATGGAAAGTTATTGTAAGTTCTTCTGTTTAACAACTGAAGTTTTCAAAGGTGCACTATGTAACTTTTTTGTAGGGTTTGCTACCAACACTCTCCAGATGGAGATGTTACTGCTTTACTTGGAATGTTCCACAGGATGCGCATCTCCTTAGAGACAGATATGCTTTGTCAATGTAATGTCACGTCACCAGGTCTAATCTGTGGAGAGGCAACTCCATTCATAAGAGTAAATGTTTTCCAAGGCGTTTGAGTAGTGAACATGCAATATAAATGTTTGCCATGCTGCGCGATTCCATAGACGGGCAATGGATCCAACCCAAGAGAAAAGTTACATACTACACCTTTAACAATCCATAATGTTTATAATCCTTTTGTTTAGGTGGATGATGAACTTGTCAGCCTGCCCCTGTCCCTTCACGATGGCCGTATTCAAATCACTCAAGAAGGCCGAAATATCATCGTTCGGACAGACTTTGGGTTGAGGGTGCTCTATGACACTTTGTATTATGTTGAAGTCGTCGTACCATCTACGTACATGGGGAAGATGTGTGGGCTTTGTGGCAACTACAACAAGAACTCCAGCGACGACTTCATGCTGCCAGGTGGCATTCAGAACAATGTCGATGAGTTTGGAAAGTTTTGGGCTGTGGATCTTCCTGGAGTCGTATGTGGAGGGTGTGGTAGTCAGTGTCCGGTCTGTGACCAGGACAGAGAAGCTTTATTTGGAAAGCCAGAGTCCTGTGGCATCATAAGTTTACCTAATGGTCCTTTTAAAGCCTGCCACAGCAAAATCGATCCGGCGGCTTACGTCTCTCACTGCGTCTTTGACGTCTGTGAGACGGATGGTAACAAGGAGACTCTGTGCAGCAGTGTCCTGGCGTACGCCCTGGCCTGTCAGAGCGCCGGGGTCCAGATCCAGTCATGGAGAACAGAGTCCTTCTGCCGTAAGAAACACAACACACATTTAAAGTGCATAGAACAGGTCAGAGTACTCATTGTATTAAAACGGTTAACGTCGTTATATTTAACTTTTTTTAATTATTTTTTTTAAACCTTGTCTAGCTTGTCTGATTTTTTATTTCATGGCTTTACTTCCTGGTTTAGTTGGGCAGCACTATGACATACCTGGAGGTAAATGTCGAGATAACCTTTTGGTTGCTAGGTAACAGTTGACAAGGGTCAAAACTTGTCTAAATTGCACAATTGTTAGTTTGCCAGAAAAATGCCTGCCGTGCAGTTAGTGTGTAAATTCTGCCTAGGTTTTGGATAGAATTGACACATATTCCACTAAAAACTACTTGTATTGTGATTTTCTTAAAGCGGTGCATTGTAGAAAAATTGCAAATGACCTGTGGTATATATTTATAAAACATAACCCGTCATATGCACTTAATACAGATGTTAATTGATCAAGTGTTTAATCGGCTTAAATGTTTTGCAGCTGCTTCGTGCCCAAAGAACAGTCACTATGAGCTGTGCGCTGACACCTGCGCAGTGACCTGTGCTAATCTAATGCACCCAGTCTCCTGTTCAAATACCTGCTTCGAAGGATGTCAGTGTGACCACGGCTTTGTTTTTGACGGGACTCGGTGCGTTTCCATCGACAACTGTGGATGTGAACACAACAACAGATATCTAACGGTAAATGATTGGATTATAAATTACCTGTGGGATGACACAAGACACTAGATGGGCATATTTAACAAATATTGTCTTGGTATTTTTTTCATTATAATGGCCAGATTGTTTTTGTTTAGGCAGTTCTCTTGTGTCCTACTTGAACCTCAACCAAAACATCTGCAGTTTTAGCACATTTCTGATAAAGTTGCAACAAATATCACTTATCCTTGTTTGCTTTTTAAATGTTTTTTATTCCAAAAAGCTGATAATAAAAACAGGCTTTGTAATCTTCCAAACCTTTTTCACACTTGCAAAACACTTGATTGAATAACTGCATTGTCCAACTCTAACCTGCACACACTTGTTTTTAGGTTGGTGAGACGCTCGTGGATCCACACTGTCAGTCCAAATGTGTGTGCCAGGCTTCTGGGAAAGTGACATGTGAAAAATTGAGCTGTGGCAGCAGCTCAGTTTGTGAGGTTCGAGATGGTGTCCGAGACTGCCACGTGAAACGAGGCCGGTGCGTCGTTGACCAGGAGGGTCGCCTCTCCACATTCGACGGCGTGACTGGACCCGTGGGTGCTCTGGGGGCCTTCGAGGTGGCCTCTTTGTGTGACGTCAGCGCGGAGCTCTGGTTCAGGGTGGTGGTGGACGTTCGGAGCTGCAGGAAGGGCGTTCGTTCTGTGGACACGGTTTACGTCTTCTTCACAAATGCCATTATTGCAGTGAACAGTCGACATGAGGCCTGGGTGAGAAAACATTATTTCTTCAGAACTCGTGTACTAAAAGTCCTTGAACTTTTTGGGGACACAACCAACTTGGGACCCTTCTGCAAAATGAAAATGACATCTGTATTAAGTTTAAGTTGCAAAACACAAAATCTGGTTTAATTGGAGATAGTAATTTGGTCATATTGCAATTATACCCTATGGTGAGATTATACCACTTGTTGATACTGTTGTCCCATATCAGAACACATCATTTAGGAAGAGCAACAATATTAAAGTGAAAAATGACATTCCTGAATCTTTCTCTTTGACTTTCAGATAAACGGCAGAAAAGTGTCTCTTCCTGGAAGAGTGGGCCTTGATATCTCCGTGCACATCTCAGACCGGAGCGTTGTTATCGAGAGGGCGGCGGCTGTGTGGGTCACGTACTCCATCTCGCAGGAGGTCGCTGTCATTGTGGACTTCGGCCTCGCTAATAAAATGTGTGGCGCCTGTGGGAACTACAATCACGACTCCAAAGATGACATGACAACGGCAGATGGAAAAATCACTGCGAACGTGTCCGAGGTCGTGGCCTCGTGGCATGCGGGCGACTTTTCAAGCTGGTAGGTTTTCTAAAAAGTACATCCTGTCAACCGTTGATCTTAAATGTTAAACTTTTTGGCCCTAACAAGACTTTGTGCGACACATAGCTCTGTGATTGATCCCTGCTTTTATAAGAAAATTTGGTTGAATGGCTTAATTGCATTTGGTCCAATTTAATTAAGAAATGCCACCCTCATTCCTGTTTGGACCAAAGAATCCTCCGTGGTAATTGGATTGATAGCAGTGCTTGTCAGTCTCGCCTGCTTTTTAACCACTGCAAGCCAGCGATCCAGTCATCCAAGGACACTTAAAATAGCTCAGTGCTATATTTGAGCCAGTCGTAAGACACGGCCATTGTAGTAAAAGGGGAGCATGTTTTAACTGAAACGCAGATTACATGGTAGACGGTGAATTACTATGGCAACAGTCCAACATTTATATTTAGTTTGAAAAAGTGGAATAGTCAAACGTACTCAAAATGATACCTAAGAAGAAGCTGAATCCCAAGAACCACCTTTACCCTGAAAAATGAATGCAGTGTCGACTTAAATTTATTCATAACTTTTATTCCTTTAGCCACAACTACAAAAAATAAACCGTTTACATTGGAAACATTTGTTTAAATTACTTGGACTGGGTATCACCTGACTGATTTTCTTTTTTTTCTTACAGTGGCCTCAAATGCTTGGAAATGAAAGGTAAAACCATTCTGCATATTAGTGATTAATCTGAACCAGTCCTGTGACATATCTTATTTTAAGCAGGATAAAGAAGCTCCTCACTTCTGTTATGGGAATATTACCGTTTCTCCTGGCTTATTTCGGACCAACGGCTCCATCTTGTGGTGAGGGGGAAGTGCCAACCACATTCAGAGTGTAAAATTACAACCTGGTCAATATATCTCTAAGCATGTTTTACATTTTAACTGGAAAATAAACAATAAAACTTACATTCCTGTCTGTATTATTTTGCAAACTTTCTTATCTTTGGCAGCCTAACATGTGAAAAATCCAATGGGGAATTTGCTGCTTTAGTGGATAGTTTTAGGAGGTTGAAGAACTGAGCAATTGGTAACAATCTCATTGCAGTGTTTTATATATGATTTATAATCAGAACAAGCATCACTGAATTACCCCCATGTATATCTCTGTGGGTTTTTTTCCCTTGTAGCAAAATGCAAAACTTATTTTCAAAAACTCAGTTCAGCAATTGTAAAGGAGACTTTTTTTGTTAAAAATGTTCAAGATGGGACAGTAATAATTAAACTTGCACTATGGATTACACTACACACAATTCTAATGTCATCTTTCTTAAATCTAAGGGTCTTACTGTAGGGCAAAGTTGTGTTTTACAAAATGAGACCA
The DNA here is from genome assembly GCA_019594935.1 of Periophthalmus modestus. Lineage (NCBI taxonomy): Eukaryota > Metazoa > Chordata > Actinopteri > Gobiiformes > Gobiidae > Periophthalmus > Periophthalmus modestus. The sequence continues at coordinate 780,317 of JAIEZT010001302.1, read as the reverse complement.
ATTCCTTTGACCTATATCTTCAAGCCTTAACCCCAGAGCTCTTCCTGGTGCAGATGTGAGACGAGCTCCTTATGGTTTTTGTGTAACATCATTTGGATTACAGCATTAAACTGCTTGTGTTTTTTAGTTAAGTGGAGATAAAGGTGATTCTTACGAAATAATCAAGGTGTTGGCATAAATGTTGGCATCAACTGCCTCCAACTTACCAGACCAATTGTAGAATCTTCTGAAAAGTGTCATATCGCACATTTTTCCATCCATCGATCCATCCATCCATTTTCTTCCGCTTTTCCGGGGCCGGGTTGCGGGGGCAGCAGTCTAAGCAGGGATTCCCAGACTTCCCCCACCCCAGACACGTCCTCCAGCTCCTCCAGTGGGACCCCAAGGCATTCCCAGACCAGCCGAGAGACATAGTCCCTCCAGCGTGTCCTGGGTCTTCCCCGGGGCCTCCTCCTGGTGGGACATGCCCAGAACACCTCCCTAGGGAGGCGTCCAGGAGGCATCCTAAGCAGATGACCGAGCCACCTCAGCTGGTTCCTCTCGACGTGAAGGAGCAGCGGCTCTACTCCGAGCTCCTACCATGTGACTGAGCTCCTCACTCTGTCTCTAAGGGTGCGCCCAGCCACTCTGCAGAGGAAACTCATTTCGACCGCTTGTATCCGCGATCTTGTCCTTTCGGTCATGACCCAGAGCTCATGACCATAGATGAGGGTAGGAACGTAGATTGACCGGTAAATCGAGAGCTTTTCCTTTCGACTCAGCTCCTTCTTTACCACGACAGACTGATACAGCGACCGCATCACTGCAGACGCTGCACCGATCCGCCTGTCAATCTCGCGTTCCATCCTTCCCTCACTCGTGAACAAGACCCCGAGATACTTGAACTCCTCCACTTGAGGCGAGGGCTCACCACCCACCCGGAGAGGGCAAACCACCTTTTTCCGGTCGAGAACCATGGCCTCAGATTTGGAGGAGCTGATTCTCATCTCAGCTGCTTCACACTCGGCTGCAAACCGCCCCAGTGCTGCAGGTCCTGGCTCGAAGAAGCATCAGGACAACATCATCTGCAAACAGCAGAGATGAGATCCTGTGGTTCCCGAACCAGACCCCCACCAGCCCCTGAACCAGACCCCCTCCGGCCCCTGACTGTGCCTAGAAATTCTGTCCATAAATATAATGAACAGAACCAGTGACAAAGGGCAGCCCTGGCGGAGTCCAACATGCACCAGGAACAAGTCTGACTTACTGCCGGCAATGATACATCATACATACAGGGACCGGACAGCCCTTAGCAAAGAGCCCCAGACCCCATACTCCCAGAGCACCCCCCAAAGGACACCACGAGGGACACGGTCGAGTGCCTTCTCCAGATCCACAAAACACATGTGGACCGGTTGTGCAAACTCCCATGAGCCTCAAGCACCCGATGGAGAGTGTAGAGCTGGTCCAGTGTTCCACGACCAGGACGAAAACCACACTGCTGCTCCTGGATCCGAGGTTCGACTATCGATCTGACTCTCCTCTCCAGTACCCTGGAATAGACCTTACCGGGAAGGCTGAGGAGTGTGATTCCCCTGTAATTGGAACACACCCTCCGTCCCCCCTTCTTATACAGACGGGACAAGCACCGCAGACCTTACGACCACAGCTACGAGCAGCCGCATCAACAATGGAGGTGGAGAACATGGCCCACTCGGAGTCCATGTCCCCAGCCTTTCCCGGGAACAGAGAGAAGCTCTCCCGGAGGTGCGAATTGAAGACCCCCCTGACAGAAGGCTCCGCCAGACGTTCCCAACAGACCCACATGATACGCTTGGGCCTGCCAGGTCTATCCGGCTTCCTCCTCCGCCAGCGGATCCAACTCCAGGTGGTGATCCAACCAGGTGGTGATCAGTTGACAGCTCTGCCTCTCTCTTCACCCGAGTGTCCAAAACACGTGGCCGGAGGTCAGATGACACGACTACAAAGTTAGTCCTCGCCGCGCCCTCCGGAGTCGAGAGGCACGGACCCTGACCCCTTCTCCGGTCAACCCAGCCTGTGCCGTGGATTCCTCTTTCAGTGCCAGTCCTTGTTTCGCCAGTGTCTTACTCGCTTCACTTCGGATGCCTCAAAGATCCGCTACATCTGTGGTCTACTCCGGGGTAAGGCGCTCCAGTGGGCCGAGGCTCGCTTCTCTAAAATAGCTCTTGACACCATGGACTTTAATGACTTTATCACAGCGTTTAAATTAGTGTTCGATCACCCACACTACCAGGCGGACGCAGCATCCCGGTTATTAAGTCTAGTTCAGGGCTCCCGCACGGTGGCAGAATACACTATTGACTTTTGGACTTATGCCGCTGAACTAGACTGGACCGATAGTGCATTACAGGCAGTGTTTTTACAGGGGCTAAATGGACCATTACAGGACGAATTAGTTTCCCGGGACGAGCCTCCTGATCTCAGGGCCCTCATCACGTTAGCTAACCGGATCGACACCAGACTACAGACTCGCCAGAGAGAGAGACGCCGCTCCCCAACTCGACCCGCGCCGCGACCAGCCGCACGGCCCGCCTTGCCGCCCCCGGAGGAGCCCATGCAGCTGGACCGGACCATCGTCTCGCCGGAGGAGCGTCTGCTCCTCTCGCCGGAGGAGCAGACGCTGGAGACGGCTGGAGAGTGCCTCTACTGCGGCAGTCCTGGGCACTTCATCGCCGTTTGTCCGGTGCGACCAAAAGGGGGCGCCCACCAGTAGGCCTGGGAGTACTGGTGGGTGAGTCCCAAATCCCGGGCCGCTCTAATCGGATCTTGTTGGATGCTAATGTTTGCCTCAGGGGAGACTCATTATCCGTGTCAGCCCTGGTGGACTCCGGGGCTGAGGAAGACTTTATGGATCTGCGATTAGTCAAACAGTTTGGTATAAAGGTAGAGACTCTCGAGCACCCACTGACTGCCTTAGCACTTAACGGGTTACCCCTCACTCGTGTTACTCAGATCACTGAACCCGTCACTATAATTTTGTCCGGTAATCATGGCGAGTCCCGCCGTTTTCACGTCCTGCCCACGTCCTGCCCACGTCCTGCCCACGTCCTCGTCCCCGCTAGTTCTCGGTTTTCCCCTGGTTACGCGCTCACAATCCCACCATAGATTGGACTCAGGGCAGGGTCTCAGGGTGGAGTCCCTCCTGCCATGCCCTTTGTCTCCGCTCCGCTCTGTCTCCCGCGGGGCCCCATACTCCGGGTCATGATCCACCTCCTGACACCCCCAACCTACACTCCGTCCTGAGAGAATACCACGATCTTCAGGAGGTGTTTAGCAAGAGTAGAGCACTCTCTCTCCCCCCCCATTGGCCCTACGATTGTGCCATCAACCTTCTTACCGGCGCTCCCCTACCATCTAGCCGCCTCTACAATCTGTCCAGACCCGAACGCGAAACCATGGAAACGTATATCAAAGACTCCCTGTCTGCCGGCATTATCCGCCCCTCCTCCTCTCCGGTAGGCGCCGGCTTCTTTTTTGTAGCTAAGAAAGACAAGTCGTTGCGTCCCTGTATTGACTATCGTGGCTTAAATAACATCACGGTAAAAAACAAATATCCACTCCCATTACTCGACTCCGCGTTCACGCCGCTACACGGCGCCACCATTTTCACCAAGTTAGATTTACGCAACGCCTATCACTTGGTACGGATGAGGGAGGGGGACGAGTGGAAAATCGCCTTTAAAACACCGCTAGGCCACTTCGAGTACTTGGTAATGCCGTTCGGACTCACTCAGGCGGCCTTCAACAAACTCCTCCACCTCCGCTCCCATCCTCCACCAGCCAGATCCAACACGTCAGTTTGTTGTGGAGGTGGACGCGTCGGACACCGGAGTGGGTGCCGTCCTCTCCCAAAGGTTTGCTCCCCATAACAGCCTTTACCCTTGTGCTTTTTTTTCCTGCCGGTTATCCTCTGCCGAGGCCAAGTACGACATAGGGGACCGAGAACTCCTAGCCATCAAGCTCGCGCTGGAGGAGTGGCGTCACTGGCTGGAGGGGGCGGAGCAACCTTTTCTTGTCTGGACGGATCACAAGAACCTGGCCTACATCCAGTCCACCAAGCGTCTGAACTCCCGTCAGGCTCACTGGTCCCTGTTCTTCTCCCGCTTCAACTTCACCCTCACGTATCGCCCTGGTTCCCGCAACACCAAGCCTGACACCCTGTCCCGACAGTTTGCCCTGGAAGAAGACTCTGCCACTCCAGAAACCATCATCCCACCTACATGTGTCGTAGCAGCGGTACAGTGGGAGATCGAGGACCTAGTCCGGGGGGCCCAGACTCAATGCCCCGAACCAGGTAACGGTCCGCCCGGCAAACTCTTTGTACCTAATCCTGTCCGTTCCCAGGTTCTCGAGTTCATCCACGCGTCCAGGTTTGCCTGCCACCCCGGCGCCAACAGATCCCGTCCCTGCTCAAATAACATTTTTGGTGGCCCACTATGGACCGTGACACCCGGGCCTACGTATCCGCCTGTCAGGTATGTGCCCGGGCCAAGGCCTCCCACTCACCTCCTTCTGGTCTGCTTCGTCCCCTTCCAGTTCCTAGGCGGCCCTGGTCTCACATCGCAGTCGACTTCGTCACCGGTCTTCCCCCCTCCCAGGGGAACACCGTGATACTCACCATCGTCGACCGATTTTCCAAGGTCTTCCGCCTGCATGGGATTCCCCAGGACATCATGTCAGACCGTGGCACCCAGTTTACCTCCCAGGTGTGGTGAGCCTTTTGTCGGGGATTGGGTGCCACAGTCAGCCTCACCTCCGGTTTCCACCCACAAACCAACGGGCAGACGGAGCAAGCCAACCAGGACCTCGAGGCTGCTCTTCGCTGTGTGGTCTCCACCAACCCTGCGACCTGGAGCACCTTCCTCCCCTGGGTGGAATACGCCCACAACTCCCTGGTCAGCTCATCATCCGGTGTCTCGCCATTCCAGGCCTCCCTCGGGTACCAGCCCCCGCTGTTTCCGGACGAAGAAGAGGAGCTTGCAGTCCCGACGGTCCAACATCACCTCCAACGATGTCGCAAGATCTGGCAGAAAACCAGGACTGCACTCCTCCAGGCGGGGGCCCGGACCAAGAGGGCGGCGGACCGACGTCGCACTCCAGCGCCCAGTTACCAGGCAGGACAGGAAGTTTGGTTGTCTTCCAAGACCATCCCTCTGAAGACGGACTCCCCTAAGTTGTCTCCCCGTTTCCTGGGACCGTTCAAGGTCACTAAAATAATCAACCCGTCAGCCGTTCAACTGGAGCTTCCGCCATCTCTCCGGATCCACCCCACTTTTCACGTCTCTCAACTGAAGCCTGTCGTCACCAGCGACATTTTGTCCTCACTATGAACTGCCCTGTGTCACATATGTGAAGATAAATCCTTATCCCTGTTTTTTTTAGTTTGTTTCTAAAGTGAAAACTTAAGAGCCTGGTACTTGAAAATAACACATTCTCCTGGACTGGTTCAAAGTTGGACACTGCCCTCTACTGGTGAATGTGGTGAGGTGAGGGGTTTGGGAACAGCACAAAGTGAAACAACTTTAAACACAAATTATTTCTTGAATGTTTGAGTAAAATGCAGTGAGAGATTTTGAACACACACAAATTCACAGGAACACGAGCTGCTCTCACGGTAAGAGCCTTTATCGTTTATCGGGAGACATTCAGGGAGCATCCTGAACAGATGCCTGAGCCACCTCAGCTGCTCTTCTTGACGTGTAGGAGCAGTGGCTCTACTCCAAGCTCCTCCAATGTGACTGAGCTCCTCACCCTAACTCTAAGGGAGTGCCCAGCCACCCTGCGGAGGAAACTCATTTTGGCCGCTTGTATCCGTGATCTTGTCCTTTTGGTCATTTCCCAAAGCTCATGACCATAGATGAGGGTAGGAATGTGGATTGACCGGTAAATCAAGTGTAGTGTCTGTTCTGCCATTTGTCATCAGACCCATATGTTCCTTGCTGTCCCTTTACGAGTTAAGGTGACAAAGGTCATAAGCTCACACTGAGAGGAACGCGGGAAACTCTTTACAACTAAGTTCTCGAGCTAAGGTATGGAAGAAACCAACATATGTTAAGGGGCTGTCCTATAGTCCCATAGGGTATAAGTATAGGTGAACTCCTTTGTTCATGGTCTTTCTCACATTGGCTTAGAGAATACCCAGACTCTGTCTGTGATTGGCATATACTCTGTTTTTGTAATAAATAGTTTTGCATGATCAGAGCCTGTCTTTTGGGTCATTTCCTGAATACATCCCACTCCGGACCTCCGGGCTTCTACTGAAGGTGAGCTGCTGTATGCAGGTTAAACCACATTAAAAATTGGCGTTGTCGGCAGGATCGGTAGCATTTTTTATTGCTCTGTAAATTAGTTAGTGGGAGTGTTTGGAAATTACCTAAAATTCATCTAAATTGCTAAACTGGGGGAATACAGTACTGTATTGGGACTTATGTCATGCATGCAAGAAGGTTGGAGAAGTGGAATAAGTAAAGAGGCCTGTGTTTTAAAGAAGAATAAGAGGCCTGTGTTTTAAAGAAGAATAAGAGGCCTGTGTTTTAAAGAAGAATAAGAATAAGAATAAGTGAAAGTGAAAGTGAAGAGAAATAGTTAAGAAAAAGTACACGCGAATGGAATTGGAATGCGTGTTGCGGCAATTTAGGCCCAGGTCCGCTGGGTACCGAACAAATTTAATATTTAGTTAAAATGGTACATAGTACACACAAGTATAAGGAAAGGTGTGTTGCGGCTATTTAGGCCCAGGTCCGCTGGGTAACAAACCAAATTTAGTTTTTAGATGATCCATTTGAGCACGCGAGGATATAAAGGAAATAAGGATAAAGACGTACGCAAAAAGGTTTTGCCGCGGTGCTGGTGCAGTTTAGGCTCGGGTCACCGGGTCACAATTAAATTGGGGTATTCCGGAAAGTAGTTAGTTTTTGTCTTTGTTTGTCGTGGGGTGTGTGTGTGTTGTTGGGTGTATCTGGTGTGCTCGGGGGTTATCTCTTGCCCCTGTGTTCCCTCTTGCCCCTTTCCCCTGTCTTATCCTTTTTCCTCCTCTCATTTCTTTCTCTTCGTTTGTCTTTCGTTACTCCTCCTTCTTTTTTCTTCTTTTCAATCTTCTTTGTTTCTTTGGGGTGGTACTTTTCTTTTACTTCTTGATGTTCTGGTGTTATCTAATAGTGTAAGACTGTGGTGTACACTTGGATGTCTGGCCACCCTATTGATGGTGTTTAACCTTGTTGATATTGGGTTAGGAGATGGTAGCATTATGAATGAGCTAATCCTGTTGTGACTTGATCACTCACTACAGGAATAGTGAAGATTAGTGAAGTCTGTTGATATTATATAATAAATAGAGGGAGGTGAATTATATATATATATGTATATATACAATAGATATTGATGTGGATATTTGAAATATTATATTATTATATACGATATCCCTGTAATTTGTATATCTCTGATGTTAACAGTATTTTTGTTGTTTTATTACGGTCCCGTGGGAGCGTGAAACAGGCCCTAGGCTAAGGTCAGGTGACCCTGCCGAGCTGACGGGTTCAGACGGAGGCCAGGCTCAATCCAAGCCAGTGGGTAGTTGATCCAGACGGTATCCAGGCTAACTTCTCACAAGACGGCAGACCTGAGCCAAACCTTCCGAAACCGAGACGGGATTCAACGTGACAAAATTGAAAAGGCCAGTGGTTTCTTGTTTTTATCCACCAATCCTTTTTCAACACACAAAGATCTGTTTACATCATCTTATAAATGTATGTGGTTTTTGATCACACTTTAATATATATTGGGTATTTGTCTACCAAATATAGTTTATATAACCTCGAGTGGCACTGACGCTAAAATCTTGGCAACAGGTGATAGCTTTACTTCGGAAGGTAGTATTTGTTGTATTGAATAACTGATTTATTCAATTCTTTGTTTCACCACTGCATTCCATACTCCTTTGCATAGATAGTATGTGTAATTAATGATAAGTATAATAACTGTAGCTGGGTCATAAATTGATGGTGATTTATTTCTTTGGGAAATTTAAGAATTGGAACCTACTAAATGATTCAAATATTTGGGTTTTGATTAAGGGGATTTTTGTTTGAATATTAAGGTTAATTTTAGCTTTTTGGTTTGGGTGAATTTGTTTATTGAATTTGTTTATTTGTTTATTTGGTGGAGATTGCTAAATAAACATATACACAATTAAATAGACAGTAAATTTACAAATAAATTACATATTGAGAAAATTACAGGATAAATAAAAGTTAATTAATTAATTAATTGATTAATTAATTAAATAATTAAATAAATAAAAGGGGGAGATACAAGTTATTATTTTGTTATCATTAGTAAGAACATTTTCTTTCCTTTTGAAAATGAATACGTCTCCTAAAATAAATCCAGTTGAAGTAGTAGAGAGGAATAATCCATTAGTTCAGAATGTTGCTAAGATATCGAAAAAGTGGCATTTACGTTGGAAAGAAATTGAGTTAAGATGGCCCGCTGAGGGGACTTTTTCTCTTGATGTAATTGATACTTTGAGAGTTTTGATCTCTACGTATAAAGTAGCTCAGAAGAAAGGTAGGCTAGGACGTAAGAGGATGGAGAAAAGACGCACTGAACTGAGTCTTGCAGTTGTTTGAAATTGAAGGACAGAAGATTTTAAAAGACAACCAAAACAAGAGAAGGAAAGCAATGGAAGATATACAAAAGACAAATGAAACAACAGAGAAGTTAACAGTCAAGATAAATGAACCATATTCTCATGTAAGAAGTCCACCAACTTACGAGAAGGCAGTTGAAATAAATAAACAACTTCCGTTGGTGAAAGCAGAAGGCTCTTATCAAATTCAAGATGATGACCAACATACAACTGAAAGAGGCCATGCAGTGACTACGATGGAATTATACCCAACTCTGAAAGGCAAGAAGTCAGCGACTTTGAAAGGACTGGGTCGGAAGTATAAGAGGATGGAATGAGAGAAGAACAATATAAGATGGAAGAGACCAGAGGCGGATTTGACCCTAAAATCAAGAAAATACTCATGAGTGCGGAAAAGAAAGGAAAGACGAATCCAAAGGAACCATATCGTCACGAACCAGACCTTATTGAAAGTGAAACTGATAGTGAAGAACAAGAAGAAGACCTGGATGAGGAATGTAAATACTCTTTGGCTTCTGCAATCATACGCCCCAGGGAAGAATCAGAGAGTGAAGAAATTTTAAAGGAAGTGGAAGATGAAGCACCACCGACCAGGAGTATGAGATTACGTTCAAGAAGAGTAAAGTCACCTACTAAGATGTGTCCCATAGTTGTGAAAGGACAAGATTTGGAATATAGACCATTGAAGAATACAGATATGTCTGACATTATGGAAAAATTACCAATCCTTCAAGATGGTGCCCATCCATGGATAGCTAAATTGGAGGAAATGCTTATTGGAACACAACCTGCTGTCGGTGATATTAAGAGATTGCTAGCGGCACTAGTGGGAGTCGACACCATGAATGCAGTATACCATTAAGCGTTGAGAGCCAAGGCCTATTTGGATTTACTTTTAAAGACCAACATTACATCTATAAACGTTTGCCACAAGGATAGAAGCATTCTCCACACTTTTTTAATCGTATTTTGAAGAATGACTTGGCTGGACTCGAACAACAGCTGAGCAGCACAGTAATTCAATATGCGGATGATATTGTACTTTGTGCTCCAGATAAGGAAACATGTCATAAAGACTCTATAAAGCTGTTGCAGATTCTGGCTGAGAAAGGACACAAAGTTTCACAGAAGAAGCTGCAATATTGTCAAAAGAAAGTTGTTTATTTGGGCCAAGCAATATCTAAAGGACAAAGAAGCATAGCAGAGAGTCATTTGGAAGCTATTCGCGAGGCTCCAAAACCAAGGACAGTAAGAGAAATGATGACATTTTTGGGAATCGCAGGATACTCGTCTGCATGGATTGAGGATTATGCAAGTCTCATAGGTCCTTTGAGGGCTATGATTAAAGAAACGGGAACTACGGAACTTCATGGAAATCTCACTTGGACACATGATGGACTTGTTGCATTTGAGACTGTAAAACAGAGACTGCAGGAGGCGCCAGCCTTGGCACTTCCGGACTATTCTAAAAACTTTTTGCTGTATGTGGCTACCTCTACAGGAGGCAAATATGCATGTGCAGTCCTCTGTCAGCCAACGGGAACGGGGGTAAAGCCTCAGCCAATTGCATATTACTCCACAGCTTTTTCAGATGTAGAGTTAGGGCTTCCATTCTGTTATAGAGCAATGGTGGGAGTTCAATTAATGTATGAGAAGGCTTCAGCTGTAACGATGGGTTATCCTGTAACAATCCTTACTCACCATAGTCTTAGAAATCTTTGAATTATGGTAAACATACATTGTCATGTCTAGACTTAGAGATTATCATAGACTGTTAGAACAGGAAGATGTTACATTGTCGAGATGTTCTACGATAAACCCCGCAGAAACTTTGCCAACGTCAGCAGATGGGGAGCCGCATGATTGCGTTCAGGAAGTAGAGAGATATGCCAAATTGAGGTCGGATCTACAGGCTCTCCCTTTGAGAGATCCTGAACTAGAATTTTGGACTGATGGGTCTTGCTATCGTGTCAGAGATCAATTGAGAGCGGGGTATGCAGTGGTGAGAGCCCAGGGGAATGATTTTGAAGTGGTGAAAGCTGAAATAGTACCACAGCCTGCATCGGCTCAGTTAGCTGAACTTGTGGGGCTAACTGAAGCATGTTTGTTGGCAGAGGGGAAGCGTGTAACAATATATACCGATTCAGCTTATGCGCATATAACGTTTGTCATTTGTTTGGATCAGTATGGAAAAATCGGGGGTTAAGAAAACGGATGGGTCTCCTATACAACACCATGCTCAAATAATGAAATTGTTACAGGCTGTAATGAAACCTAAAGAAATAGCTATAGCTAAATGTGCCGCACACAAAATGGACATGTCCAGGGTGACCCGAGGTAACAAAGCAGCTGATGAAGCAGCAAAAGCAGTAACGGGAGCAAATAAAATAGGAGAAATTTTTCTGGTTACTCATGATGTGGATTTGGAAGATAAGGTTACTTTCAGAGATGTGATTGCAATTCAAGATGCTGCATCCATATTGGATAAGCAGCTTTGGCGAGACCGAGGTGCTACCCAGGATAGTACAGGTTTGTGGCGGAACCATGAAGGATTGATTGTGGCCCCATCAGACCTGTTGGATTAATGATCCAGGAAGCACATGGCATGGCACATGTGGCAAGGGGGGAGGTTAAGAGAAAAATCAGAAAAGAATATGGTTTTTGGGCACCCTATTTGCTTGAACAAATTGACTATTTTATTAGTAAATGTGTTATTTGTTTAAAGAACAACATTAGAAGAGGAGTGGCTGTGCCTCCTGGTCACATTCCAACTCCGGCAGGTCCTATGCGGGAATTGGTAATTGATTTTGTTGACATGATTAGACCAGTAGGTGGTAAAAGGTATATGTTAGTGGTCGTTGATAGATTTCAAGATGGACAGAAGCTTGTCCAACTAAGCGAAAAGACGCACACTCTGTTGCCAATTTTTTGTGTCGAGAAGTTGTCACTCGATGGGGACTTCCCGATAGAATTTCATCGGATAATGGCAAAGAATTTGTGGATAAAACGGTTCGACTAATTTTGCAAAAATTAGGTATTAAACAACGTCTCGGATCGGTTTATCACCCGCAAAGTCAGGGTATTTGTGAAAGGATGAATGGGGTTTTGAAAAATCGCGCATTGTTAAAATCTGTCAGCATACTGGTCTGGATTGGGTCACAGCGCTTCCATTGGCTTTAATGGTTTGTCGTTCGAGTGAATTGCGTGATTTGCATGTGACGCCACATGAGTTACTTACGGGAAGGCATATGCCGACTCCACGGTTGCGCACGAGTGGCAAGGGTCCAAGTTTGGACTTGTTGGATAGTGAAATGAAAGCTTATGTGAAATATATGGCTGAGTTACATAAGAAATTATCTACATATGTTTCAGATAAGCAAAAACAGGAGGAAGTTCAGGAGACAGAGCGAAGGAAGGAAATAGTACAACCTGGTGACCAGGTGTTCGTCAAGGTGTTTAGACGAAAATGGTATAACGAGCGTCGTGAAGGACCGTTTGAAGTTGTACGTAGTACAGGAACAGCGGTCAAATTAAAGGCTCCCCTACGTGGTATCATTTGTCGCATTGTGTAAAGGTTCCAAGGGGGGAACCACGCGTTCAGGGCGACATGTGGATGGCCACAGAGAGCCTGATGGAGCAGAAGAGCCCAGAGAAGAGGCTGAACAGAATTTGGACACTCTTAGTGATTCTTTGCCCATTGACGAAGCTCATACAGGGGGTTCCCCAGACAACGGACAGGAACAATTCGGAAAAATTGATTTACGCTACGTACCAGGTCCAACTGAGTCGGTCACAGGAAATATTGGATCTGAAACCCACAGTTCCACTCCAAATAGCTCTGGAGAGCAGGATGGACCAAGACAGTCAAGGCCAGTTCGAGAAAGGAAGAGACCTAGTCGATACGAGATTAAAGTGGAAGTACTTTTGGGGAATGCAGCTTTACTTCCATGTCCATGTACTGAAGAGAATACTAATGAAGAACTGTTGCAGTTTCGACCACAATGGAAAGGACCTGTTGGGAAAACTTTGGACTTGTGGAGTGTATTTGGCCTAGGGAAATATATGTTGTTAAATGATAAAAGGAGATTGAAGGTTGCCGAGATTGCAGTCTTTATATACATAAGACATCAATTGAAGATCAAGGGCAGTATAAGTGTTTGTATTATGATTCACAATTAGCAGCTAACAAGGAGAGCGGTGAATGGACAGGTCCTATTTTTCGGACAAGAATTGTAACCTTGGTGGTGTTGGATTCAGAAGAAACGATATCACCAGGAGGTGTTAATAGGACATGGAAAGTGGTCACTTTCTGGGCTAGCAGTAGAGGTAAAAAATCAGAAACCTGCTGTTCTATCTTCTAGAATTAAGAAGGAGATACGTATTACTACAGCCAGCCCTCAGTCTACCTATTCGGTTGAAAAACTGTTTCAGTGGTTCGTGACATAGTGGGAGCTTCAGCCTTTCTTAGATGCAGGTGTTCCGAGTGGTCTCACGGAGATAAGGTTGAATGGATTAATAATTGGGTAAAACTTTAGTGTTGACTGGATCTAAGCAAAGGGGGGTTTTTGAGGGCCCAAGAAAAATATGTTTTATACAATGATATGAAACCGGTTCCAACTATGGGTGAGTGTTCGCTGGTGGTGAGAAATATTTCACGGGCTGATCAAGGAGATTTTATTTGCAAACACATACAGACACGGCATACATTTGTGGAAGAAAGGAATCGTTGGTTACCGGGGTATAAAGCACATAAAGTATCTTTAGTTGTGACTGATTTGGTTTCTGATTTGTTGTCTGGAAGCGAGTTAGTTAGCGCATTTACCTATTAAATCCAAATCTAATGATGTAAAGGTAATTAGTACTGCTCTAAGCGACAGGTGACTACTCCGAGTGTGAAATTGGATGTTGTACACAGTACTGCTAAGATGAATGATGTATTTTTTGACTGTCAATACAGTACCTAGGAGTACTACAATCATACCCGTGTCAACTAGAAAGAATCCTATGACTGTAACAAATACAATTTCACTTACAATTGGGATGTCGACAGTTGCAACAACGACTGGTAGATCAGAGGTGACATCAGGCCTTAAGGCACCAGAAAATATGTTGAATACTAGTTTGACTAATGCAGTAGTTACTCTAGAAGAAGTGACCTCAAAGGGGGCCATTACGGAAGTAACAACTAAGATAACGGATCCTCTGATAGAGGATTTTGTTGATAGTATAAAGATGACAACATTGAATACTATCACGAGTGAACCATCGCATGTTCTAAGGACTGTTGAGAATATGACAATGTCAACTGAAGCTATGTTAGTTGAAGAATATGATTGGACTGATATGGATGAGACATCAGTAGATATGACAGAAGCATATCGGGTATTAACCAAGAGAGAAGCTAAGTGGAAAGCATTTGGGTTTGATTCTTCGGCATTACATATCGCTGACCCTTTCGCTGGTAGGAATTTGTGGTTTCAACAGCTAACACATGCTGTGAGAGCAACAGTTCATGAGGATGAACCATGTTTGGTTAGGATTCCATCTCCTAGTACTTGGCCATCTATAATGGAAACTTTGCCTCAGCCTTTGAGTGTCAAGTGTCAATCTATGGTTATGTCGTGGTTGTTTTTTCACCAAGAGGCAACTCCATGGGACTGGATGGTTGGTGGTGGATTGTATAAACCTACAGGGGATTGTGCTTGGTTACGAGCGTTCCCTTATATAAATCCGTTAGTCAAAGAGGGGCGGTTAATGTCACCTGACCCTGTGGAAGTGAGACCTGTACGAGCAAAATATTGTATATGTTCCAATGATGCTCAAGGGGGTCCAGGAGTGTATCTAGGAATATCAGAATGTGATAGTTATGGGATGCAGTTTGGTAGGGTTGTTCATGGTGCACTTGGAGATAATCGAATTGTGACATTCAACTTACCAAATGGCAAAAGTAGAAAATTAATAGTGGCTAATATGACTACCCCTGGGAATAAAACAGTGGGAACCTTTAAAGATGTGTGGTGGATTTGTGATAATAGAGCGTACATATTTTTAACACATGGTTGGATTGGATGTTGTTATTTGGCAGTGTTGAAACTCCCATTTGAAGTTTTGACTATTCGGAAAGGTCAGAGCTCGATTGACAGCCAACCAGTGCTTGTCCCTCATGACAGAGTAAAGAGAGAGCTGGCACAGTTTAATACTTTAGAGTCATATCACTGGAGGATTAGCCTTGGAGAAAAATGGGGTATTGGGCGGATCAATCACAGTTGCCATTATTGCAGGACGAAAGTTTGTATGTTACTACAGTGGAAGTAGGTACAGACTTTGAATTAGTTGATGAATATTTGACTCGGTCAGATTGACCTTTGCACCGAAATTCCTGATTGTTTGGAGGTGTAATTTCGGTGCAAGGGGGGACAACTACTTAAATTTAAATTTTACATTTTACATTTCATGTGCATCACATACATACTTTACACATTTTATACATTTTTGTTTTTACATTTATTTTAGTCAATTATGTTATTTTTTCTTATCTATGTTAGCTTAATATGTTTTTCTTTATACTCTACATTTATGTTTCTGTTTTCTTTGATTGTATTTGGTTTCCAGATACTCGTTGGTGTTTTGTTTTGCAGGACATCAATGGGGACTGATGTTGGAATGGACAAAATGGACAATGGAATGGACATGAGTGGAGCTTTGAGCAAAACAAAGTTCAATGGACAGTGGAGAATTGAGGCATCATGCAGGAACTGCGATGCCTAAAGAAAAGACTGTTAATGGGGGGTTTTACAATGAGTTTCATAATTTTCTTGTATTCCTTTGTGTTTTTACTATCTGTATGATGACTCACATGATGTTGTTTTAATCCTACCTGTATTAATTACAATATGATGATGATGTTATACTAAAATGGGACACCCTTACTTAGCTTAAATAGTATGGTCGCTGCAGCGGGGCCGGTGAGGAGTCTTTTTCCAGCGTAAGAATGCTGCTGCTGGTTTTCGTCCTCACCATTATAGTTAAGAAGCTAAGTAATTTGTTGATTGTCATTAAGAGCGAGACTTTAGTCTCGAAGGGGGGAATATGTAGTGTCTGTTCTGCCATTTGTCATCAGACCCATATGTTCCTTGCTGTCCCTTTACGAGTTAAGGTGACAAAGGTCATAAGCTCACACTGAGAGGAACGCGGGAAACTCTTTACAACTAAGTTCTCGAGCTAAGGTATGGAAGAAACCAACATATGTTAAGGGGCTGTCCTATAGTCCCATAGGGTATAAGTATAGGTGAACTCCTTTGTTCATGGTCTTTCTCACATTGGCTTAGAGAATACCCAGACTCTGTCTGTGATTGGCATATACTCTGTTTTTGTAATAAATAGTTTTGCATGATCAGAGCCTGTCTTTTGGGTCATTTCCTGAATACATCCCACTCCGGACCTCCGGGCTTCTACTGAAGGTGAGCTGCTGTATGCAGGTTAAACCACACAAGACCTTTACCTTTTGACTCAGCTCCTTCTTTACCACGACAGTCCAATACAGCGGAGACATCACTGCAGACGTTGCACCAATCCACCTGTCAATCTCATGCTCCATCCTTCCCTCACTCGCGAACAAGACTCCAAGAAACTTTGCCTCAAGTGGAGGAGTTCAAGTCTCCACCCACCCAAAGAGAGCAAGCCACCTTTTTCCGGCCAAGAACCATGACCTCAGTTTTGGTGGAGCTCATTCTCATCCCAGCCATTTCAAACTTGGCTGCAAACTGCCCCAGTGTCCGCTGCAGATCAGGGCTCGAAGACGTTATCAAGACAACATTGTCTGCAAACAGCAGAGATGAAATCCTGTGGTTCCCAAGCCAAACCCTCTCCGGCCTGTGCCTAGAAATTCTGTCCATAAATATAATGAACAGAATCAATGACAAAGGGCAGCCCTGGCAGAGTCCAACATGCACCGGGAACAGGTCTGACTTACTGCTGACAATGCAAACATAGCTTCTGCCCCTCTCTTCACCAGAGTGTCCAAGACATGTGGACAGAGGTCAGATGACACAACACCAACCTAGGGTGTCCTGGTGCCACGTGCATTGATGGACACCCTTGTGCTCGAACATGGTGTTCATTATGGAAAAACTGGCTAACACAGAAGTCCAATAACTGAACACCCCTCGCATTCAGATCAGAGAGGCCATTCTTCCTGATCACGCCCCTCTAAGTGTCACTGTCGTTACTGACATGGGCCATGAAGTCCCGGGAGTCCCCAACAACAGTGAGAGACCTGTCCCCGACCTGAAGGCGCAGGGACGCGACCCTCTCGTTCACCAGGGTGAACTCCAACATGAGGCGGCTGAGCTGCGAGGCAATAAGCCCACACCAGCTCACCCCCTCTCACCGTGGAAAATGCTAGAGAAATGGAGATTCCAGCCCCTCTCAAGGAGTTGGGTTGAAGAGCCCAAGCTGTTCTTAGAGGTGAGCTCAGGTTCCCTCCTTCCCTCCCAGTGAGGTGACTTTCCATGCCCCCAGAGCCAGTCTCCATGCCTGGAGATCCGGTCACCCAGGCCCCCGCCTTCAACTGCTGCCAAGATCACATGCACCAGCATTCCTTGGATCCTCCCACAGGTGGTTAGTCCTTTGGAGGACAGCCCCACATTGCTCCCTCTGGCTGAGCCTGGCCAGGTCCCATGGGGGAAGGCCCGGCCACCAGGTGATTGCTGGGGAGCATCCACCCTAGGCCTGGCTTCAGGTTGGGGCCCCGGTAATTCGGGCGACGTATCTGGCCTTGATCGTGGACTTGTCATGGAAGATTTCTGAACCACTATTAGTCTGACCCATCCCCCAGGACCCGTTTGCCAGGGGTGAAGCCCCCAACAGTATAGCTCCCAGGATCATTCGGGTGCTCAAACCCCAACACTTTGTTTAGGTGGCGGTTCAGGGAGGGGAACTCACTTTTTGTCTTTTATACCATACCAACCATACTTATTATTCATATAGTGACCTGCACAGCTCCGACCGCGTGACATTCACAATACACTTAACTTCACAGCGCGTTCTCGTGCGCCCTTGTCTTTGGCAACAGGTAAATAAAATCCACTACTTCTGCCCATTCACAAAATTGTCCAAACTAAAGTCCATGTTTCATGTAGCTTCTCTCCTTGGCCATAATATTGCACCTTGAGCCAAGTCGCTGTGTGCTACATCTGCAGTGACAGGTAATGCCCCATGGGACCTTTTAATTTATACAATGTCCAAATTCTTATGCATCTGTCCCGCTGCTCAGCTGTACTCGCTGTACCAGGTCCATTACACACAGTGGTGCACTTTCATCAATAGAGAAAGTTGTCATTGTGCCAGGGATGACACAAGCCATCTTCCGTCTCATCATTTCAAACGTCAAAAACTGAGCTGCGTAAAGCGGACTCCCAGCTATCAAACCTTATTCCATCAGCGGTACGTGTTTTTCCTTATTTGGGTTAAGTTCCGTTGTGCTGTAGGACTAATGGTAACTCCCCATTCACTGTAGGTGTCATCAGTGTCATCAGTGTCATCAGTGTCAGCAGCGACAGTGGGCACACCGCCTCTGCTGCGTTGTCTTGCTTTCTTTTTTGTTTTGAGTTTCGGGGTTTTCTCTTGCTTTTTTTTTGTTTTGCCTTTCATGGTTTGTCTTGCCACGCCTCTGTTCTGCTGTGCTTCTTTGCCTTGTTTTGTCTCTCCCCTCACCTTTGCTTTGGTTTGTCTCGTTCTGTGTTGTGTTCTTTTTGTTTGGTTTAGTTTTAATTTTTATATTTTTTTACTTCATTGGGCCACTGTGAGATCGTCTCCTTTTAGTGTCTCTGTTCTAATGTGACTTGTGCCATGACCCTGTGTGTGTGACTGTAAACTGCTCACACAGTCTCTTTTGAACTCTGATAAAACATGTGTGTGTGCCTTTAAGAGGCGGAGCTTCCTACTTCCTCCTCAGATCCACACAGAGCTGTGGGTGCAGCTCTCACTCTGAACTTTCACTCGTGTCGAAGTCAAACTGTTTCTGATCCAGGAGAGATGGCGCAGAAAGCACTCGACCAAGAAGCCTTTTCCTGCTCCGTGTGTTTGGATCTACTGAAGGATCCTGTGACTATTCCCTGTGGACACAGCTACTGCAGGAACTGTGTCCAACAGCACTGGGACCAAGAGGACGAGAAGCAGCTCTACAGCTGTCCTCAATGTCGCCTCAGCTTCAGCCCCAGGCCTGCCCTGGGTAAAAACATCATGTTAGCAGCTGTAGTAGAGCAGATGAAGAAGACAGCGCCCCCTGCTGCCCTCTGCTATGCCGGACCTGAGGATGTGTCCTGTGATGTGTGCACTGGGAGGAAGCTGAGAGCTGTCCAGTCCTGTCTGCAGTGTGTGGCCTCTTACTGTGAGCGCCACCTACAGCTTCATTATGAAGCTGCATCGTTTAAGAAACACCAGCTGGTGGCGGCGTCTCACAGGCTCCAGGAAAACATCTGCACCGAACACGACAGACTGATGGAACTATTCTGCCGCAGTGACCAGCAGCTGCTCTGCTCCTTCTGCTCTGTGGACCAACATAAGGGTCATGACATAGTGTCCTCTGCCTCAGAGAGGGCTCAGAGGCAGGCAGAGCTGCCGGCCAGGAGGGCCCTGCTGCTCCAGAGCCTCCAGCACAAAGAGACAGACCTGAAGAGGCTCCAACAGGAGGCCCAGGACATCAGCCGCTCTGCCCAGACAGCAGTGCAGCGCAGCGACGACAGCTTCAGAGACATGGCCCTTCTCCTGGAGAAAAGACGCTCTGAAGTGGAGCAGCAGATCCGCTCCCAGGAGCAGACCCGACTGAGCCGAGTCCAAGAGCTCCAGGACCAACTGCAGCAGGACGTGAGGGGGCTGAAGAGGAGCCTCTCTGAGCTGGACACACTGGAGCTCACCCAGGATCATAACCAGTTTATACAGCGCTACGCTTCACTGTCCCCACACACACAGAGCACAGAGCCAGCCACCATTCACACAGGGGACCGGGGATACTTTGAGGAAGTGACCAGAGCTGTGTCCAAGCTCAGGGACACACTCCAGCTCACTCTGAGTCCAGTCCAGGTTTTACTGTCACCAGCTGAACTCAGCTCCAGAGACGACTTCTTATATTATTCTACAGAAATCACTCTGGACCCAAACACAGTTAACAAATATCTGTCTCTGTCTGATGGAAACAGAAGAGTAACATTTATGAGTAAAGACCAGAGTTATCCAGATCATCCAGACAGATTCAGTGTGAGTCAGGTCCTGAGCAGAGAGAGTCTGACGGGCCGATGTTACTGGGAGGTGGAGTGGAGCAGAGAGTATGTTTTCATAGCAGTTTCATACAGAGAGATTAAGAGGAAAGGCTCTGCTGAAAGTTTATTTGGATACAATGATAAATCCTGGGCCTTACACTGTGACAAAACCAGTTGTTCATTTTGGTTTAACAAAGTCCAGTCCCAGGTGTCAGGTCGGGTCGGGTCCAGAATCGGGGTTTACCTGGACCACAGTGCAGGGGTTTTGGAGTTTTACAGCGTCTCTGAAAGTACCATGAGCCTCCTCCACAGAGTCAGGACCAGGTTCACTCGGCCTCTCTACACTGGGGTCGGGTTTGGTTTTGCTGGAGACACTGCGCATTTCCCTAAACTGAAATAGCAGCTTTGTTCTCCACAGTTTGGATCAAATTTGTGCCTTTTATATTTGACTAAGTATGGATACTGAAAAAGTAAATAAATGACTATTATTTTTGTGTTGAAATGAGTTATTGTGTCAAACTTTTCTAAACTTGATCAAATATGACATGGGGAGAGTTCAAATCATGACAAAATCTTGATCTAATAAAACATGGCCCATTTTCCACAGTATTGAGTTGATCGGTGTCATTCTGGTGTTTTTCTCAGGACATAACTGTACTGTTTGTGTACTGTTTGTGTACTGTTTGTGTACTGTTTGTGTACTGTTTGTGTAGTGTTTGTGTACTGTTTGTGTACTGTGTACTGTTTGTGTACTGTTTGTGTAGTGTTTGTGTACTGTTTGTGTACTGTTTGTGTACTGTTTGTGTGTAGTGTTTGTGTACTGTTTGTGTACTGTTTGTGTACTGTTTGTACTGTGTACTGTTTGTGTACTGTTTGTGTACTGTTTGTGTACTGTTTGTGTAGTGTTTGTGTACTGTTTGTGTACTGTTTGTGTACTGTTTGTGTGTGTACTGTTTGTGTACTGTTTGTGTACTGTTTGTGTACTGTTTGTGTACTGTTTGTGTACTGTTTGTGTACTGTTTGTGTACTGTTTGTGTACTGTTTGTGTACTGTTTGTGTAGTGTTTGTGTACTGTTTGTGTACTGTTTGTGTACTGTTTGTGTACTGTTTGTGTAGTGTTGTGTGTTTGTGTTTGTGTACTGTTTGTGACTGTTTGTGTACTGTTTGTGTGTGTGTTTGTGTTTGTGTGTGTGTACTGTTTGTGTACTGTTTGTGTACTGTTTGTGTACTGTTTGTGTACTGTTTGTGTTCTGTTTGTGTACTGTTTGTGTACTGTTTGTGTACTGTTTGTGTAGTGTTTGTGTACTGTTTGTGTGTACTGTTTGTGTAGTGTTTGTGTACTGTTTGTGTACTGTTTTGTGTACTGTTTGTGTACTGTTTGTGTACTGTTTGTGTAGTGTTTGTGTACTGTTTGTGTACTGTTTGTGTACTGTTTGTGTACTGTTTGTGTTCTGTTTGTGTAGTGTTTGTGTAGTGTTTGTGTACTGTTTGTGTTCTGTTTGTGTACTGTTTGTGTACTGTTTGTGTAGTGTTTGTGTAGTGTTTGTGTACTGTTTGTGTACTGTTTGTGTACTGTTTGTGTAGTGTTTGTGTTCTGTTTGTGTACTGTTTGTGTACTGTTTGTGTACTGTTTGTGTACTGTTTGTGTACTGTTTGTGTTCTGTTTGTGTACTGTTTGTGTACTGTTTGTGTACTGTTTGTGTACTGTTTGTGTACTGTTTGTGTACTGTTTGTGTACTGTTTGTGTACTGTTTGTGTACTGTTTGTGTACTGTTTGTGTACTGTTTGTGTACTGTTTGTGTACTGTTTGTGTAGTGTTTGTGTACTGTTTGTGTACTGTTTTTGTGTGTACTGTTGTGTACTGTTTGTGTACTGTTTGTGTACTGTTTGTGTTCTGTTTGTGTGTACTGTTTTGTGTACTGTTTGTGTTCTGTTTGTGTAGTGTTTGTGTAGTGTTTTGTGTACTGTTTGTGTACTGTTTGTGTACTGTTTGTGTACTGTTTGTGTACTGTTTGTGTACTGTTTGTGTACTGTTTGTGTACTGTTTGTGTACTGTTTGTGTACTGTTTGTGTACTGTTTGTGTGTTCTGTTTGTGTACTGTTTGTGTACTGTTTTGTGTACTGTTTGTGTAGTGTTTGTGTACTGTTTGTGTACTGTTTGTGTACTGTTTGTGTACTGTTTGTGTACTGTTTGTGTAGTGTTTGTGTACTGTTTGTGTACTGTTTGTGTACTGTTTGTGTACTGTTTGTGTACTGTTTGTGTTCTGTTTGTGTACTGTTTGTGTACTGTTTGTGTTCTGTTTGTGTAGTGTTTGTGTAGTGTTTGTGTACTGTTTGTGTACTGTTTGTGTACTGTTTGTGTACTGTTTGTGTACTGTTTGTGTACTGTTTGTGTTCTGTTTGTGTACTGTTTGTGTACTGTTTGTGTTCTGTTTGTGTAGTGTTTGTGTACTGTGTAGTGTGTACTGTTTGTGTACTGTTTGTGTACTGTTTGTGTACTGTTTGTGTACTGTTTGTGTACTGTTTGTGTACTGTTTGTGTAGTGTGTGTTTTTGTGTGTCTCAGGGGTTGCAGATGGACCACAGCATCTCTTCACTGTTTCCTTTGAATTATGTGACTAATAGTGTTCATACTGTTACTGCAAAACTAAACTCAGACTCTACATATTTGACATCTACATTTACATCTGTTTTGAACTTTGAACTTGATTTACACTTTCAATTCCAACGTTGTTCCTCATGTAATGTAAGTGTATGTAAGTCTGTCTGTAAATGTCAAAGTCATTCTGTTATATCATGGCACTTTTCAATCATAAACACATTCACAAATCAATCTGTACAAGAAAATCAATAAATCAATCAAATAAGAAAACCTTTGTTTGTCCTGTGGGGAAATTGCAGTGTTGTAACAGCAAAGGACAGACAACAAAATCAAATCAATACTTTAGTGTATGTAAAGTTGTGATTTGTAACGTGTCTGTAAGTGTTTGGTCTAAATGTTACAGTGATTCTCTTCTATGATGTAAACTGCAGCAGTGTCGTGTTTTTCTCTGTGTTTCGTGTTGAGTCACGTTTGTAAAAGTTGCTCATTTCTCACAGAATGAGTCACACTGGTTATATAAAGGTGAAGACAAACAGGACCAAATTTACACTGGAGGATTTAAAATATTACTCAAGTAAGAGTAAAAGTAAGTGAGTAAATGTGAGTAAATGTGAGTAAATGTGAGTAAATGTGAGTAAATGTGAGTAAATGTGAGTAAATGTGAGTAAATACTATCTCCTCTGTGTAATGGCTGTTGTCTGGACTTTCTCACGTGTCGTAAAGTGCAGTTTTATTTGGAGTTGTGTGTGAGGTGTGTCGGCTCAAAGTCTGTTCCTGCCTCAGTGAGGCCGATAAGAACAGGGTCAGAACCAGGTCACATGACCAGGAACAATCATCATGAGTTAATCATTATGATAATTATGATCAGACGCAGCCAAAGGAGACGCCTGGAATGATGTATACAAGGCAAGGCTATGCAAGTTTTTTTTCAGAGAGCTTTACATAATAAGAAAGACACATTACAACAAATCAAAACATAAATAATCATCAGAAAAGGAAGATTAAAAAAGAAGAGCGCAGAAAAAAAACTATAACTAAAACTATAACTACTCATATGCACATCTAAACAGAAACATTTGGAGCCTGGATTTAAACATTACCAAAGAGGCCTGTTTCACAACTTCAGGAAGAATGTTCCAGGTTTTCCATCCATCCATTTTCTTCCGCTTTATCCGGGTCGCGGAGGCAGCAGTTTCAGTAGGGAGGCCCAGACTTCCCTTTCCACACACACTTCCTCCAGCTCTTCCGGAAGGATCCCAAGGCGTTCCCAGGTCAGCCGAGAGACATAGTCCCTCCAGTGTGTCCTGGGTCTTCCCCGGGGCCTCCTCCCGGTGGGACATGCCTGGAACACCTCCCTAGGGAGGCGTCCAGGGGGCATCCGGAATAGATGCCCGAGCCACCTCAACTGACTCCTCTCGACGTGTAGGAGCAATGTTGCAAAGGCGTGTCAACCAAGACAGCCCCACAACATCCAGAGATTTAAGATACTCAGGACGAATCTCATCCACCCCCGGAGCCTTGCCACCGAGGAGCTTGCTAACCACCTCAGTGACTTCAGCTAGGGTAATAGATGAGTCCGCCTCTGAGTCCTCAAACTCTGCTTCCTCAAACTCTGCTTCCTCCTCGGAAGACGTGACAGTGGGATTGAGGAGATCCTCAAATTATTCCTTCCACCGCCCGACAACATCCCCAGTCGAGGTCAGCAGCTCTCCACCCGCACTGTAAACAGTGTTGGTGAAGCACTGCTTCCCCCTCCTGAGGCGTCGGACGGTTTGCCAGAATTTCTTCGAGGCCGACCGATAGTCCTCCTCCATGGCCTCCCCGAACTCCTCCCAACCCCGAGTTTTTGCCTCTGCGACTGCACGGGCCGCTGCACGCTTGGCCTGACGGTACCTGTCGGCTGCTTCAGGAGTCCCACAAGCCAGCAAGGCCTGATAGGACTCATTCTTCAGCCTGACGGCATCCCTTACTTCCGGCGTCCACCACCGGGTTCGGGGATTGCCACCGCGACAGGCACCAGAGACCTTGCGCCCGCAGCTACGCACAGCCGCATTGACAATAGAGGTGGAGAACATGGCCCACTCGGAGTCCATGTCTCCAACCTCCCCCGGGATATGGGAGAAGCTCTCCCGGAGGTGTGAGTTGAAGACCCTGCTGACAGAGGGTTCCACTAGACGTTCCCAACAGACCCTCACAATGCGCTTGGGCCTGCCAGGTCTGTCCAGCTTTGTCCCCTGCCAACGGATCCAACTCACAACCAGGTGGTGATCGGTTGACAGCTCTGCCCCTCTCTTCACCCGAGTGTCCAAAACACGCGGGCGAAGGTCAGATGACACGACAACAAAATCGATCATCGACCTCCGACCTAGGGTGTCCTGGTGCCATGTGCACTGATGGACACCCTTGTGTTCGAACAAGGTGTTTGTTATGGACAAACTGTGACTAGCACAGAAGTCCAATAACAAAACACCGCTCGGGTTCAGATTGGGGAGGCCGTTCTTCCCGATCATGCCCCTCCAGTTGTTACTGGCGTTACCGACGTGGCCGTTGAAGTCCCCCAGGAGAACAATGGAGTACCTCCCCTGGGAGGGGTACCTCTAGTACCCCTCCCAGGGACTCCAAGAAGGCTGGGTACTCTGCACTGCTGTTCGGCCCATAGGCCGAAACAACAGTGAGAGACATGTCCCCGACCCGAAGGCGCAGGGACGCCACCCTCTCGTTCACCGGGGTGAACTCCAACACGTGACGGCTGAGCTGTGGGACAATGAGCCCACACCAGCTCGCCGCCTCTCCCCATGGGCGCCAGAGAAGTGGAGGGTCCAACCCCTCTCAAGGAGTTGGGTACCAGAGCCCAAGCTGTGCGTGGAGGTGAGCCCGACTATATCTAGCTGGTACCTCTCAACCTCCTGCACAAGCTCAGGCTCCTTCCCCCCCAGCGAGGTGACATTCCACGTCGCTACAGCCAGATGCTGTGTCCGTGGACCGGGTCGTCGAGACACCCGTCCTCGACTGCTGCCCAGTCCTCTACGCACCCGACCCTTATGAGACCCTCTGCATGTGGTGAGAGCCCACAGGAGGGCGGACCCCACGTCGTCCTTTCGGGCTGGGCCCGGCCGGGCCCCGTGGGCAAAGGCCCGGCCACCAGGCGCTTGCATTCGAGCCCCAACCCCAGGCCTGGCTCCAGGGTGGGGCCCCGGCTGCGCCATACTGGGCGACGTCACGATCCTTGTTGTCTAATTTCAAAGGGTATTGGGAACTGCTCTTTGTCTGACCCGTCACCTAGGACCTGTTTGCCATGGGAGACCCTACCAGGGGCATAATGCCCCAGGCAACATAGCTCCTAGGATCATTCGGGTACACAAACTCCCCCACCACGATAAGGTGGCAGTTCAAGGGGTGGCAGTTACTGGTTTTAGTACTTCACCTGACACAGACACATGTGTGAAGTACTTCACCTGAGACAGGACACATGTGTGAAGTACTTCACCTGACACAGGACACATGTGTGAAGTACTTCACCTGACACAGACACATGTGTGAAGTACTTTCACCTGACACAGACACATGTGTGAAGTACTTCACCTGACACAGACACATGTGTGAAGAACTTCACACTGACACAGGACACATGTGTGAAGTACTTCACCTGACACAGGACACATGTGTGAAGTACTTCACCTGACACAGGACACATGTGTGAAGTACTTCACCTGACACAGGACACACTGGATGTTCTGTTCTGTCTCGTTTGCAGAGGCCAGTGAGACGTTACAGTCGTCTAACCTCCTGGAGACAGATGCAGGATAAGTCTCTCTGAGTCTGGTTTGGACAGTTTACCTTTGATTTTTGACGTGTTTTTTAGATGTAAAAAGCTGCAGATGTTATTGATTTGATGTGACTGTTAAAGTTCAAGTCTGAGTCCATTATACCTCTAGATTTCAGACTGATTTGAAGGTTTTAGAGAGAGAGAGACTGGAGGTGACTCTGACACTTTCTCTATGTCTCTGTGGGTCTGTGACTTTCATCTTGTCTGAGTTTATCTGGAGAAAGTAGTTTTTCATCCACACACTGATCTGATCAGTGTCAGAGTGAATCCACTGGTCCAGATTCACCTGCTGCAGTGACACATAGATCTGAGTCTCTGCAGAGTGTGACACATTATTGCTGTGTATTAACTGGCCTGTAGGGGGCAGCATGTAGAGACTGAACAACAGGGTCCCCCTGGGGCACCCCACAGCTCAGGGACATTTTATCTGAGACACATTTTCCAATTTCAACAAAGAACTCCCTGTTTTCTAGATGGACTTGAACCAGTTTAGTGCAGTAGCTCAGATGCCCTCCCAGTCCTCTAGTCTCTATAAGAGGATCATGATCCACAGAGTCAAAGACTCAGATCTAACAGGATCAACACTGAGACTTTGCCTGCATCAGTGTCAGGCGGATGTCATTTTGTCACCTTGATAAGAGCATCTCAGTCTGTGGTGGGTCTAAACCCGACTGGAAAATATCGAAAGAGTTGTTAATTTGGAGGAAGTTAATAAGCTGTTGGTAAACAACTTTTTTGAGGACTTTGCCTAAACACAGGAGATTTGAGAATTGGTCGGTAATTGTTCAATATTGTGGCATCAAGACTGTTCTTCTTTAGGAGAGGCTTGATAACTGCAGTTTTCAAAACTCTTGGGAATGTTCCAGATTGAAGTGACATATTAACTATGCAAACGAGTGGTGACAGCAAACTGAGCTCAGACTTTATAAATTTAGTGGGTAACACATCAAGGCAGCATGTAGATGAACTACATGGGCGAGTTTGTGTGAGGGACCAGGTGAGGGCCGAGGAGGTGGAGCAGGGGGGAGTTTGGGTGAGGGACCAGGTGAAAGATGTGGGGGGATAGGTGGATACAGGGAAGAGTTCAGCATAGTAACTCTTGACTGCACAATATTGGGAGTGAGGGGAGTCATCTTGGAAGGGCCATGGGTGAAGGTGGGGAGGAAAAGGAGAGTGAGGAGTCCCTAGAGGGAGTAGATGTAGCAAAGGGGACCCAGGGCTGGTCTGTGGGCAGAGGAGGTGATGGAGGTGCTGCTGGGACTGAAACCTCTGTTGGGGCTGTCACAGACAGGTTCAAGGCCTGTGACGAGGTCTGGGGGAAGTGACGCTGGAGATGGGTCCTTCACTTTGGGAGGGTGGTGCTGCTGCCTACTTGTTCTCTGGGGGTGGCGGTGGTGGTGCTGCTGAATCCCTCGCTGGGGGAGGTGGTTGTGCTGCTGGTGGTGACTCCTTCACTGGGGGAGGAGGTTGTGCTGCTGGTGGTGACTCCTTCACTGGGGGAGGAGGTTGTGGTAGTGGTGGTGCTGCTGGTGGTACTGACACATTGGCTTTGTCTCTGGCTGGCGCAGCAGGAATGCTTCTGTCTTTCCTCTTTTCTCTCACTGGCCCAGGACCCTGTCCAGGCCGGTGCCTCAGAGCGTGGATGAGGTTACTCCGTCAGCACTCTCACTCCACTTCTGCTCAGGTGTCTGGGTGGAGGAGGTTATCCGTCAGCACTCTCACTCCACCTCTGCTCAGGTGTCTGGGTGGAGGAGGTTATCCGTCAGCACTCTCACTCCACCTCTGCTCAGGTGTGGGCCAACAGTTCCTCTCGTTTCCAGAACAGATCAAAGTTCTCAATGTAGTGCAGTCCTCTGATCGCACACGTGTTGAACAGCCATGTGTTCAGCTGAAGCAGCCTTGTGAATTTGTTCATCTTCCTTCTGTCTATGCTGGGAAGAGGTCCACTGATGAATGTCTGAACCTCCACTTTATCAAGCTCCTCAGATAATTCAATGAAATTCTTTTTCAAGATTTCAGTCTGATTCATTCCGGTGTCGACTGCACCACGAGCACAATCAGCTGTTTAATTCCTCGGTGTGTTGACAAAACTTTTGGGAGGAGTTTTGTCTCAGAGACAGTGAGACTGTGACAGGAGCAGGTTTGATTCCACTGTGAGTCACATCTCTGATAGCACCATCTCCTCGCAGCAGAGTATCTCTGACCTTGAAGTTTGGCACAGATCGCATGTCTGTCTCTTTTGCCAACTTCATTTCTCTTGTTTTGTGACAAAAATCCATTTTCTGTTTGTATATTAACATCAACATCAGTCTGTGACAGTGGCAGAAATCTGTTTGTAGCTGTATTTTAGGTGATGTAACTATATTAGCATTGGCTTTTATCACTTGTTGCGTTGGCTTGTCGTTCTTGTCTTTACAAAGTTTTGGAAAAGACACCGTATCACTCAGGTTTAAGTTGAAAGTCGCAGTTTTTTCACCCCCATCTCTGAAAGTAACGGTGGGCTGCAGACCTCTGAAGTCACAGGGAGCGTCCAGTGAAGTCCTTTTTCAAATTTTAAAACAAATATCTGGCTTGTAGCTCATTAATTTGTTGTTGATAGTTCCAACAGCGTTCGCAGAAAGAATTCCTTTGGTTTCTTCCCCCGAACATGTCGCTGGCTCGTCAAAAATGTTGTTAAAAATGTAAAAATGGTTTAAAAGTCTTGGTTTACTTAAAAGAAAATCATAACTAAACAAATCTCCCAGCACTGGAAGAGGTAAAATGATTAAAAAACAAAGTAAAGAAGGAAGCAGCAGGAGCAAGCAAGATTTGCGTCTGCACTCTTCAGAAGCAGGAAGCAAGAGCCAAACAAAGAGAACAATGGTAAATAACTTTCAGTGACTTTGCTTAAAAACAGCAGATTTGAGATTGGTCGGTAATTGTTCAATATTGTGGCATCAAGACTGCTCTTTTTAGGAGAGGCTTGATAACTGCAGTTTCCAAAGCTCTTGGGAATGTTCCAGGTTGAAGTGACATCTTAACTATGCAAACGACTGGTGACAGCAAACTGTTGAGCACAGACTTCAGAAATTTTGTGAAACATCAAGGCAGCAGGTAGATGAACTCAGACTGGTGACGATCTCTTGGACAGTTTTGTCAGTTACAGGTGCAAAGTGAGTCAGCTCTCAATGTCTAGATGGCTGCAGGTGTGTTATTTGCATTGTGGAATTGATGGCATTTTGATTCCCTGAACCTTGTTATTAATGAATACTGCAAACTCATTGTACATGTGCATCTTTTCTCGGTAAATCTCATAATGTACCTGGAACTTTGACTTGTGCCATTCCCTGTCATGATCCACGCTTCCCTGCTCCTGTCTTGCCTCCTGTGTCTCCTCTCCCCCTCCCTCACCTGCCTGACTCCAGAGCTGGGCCCTGGCTCCTCCCACATGCACCTGCAGCCCATCAAGGCAATTAACGCAGCTGCGGGAGGATAAAAGGAGCCAGGACCCAGCTCTCTCCTTGCCAGGTCGCCTGATCTTCACCGTGTGTCTGTGTGCTGTTCACATCACTGCTTGTCCTCGTGTCTCGGCTGTGCTTCCTGTCCGTGTCCTGCCTGTGTTCTCCGACCCTGTCTCCCGGTACCGGCTGTGTTTCCCATCTCATGTCTACCCTGCACCTCTGGACCCTGGGACCCCGTCACCTGGGTTGTGTTGTTCTGTCAATAAACACCCTTAAACTTGCCCCAAGTCCTGCATCTTTGGTCCGCCTCACACCCCACATTACGACATTCCCATTTGGCCCTCCTGTGCTCACTTTTCTATGTATATATATGCAAATATATGCATAGAAATATGCAAATCATTTTCATGATAAATCAAAAGTAAAAAAAAGTCATTTTTACAGAAAAGTAAAAAATTTGGATCTGAACTTCACTTACTTTTGAGGGCAATGGTTCTTTCCAACATATTCCCATGAAGTTGGTCTTATTCATTCCATACAGGTCCAGAGAATATAATCCAGTGAAGAAATTATGTCCACAAAATACGTTAGATCCTCCATGTCCAAGCTGCTGCAGAAAAGTTTTCCAAACATGAAATCTGCTCTGTCACTTTTTTCAAATTCTGTTGTCGGTTTCAGACATAATACACTTCAGACAGCACCAACTTTGCTTCTCAAACTAAACACTAAACATATGCGTTATCTTCTGATTGACACCAAGGTTGGCCAATCAGGTTGGGGTTGTGGGTTAGGGTAGCGACAGTGACACCTGGAGGGGCGTGATTGGGAAGAACGGCCTCACTGATCTGAACCAGAGCAGTGTTCTGTTATTGGACTTCTGTGCTAGTCACAGTTTGTCCATAAAAAACACCATGTTCGAGCACAAGGGTGTCCGTCAGTGCATGTGGTACCAGGACACCTTAGGTCGGAGGTTGATGATCAACTTTGTAGTCAGTGTGGTTGGAGAGCTGCTGACCTTGACAAGGGATGTTGTCAGACGGTGGAAGGAAAACTTTGAGGATCTCTTCAATCCCACTGTCACGTCTTCAGAGGAGGAAGCAAAAACTGGGGACCCGGAGGTGGACTCGTCCATCACCCTGGCTGAAGTCACTGAGGTGGTTGGCAGCTCCTTGGCTGACACGTCTCTACAATATCACGTGGCGGTTGGGGACAGTACCTCTGGACTGACAGACTGGAGTGGTGGTCCCTCTGTATAAAAAGGGAGACCGGAGGGTGTGTTCCAATTACAGGGGAATCATACTCCTCAGCCTTCCCGGTAAGGTCTATTCCAGGGACTGGAGAGAAGAAACCAACCGATAGTCGAAACTCGGATCCAGGAGGAGCAGTGTGGTTTTCGTCCTGGTCGTGGAACACTGGACCAGCTCTATACTCTCCATCGGGTGCTCGAGGGTTCATGGGAGTTTACCTAACCAGTCCACAAGTTTTTTGTGGATCTAGAGAAGGCATTCGACCGTGTCCTTCATAGTTTCCTTTGAGGGGTGCTCTGGGAGTATGGGGTCCGGGGCCCTTTGCTAAGGGCTGTCCGGTCCCTGTATGTATGATGTATCATTGCCGGCAGTAAGTCAGACTTGTTCCCGGTGCATGTTGGACTCCGCCAGGGCTGCCCTTTGTCACCGGTTCTGTTCATTATATTTATGGACAGAATTTCTAGGCGCAGTCAGGGGCTGGAGGGGGTCTGGTTCGGGAACCACAGGATCTCATCTCTGCTGTTTGCAGATGATGTTGTCCTGATGCTTCTTCGAGCCAGGACCTGCAGCACTGGGGCGGTTTGCAGCCGAGTGTGAAGCAGCTGGGATGAGAATCAGCTCTTCTAAGTCTGAGGCCATGGTTCTTGACCGGAAAAAGGTGGTTTGCCCTCTCCGGGTGGGTGGTGAGCCCTTGCCTCAAGTGGAGGAGTTCAAGTATCTCGGGGTCTTGTTCACGAGTGAGGGAAGGATGGAACGTGAGATTGACAGGCGGATCAGTGCAGCGTCCGCAGTGATGCGGTCGCTGTATCGGTCCGTTGTGGTGAAGAAGGAGCTGAGTCAAGCTCAAGATTTACCTCAATCTACGTTTCTACCCTCAGCTATGGTCATGAGCTCTGGGTAATGACCGAAAGGATAAGATCATGGATACAAGTGGCTGAAATGAGTTTCCTCCACAGGGTGACTGGGCGATCCCTTAGAGATAGGGTGAGGAGCTCAGTCACACGGGAGGAGCTCAGAGCAGAGCCGCTGCTCCTTCACGTTGAGAGGAACCAGCTGAGGTGGCTCGGGCATCTGCTCAAGATGCCTCCCGGACGCCTCCCTAGGGAGGTGTTCCAGACTCCGGAGAAGACCTAGGACACGCTGGAGGGAATATGACTCTCGGCTGGCCTGGGAACATCTTGGGGTCCCACCAGAGGAGCTGGAGGACGTGTCTGGGGTGAGTGAAGTCTGGGAGTCCCTGCTTAGACTTCTGCCCCCACGACCCGGCCCCGGAAAAGTGGAAGAAAATGGAAAAAGCATTCACAAAAGAACTTCACTACTGCGTAATTAATTATGCTCCAAAAGAAAAGGACCCACCAAAAAGTGGGTCAAAGGTCATAATGTCAGGGATACACAAGGAGACCATTAGGAGGCATCTTACAGGCCCATCTGTCTCTTAGGGACAGAACTCCACTGAGAATCTTTGTGCTGGAGAAGCTTTGAGCAGCGTCAGACTCGACCATCATCAATGCAACATCTGCAAGAAAAATTAAGGCAACACTGGATGGAAATAAATCTTGTGACATTGTAGAAGTGAAATCGAAACAATTCCACAGCGAATGTGCCGTAATCTAAGCTAAAGACGGAAAAACCAAATATTAGAGTGTGTGACCTTTTTTTTTTTCTTTTTGCTGCAGACTTCTTTTTTTTTTTTTTTTTGGCCAGGAAGTGTATATCAGAAGAACATTAAACATCCAAACTGCTGCCAACAAACCTGTCCACCCTCAATGCTTCTTGTGTTAGAAGCTGAGAAGGCGTTTGATGGGCTGGACTGGGCATGTTTAAATTATACACTGGAAACATATCGTTGGAGTCCTGCCTTTTTAGTTGGATCACTACTGTCAACAAAGAGCCAGCTTCAAGAATCAGTCAGTGCTCTGAGTCTTTCAAGGTGAAGAGAAGTTTACAATAGGAGCACAACACGTGTTTTCAGATGCTAAAATGTGATGATGTCATACTTACTTTCTATTAGTGACTAGGCCCTAGAATGTGCTGCAACAAGAAACTGTATTTGAACAAAACTGATTTTAGTTGCCCTGATCTGAATTAAAGATGATTGGCCTATAGAATATTTTCATTTGAGTGTTTCATTTGTACTGTGCTAAAACGGTAATAGTAACTAGACAGATAAAAGTATTGAGGCATTAACCAGTACAACAGACAACTGGTCTAGACTGAGACTAAACCAGTAAAGCCACATTTCCTTGTAGAAAGAGCCTGATGAAGGTGGTGTTTGTTGATAAGTTTATAAAGCTGCCTCCTCAAACCAAAGCACTGTGGCACTACACTGATCCTTTACACTTTGTTCCTCTTTGATTCTCTTTTGTATAGTTTGACTTGTGCCCAATGACCCTGTGTGTGTGACTGTAAACTGCTCACACAGTCTCTTTTGAACTCTGATAAAACATGTGTGTGTGCCTTTAAGAGGCGGAGCTTCCTGCTTCCTCCTCAGATCCACACAGAGCTGTGGGTGCAGCTCTCACTCTGAACTTTCACTCGTGTCGAAGTCAAACTGTTTCTGATCCAGGAGAGATGGCGCAGAAAGCACTCGACCAAGAAGCCTTTTCCTGCTCCGTGTGTTTGGATCTACTGAAGGATCCTGTGACTATTCCCTGTGGACACAGCTACTGCAGGAACTGTGTCCAACAGCACTGGGACCAAGAGGACGAGAAGCAGCTCTACAGCTGTCCTGAATGTCGCCTCAGCTTCAGCCCCAGGCCTGTCCTGGGTAAAAACATCATGTTAGCAGCTGTAGTAGAGCAGATGAAGAAGACAGCGCCCCCTGCTGCCCTCTGCTATGCCGGACCTGAGGATGTGTCCTGTGATGTGTGCACTGGGAGGAAGCTGAGAGCTGTCCAGTCCTGTCTGCAGTGTGTGGCCTCTTACTGTGAGCGCCACCTACAGACTCATTATGAAGCTGCAGCGTTTAAGAAACACCAGCTGGTGGCGCCGTCTCACAGGCTCCAGGAAAACATCTGCTCTCAACACGACAAAGTGATTGAACTATTCTGCCGCAGTGACCAGCAGGTGCTTTGCTCCCTGTGTGTGGACCAACATAAGGGTCATGACATAGTGACCTCTGCCTCAGAGAGGGCTCAGAGGCAGGCAGAGCTGCCGGCCAGGAGGGCCCTGCTGCTCCAGAGCCTCCAGCACAAAGACAGACAGACCTGAAGAGGCTCCAACAGGAGGCCCAGGACATCAGCCGCTCTGCCCAGACAGCAGTGCAGCGCAGCGACGACAGCTTCAGAGACATGGCCCTTCTCCTGGAGAAAAGACGCTCTGAAGTGGAGCAGCAGATCCGCTCCCAGGAGCAGACCCGACTGAGCCGAGTCCAAGAGCTCCAGGACCAACTGCAGCAGGACGTGAGGGGGCTGAAGAGGAGCCTCTCTGAGCTGGACACACTGGAGCTCACCCAGGATCATAACCAGTTTATACAGCGCTACGCTTCACTGTCCCCACACACACAGAGCACAGAGCCAGCCACCATTCACACAGGGGACCGGGGATACTTTGAGGAAGTGACCAGAGCTGTGTCCAAGCTCAGGGACACACTCCAGCTCACTCTGAGTCCAGTCCAGGTTTTACTGTCACCAGCTGAACTCAGCTCCAGAGACGACTTCTTATATTATTCTACAGAAATCACTCTGGACCCAAACACAGCTCACACCAAACTGTCTCTGTCTGATGGAAACAGAAGAGTAACAGTTATGAGAGAAAACCAGAGTTATCCAGATCATCCAGACAGATTCAGTGGATGGTATCAGGTCCTGAGCAGAGAGAGTCTGACGGGCCGATGTTACTGGGAGGTGGAGTGGAGCGGGGAGTGGGCTCGTATAGCAGTTTCATACAGAGAGATTCAGAGGAAAGGCTCTGATGAATGTTTATTTGGAAACAATGATAAATCCTGGGCCTTACACTGTGACAAAACCAGTTGTTCATTTTTCTTTAACAAAGTCCAGTCCCGGGTGTCAGGTCGGGTCGGGTCCAGAATCGGGGTTTACCTGGACCACAGTGCAGGGGTTTTGGAGTTTTACAGCGTCTCTGAAAGTACCATGAGCCTCCTCCACAGAGTCAGGACCAGGTTCACTCGGCCTCTCTACTCTGGGGTCAGGATTTATAATCCTGGAGACTCTGCACATTTCACTAAACTGAAATAACAGCTTTGTTCTCCACAGTCTGGGATCAAATTTGTGCCTCTTATTTTTGACAAATTTGAAAAAAAGTTGAAAGTATCGATACTGAAAAATAAATAAATTACTATTATTTTTGTTTTGAAATTTGAGTTATTTTGTTAAACTTTTCTAAACTTGATCAAATGTGACATGTGGAGAGTTCAAATCATGACAAAATCTTGATCTAATAAAACATGGCCCATTTTCCACAGTATTGAGTTGATCGGTGTCATTCTGGTGTTTTTCTCAGGACATAACTGTACTGTTTGTGTTTGTGTACTGTTTGTGTACTGTTTGTGTACTGTTTGTGTACTGTTTGTGTAGTGTTTGTGTACTGTTTGTGTACTGTTTGTGTACTGTTTGTGTAGTGTTTGTGTACTGTTTGTGTACTGTTTGTGTACTGTTTGTGTACTGTTTGTGTACTGTTTGTGTACTGTTTGTGTACTGTTTGTGTTCTGTTTGTGTACTGTTTGTGTAGTGTTTGTGTACTGTTTGTGTACTGTTTGTGTACTGTTTGTGTACTGTTTTGTGTAGTGTTTGTGTACTGTTTGTGTACTGTTTGTGTACTGTTTGTGTACTGTTTGTGTACTGTTTGTGTAGTGTTTGTGTACTGTTTGTGTACTGTTTGTGTACTGTTTGTGTACTGTTTGTGTACTGTTTGTGTACTGTTTGTGTACTGTTTGTGTACTGTTTGTGTAGTGTGTGTTTTTGTGTGTCTCAGGGGCTGCAGATGGACCACAGCATCTCTTCACTGTTTCCTTTGAATTATGTGACTAATAGTGTTCATACTGTTACTGCAAAACTAAACTCAGACTCTACATATTTGACATCTACATTTACATCTGTTTTGAACTTTGAACTTGATTTACACTTTCAATTCCAACGTTGTTCCTCATGTAATGTAAGTGTATGTAAGTCTGTCTGTAAATGTCAAAGTCATTCTGTTATATCATGGCACTTTTCAATCATAAACACATTCACAAATCAATCTGTACAAGAAAATCAATAAATCAATCAAATAAGAAAATCTTTGTTTGTCCTGTGGGGAAATTGCAGTGTTGTAACAGCAAAGGACAGACAAAAAGTCCAAACTCTTCCAGATAAATAAGGATTTAAATCGGCCAGTTACACAAGTGGAACTAAAATACATGTGAAAAATATCACAATATACTTTGAACATGATAAATACTTGTACAGTAAACTCCATTATGTACAATAAGTATCTATGGGCAGCAGAGGTGGGTAGTACTCAGTTACATTTACTCAAGTACATTTACTGGAGTCACTTTGGAATAAAACTGTACTTTTGTGACACTTTTAAGGCCTCATACTTGTACTTGTACTTGAGTAATATATGGTACAGAGACGAAGACTAAACCAGGACTTAACCAGGACTAAACCAGGACTAAATCAGGACTAAACCAGGACTAAACAAGGACTAAACCAGGACTTCATTAGAATCGTTTGGATGTGTAAAACATGCACAAAAATACCACATGGGGGCGCTGTTTTGTGCTTGACATGTCACTGCATAAATGTGGGTCTCATGAGATGAACTCTCGCTGTTATCAGCCTCTATATCCAAAAAACATCATCTCTGTTTTCTTCCTGTTTCATAACTTGTGTAAACTTGTGTTACCACAGTTTGACCAGCAGATGTCAGTGTTGTACAAGACTCCTCCCACAAATCAGTCACCCCACCATGAAGTGTGGGGAGTGATGCAAATACAACAGATTGTCTCAAACCATTTTCAGATTATTTCAAACTGTTTCAAACTATTTCAGTTGACAAGGTTCTACAGGGTTTGGCCCCAAGCACCAACTCCACAAGTGACACAAACAAAAGTCTCATTTAGGCAAAACACAGGGTCATACAGGGTCATACAGGGTCACACAGGGTCATACAGGGTCATACAGGGTCACACAGGGTCACACAGGGTCATACAGGGTCATACAGGGTCATACAGGGTCACACAGGGTCATACAGGGTCATACAGGGTCATATCAGGGTCATACAGGGTCATACATGGTCATATCAGGGTCATACAGGGTCATATCAGGGTCATACAGGGTCATATCAGGGTCATATCAGGGTCATACAGGATCATATCAGGGTCATATCAGGGTCATACAGGGTCATACAGGGTCATATCAGGGTCATATCAGGGTCATACAGGGTCATATCAGGGTCATACAGGGTCATACAGGGTCATATCAGGGTCATATCAGGGTCATACAGGGTCATACAGGTCATATCAGGGTCATATCAGGGTCATACAGGGTCATACAGGGTCATATCAGGGTCATATCAGGGTCACACAGGGTCATACAGGGCCACACAGGGTCATACAGGGTCATACAGGGTCACACAGGGTCATATCAGGGTCATACAGGGTCATATCAGGGTCATATCAGGGTCATACAGGGTCACACAGGGTCATATCAGGGTCATATCAGGGTCATACAGGGTCATACAGGGTCATACATGGTCATATCAGGGTCATACAGGGTCATATCAGGGTCATATCAGGGTCATACAGGGTCATATCAGGGTCATATCAGGGTCATACAGGGTCATACAGGGTCATATCAGGGTCATATCAGGGTCATATCAGGGTCATACAGGGTCATATCAGGGTCATATCAGGGTCATACAGGGTCATATCAGGTCATATCAGGGTCATATCAGGGTCATACAGGGTCATACAGGGTCATATCAGGGTCATATCAGGGTCATATCAGGGTCATACAGGGTCATACAGGGTCATATCAGGGTCATATCAGGGTCATACAGGGTCATACAGGGTCATACAGGGTCATATCAGGGTCATACAGGGTCATACAGGTCATATCAGGGTCATATATCAGGTCATACAGGGTCATATCAGGGTCATACAGGGTCATATCAGGGTCATACAGGGTCATACAGGGTCATATCAGGGTCATATCAGGGTCATATCAGGGTCATACAGGGTCATATCAGGGTCATACAGGGTCATACAGGGTCATATCAAGGTCATATCAGGGTCATATCAGGGTCATACAGGGTCATACAGGGTCATATCAGGGTCATATCAGGGTCATACAGGGTCATATACAGGGTCATATCAGGGTCATACAGGGTCATACAGGGTCATATCAGGGTCATATCAGGGTCATATCAGGGTCATACAGGGTCATACAGGGTCATATCAGGGTCATATACAGGGTCATACAGGGTCATACAGGGTCATATCAGGGTCATACAGGGTCATACAGGGTCATATCAGGGTCATACAGGGTCATACAGGGTCATATCAGGGTCATATCAGGGTCATATCAGGGTCATACAGGGTCATACAGGGTCATATCAGGGTCATATCAGGGTCATACAGGGTCATACAGGGTCATATCAGGGTCATACAGGGTCATACAGGGGTCATACAGGGTCATACAGGGTCATATCAGGGTCATATCAGGGTCATATCAGGGTCATACAGGGTCATATCAGGGTCATATCAGGGGTCATATCAGGGTCATATCAGGGTCATATCAGGGTCATAGGGTCATATCAGGGTCATACAGGGTCATATCAGGGTCATATCAGGGTCATACAGGGTCATATCAGGGTCATACAGGGTCATACAGGGTCATACAGGGTCATATCAGGGTCATACAGGGTCATACAGGGTCATATCAGGGTCATACAGGGTCATACAGGGTCATATCAGGGTCATACAGGGGGGTCATACAGGGTCATATCAGGGTCATATCAGGGTCATATCAGGGTCATACAGGGTCATACAGGGTCATATCAGGGTCATACAGGGTCATACAGGGTCATATCAAGGTCATATCAGGGTCATATCAGGGTCATACAGGGTCATCAGGGTCATACAGGGTCATATCACAGGGTCATACAGGGTCATACAGGGTCATACAGGGTCATATCAAGGTCATATCAGGGTCATATCAGGGTCATACAGGGTCATACAGGGTCATACAGGGTCATATCAGGGTCATACAGGGTCATACAGGGTCATACAAGGTCATATCAGGGTCATATCAGGGTCATATTATAATTAATATGCAATGTTTAATAAAGTAACATAAATAAATATGACCCAGAACATGTTTTTTCCTGCATATGTGGTCAGCTGTACCACTGAGCCACAGTAATACTGGCTCTGATTCTAAGGGTTTTGAGTGTTGTCATGACAAGGTTCATCATGTAACTTTCCTGGTGGGGGTGTGTCTCCATGGAGATGTCATTGCATTACTGAAGACATGGGCCTAAAACCTGCATCCTACCGTGACTGAGCGGGCTCGCCTCTCCACAGATCTGACCTGGCAATCTGCTCGTTTCCACAGCTATTACCATAAAGTGTGAAACATTCTAGGCAACTCCTCCCTGAACCGCCACCTTAACGTGGAGGAGGGTTTGAGCACCTGACCTGGGAGCTCTGCTGTCGGGGGCTTCGTGCTCCTCGTAGGGTCCCCCATGGCCTGAAGAAGAAGTCCTACCGAGCCTTGTTGGCTTGTGGGGCTCCTGAGGCAGCTGACGAGTCCCGGAGGGTCAAGCGTGCTGCGGCTCGTGCTGCGGCTCGTGCTGCGGCTCGTGCTGCGGCTCGTGCTGCGGCTCGTGCTGCGGCTCGTGCTGCGGCTCGTGCTGAGCCAAAGCTCTCGATTTACCTCAGTCTACGTTCACCTCACCTATGGTCATGACTCTGGGTCATGACCGAAAGGACAAGATCACAGATACAAGCGGCAGAAATGAGTTTCCTCCGCAGAGTGGCTGGACGCTCCCTTAGAGACAGGGTGAGGAGCTCAGTCACACGGGAGGAGCTCGGAGTAGAGCCGCTGCTCCTTCACGTCGAGAGGAACCAGCTGAGGCTCGGGCATCTGCTCAGGAGCCTCCTGGACGCCTCCTTAGGGAGGTGTTCATGTCCCACTGGAAGAGGAGGAGGTCTCGGGGGTTTCGTGTCTCCAGGACTCCCAGGTCTCTCTGGACCTGGGAAACCTGCATCGTTTGTCGGGGGTCCCTCTCCACAGAGTGACTCCTCGGAATGTGCTTTTCCACAGCTATTACCATAAAGTGTGAAACATTCTAGGCTCTCCTCCTGAAAACGCCACCTTAACGTGGAGGAGGGTTTGAGCACCTGACCTGGGACGCTCTGCTGTCGGGGGCTTCGTGCTCCTCGTAGGGTCCCCCATGGCCTGAAGAAGAAGTCCTACCGAGCCTTGTTTGGCTTGTGGGGCTCCTGAGGCAGCTGACGAGTCCCGGAGGGTCAAGCGTGCTGCGGCTCGTGCTGCGGCTCGTGCTGCGGCTCGTGCTGAAGGCTCGTGCTGCTGCTCGTGCTGCGGGCTCGTGCTGCGCCTCGTGCTGAGCCAAAGCTCTCGATTTACCTCAGTCTACGTTCACTTCACCTATGGTCATGACTCTGGGTCATGACCGAAAGGACAAGATCACAGATACAAGCAGAAATGACCCGCAGAGTGGCTGGAGCTCCATTAGAGACAGGGGAGGAGCTCAGTCAACACCTTCAGAGGTGCTCGGAAAGAGCAAATCTGCTCAGGAGCCTCCTGGACGCCTCCTTAGGGAGGGTTCATGTCCCACTGGGAGGAGGCCCCGGGGACGACCCAGGACTCCCAGGTCTCTCTGGCCTGGGAACGCCTCGGGGTCCCACCGGAGGAGCTGGAGGACGTGTTTTTGTATTGTGCTTGTGTCTCTATGGTTCTCATCTCTGTGGATCATTCTGTTATAATTTACACATTTTAAATCACAATCTTCACCTAAAACCATTTCAGAAAAGAAACAAATCCACTGACTTTCACGCTAGAAAACTGTAAAGTCCAGTGGAGCCGACGTCGCCGTAAACATCATCACAGCAAAGAGCCACATGCTGTAGCGCCCCCTATGGACAGACACATCACACTACAGCAGCACTTTTTTTTTTAACATTTGGATCAAAAAATCGACGACGCGACGCTGCAGAATCCTACAAGTATCACTAATGAAGAAAATAAGGTGGAGGAGGTGAAAACAGGGGCAGATCGACAAAATGGCGTCTTGAAAAAAGTGGATTAAAGATTAAACTCAAACATGAATCTCTCCAAATACAACTTCAGAGACTCAACGAGCAGAAACGACGAGAATCTGGAGAAACATCTCAACAATTTTCATCACTGCTCAGATTTAAACGTCAGGTCCTGTTTTATTGTGAAAGCGGAAGTTCACGGGCTGTGCTTCGTGCTCGCGGTGTGGAGCTTTTCCTCTCGGGCGCAGTGTGGGAGGCAGCGCGGACACATCAGTCCCAGCGCAGCGGCGAGAGGAGCTGGATCTGTGCGCTCCAGCCCCGCGCTCCAGCCCCGCGCTCTGCTGCTCCCCGGCCCCGGACACCCACCGGAGCAGCGCCCCTCCCGGAGGATTCCCGTGTGGATATTTCCTTCACCATGGCGACGTTAGGGCCGGAGTGCGCCTCTCGCCCCCCGGTCTCCCCGCTCGCCTCTGCCCCGCTCCAGAGGCACATCGTCTGCGTAAACCTGCCCCACACCCGCGGACTGGAGCGCGCTCTGGAGGAGGCGGCGCTCAGCGGGGTGCTCAACCTCAGTGCGCGCAAAATGAAGGAGTTTCCCCGGACTGCGGCGAACCACGACCTGGCGGACACGGTGGAGGCAGGTGGGTCCAGTCCAACCCCAGAAAAGAGCCCAGAAATGTGCTCCGGGTCTGGGTTATTTTTAGAAGAGCCGTTTCCGTTTGGAGGATGACGG
Organism: Periophthalmus modestus; assembly: GCA_019594935.1. Classification (NCBI taxonomy): domain Eukaryota; kingdom Metazoa; phylum Chordata; class Actinopteri; order Gobiiformes; family Gobiidae; genus Periophthalmus; species Periophthalmus modestus. The sequence goes on along the minus strand of JAIEZT010001302.1, from coordinate 738,316 downwards.
GATGTGTTGCGGTGTTATGTGGCAGGATGCAGCGCTGGACTCACTTTATATCATTTAGCCGATATATTTATAGATTAGACTTTAAAGGTGAGGCTCTTAAAGGTCCGTGTTCCCCCGTCCTCTGGTCTGTTATTATAATGTCTCCTCATCACAAACACACCTGGACACGTGCTTTTGTTTCATTCTCACGCGTTTAACACACAAACCCGCACTCCAAACACTCTGTTCCACCTTGTGACGTCATCACGTGGTAATACAGGAAGTGCTCCTAAAACTGATATGAAACAAAACTCAACTCCAGGTCTGTTTGTGAGGAGAGAACAGAACACGGATTAACACAGACGGGAGAGTTTTAAAGTTTTTTGATGTGGTTTTTACAGAGACTGTGGCCGAGCTCAGTCAAACGGTTGATCTTCGGTGGGTCTGATGTGGAACCTGTGCAGCTTAAATCCACATGTTCCACAGTTTTAGGTTTTGAAAAGGCAGAGTCTCAGTTTCATCTCGTCTGGTTCAAAAGTCCAGAACAACACGAGCCTCAGAGCCAGACCAGGTTTAGTTTCACTTTCACTCTTCAGGAAATTAACACGACTAAACCAGGACTAAACCAGGTCTAAACCAGGACTAAACCAGGACTAAACCAGAACTAAACCAGGTCTAGACCAGGACTAAACCAGGTCTAAACCAGGACTAAACCAGGACTAAACCAGAACTAAACCAGGTCTAGACCAGGACTAAACCAGGTCTAAACCAGGACTAAACCAGGACTAAACCAGGACTAAACCAGGTCTAAACCAGGTCTAAACCAGGACTCAACCAGGTCTAAACCAGGTCTAAACCAGGACTCAACCAGGTCTAAACCCGGACTAAACCAGGTCTAAACCGGGTCTAAACCAGGACTCAACCAGGTCTAAACCAGGTCTAAACCAGGACTCAACCAGGTCTAAACCCGGACTAAACCAGGTCTAAACCGGGTCTAAACCAGGTCTAAACCAGGTCTAAACCAGGACTAAACCAGGTCTAAACCAGGTCTAAACCAGGTCTAAACCAGGACTAAACCAGGTCTAAACCCAGACTCAACCAGGTCTAAACCAGGTCTAAACCAGGACTCAACCAGGTCTAAACCCGGACTAAACCAGGTCTAAACCGGGTCTAAACCAGGACTCAACCAGGTCTAAACCAGGTCTAAACCAGGACTCAACCAGGTCTAAACCCGGACTAAACCAGGTCTAAACCGGGTCTAAACCAGGTCTAAACCAGGTCTAAACCAGGACTAAACCAGGTCTAAACCAGGTCTAAACCAGGACTAAACCAGGACTAAACCAGGACTAAACCAGATCTAAACCAGGTCTAAACCAGATCTAAACCAGGTCTAAACCAGGACTAAACCAGGACTAAACCAGGACTAAACCAGGACTAAACCAGATCTAAACCAGGTCTAAACCAGATCTAAACCAGGTCTAAACCAGGACTAAACCAGGACTAAACCAGGACTAAACCAGGACTAAACCAGGTCTAAACCAGGACTAAACCAGGACTAAACCAGATCTAAACCAGGACTAAACCAGGTCTAAACCAGGACTAAACCAGGTCTAAACCAGGTCTAAACCAGGACTAAACCAGGTCTAAACCAGGACTAAACCAGGTCTAAACCAGGACTAAACCAGGTCTAAACCAGGTCTAAACCAGGACTAAACCAGGTCTAAACCAGGACTAAACCAGGTCTAAACCAGGTCTAAACCAGGACTAAACCAGGACTAAACCAGGTCTAAACCAGGACTAAACCAGGTCTAAACCAGGACTAAACCAGGACTAAACCAGGACTAAACCAGGACTAAACCAGGTCTAAACCAGGTCTAAACCAGGACTAAACCAGGACTAAACCAGGTCTAAACCAGGTCTAAACCAGGTCTAAACCAGGACTAAACCAGGACTAAACCAGGTCTAAACCAGGTCTAAACCAGGACTAAACCAGCTCTAAACCAGGACTAAACCAGGACTAAACCAGGTCTAAACCAGGTCTAAACCAGGACTAAACCAGGACTAAACCAGGTCTAAACCAGGTCTAAACCAGGACTAAACCAGGTCTAAACCAGGTCTAAACCAGGTCTAAACCAGGACTAAACCAGGTCTAAACCAGGTCTAAACCAGGACTAAACCAGGTCTAAACCAGGTCTAAACCAGGTCTAAACCAGGACTAAACCAGGTCTAAACCAGGTCTAAACCAGGACTAAACCAGGACTAAACCAGGTCTAAACCAGATCTAAACCAGGACTAAAGCAGGTCTAAACCAGGACTAAACCAGGACTAAACCAGGTCTAAACCAGGACTAAACCAGGACTAAACCAGGTCTAAACCAGGACTAAACCAGATCTAAACCAGGACTAAACCAGGACTAAACCAGGTCTAAACCAGGTCTAAACCAGGACTAAACCAGGTCTAAACCGGGTCTAAACCAGGACTAAAGCAGATCTAAACCAGGACTAAAGCAGGTCTAAACCAGATCTAAACCAGGACTAAAGCAGGTCTAAACCAGGTCTAAACCAGGACTCAACCAGGTCTAAACCAGGACTAAACCCAGTCTAAACCGGGTCTAAACCAGGTCTAAACCAGGTCTAAACCAGGACTAAACCAGGTCTAAACCAGGTCTAAACCAGGTCTAAACCAGGACTAAACCAGGACTAAACCAGGACTAAACCAGGACTAAACCAGATCTAAACCAGGTCTAAACCAGATCTAAACCAGGTCTAAACCAGGACTAAACCAGGACTAAACCAGGACTAAACCAGGACTAAACCAGATCTAAACCAGGTCTAAACCAGATCTAAACCAGGTCTAAACCAGGACTAAACCAGGACTAAACCAGGACTAAACCAGGACTAAACCAGGTCTAAACCAGGACTAAACCAGGACTAAACCAGATCTAAACCAGGACTAAACCAGGACTAAACCAGGTCTAAACCAGGTCTAAACCAGGACTAAACCAGGTCTAAACCGGGTCTCTAAACCAGGACTAAAGCAGATCTAAACCAGGACTAAAGCAGGTCTAAACCAGATCTAAAACCAGGACTAAAGCAGGTCTAAACCAGGACTAAACCAGGTCTAAACCAGGACTAAACCAGGTCTAAACCAGGTCTAAACCAGGACTCAACCAGGTCTAAACCAGGACTAAACCAGGTCTAAACCAGATCTAAATCAGGACTAAAGCAGGTCTAAACCAGGACTAAACCAGGACTAAACCAGGTCTAAACCAGGACTAAACCAGGACTAAACCAGGTCTAAACCAGGACTAAACCAGGACTAAACCAGGACTAAACCAGGTCTAAACAAGGACTAAACCAGGACTAAACCAGGTCTAAACCAGGTCTAAACCAGGACTAAACCAGGACTAAAGGAGGACTAAACCAGGTCTAAACCAGATCTAAACCAGGACTAAAGCAGGTCTAAACCGGGTCTAAACCAGGACTAAACCAGGTCTAAACCAGGACTAAACCAGGTCTAAACCAGGACTAAACCAGGACTAAACCAGGTCTAAACCAGGACTAAACCAGATCTAAACCAGGTCTAAACCAGGACTAAAACCAGGACTAAACCAGGTCTAAACAGGTCTAAAACAGGACTAAACCAGGACTAAACCAGGTCTAAACCAGGACTAAAGCAGGTCTAAACCAGGTCTAAACCAGGTCTAAACCAGGTCTAAACCAGGACTAAACCAGGACTAAACCAGGTCTAAACCAGGACTAAACCAGGACTAAACCAGGTCTAAACCAGGTCTAAACCAGGACTAAAGCAGGTCTAAACCAGGTCTAAACCAGGACTAAACCAGGATTAAACCAGGACTCAATCTGCAGGGTTTGTGTGCTAAACATTTTATTTTCTTAATCGTTGATACTCGTTGGATTCTGCAGCGTCGCTCTGTCCATAGGGGGCGCTACAGCAAGCGGCGCTGTGTTGTGATGATGTTTACAGTGACGTCAGCTCCAATGGACACCACAGTTTTCTGTTTCTTTTATTTTGTGGTTTTAGACGAATATTGTGATTTAAAATGTGTAAATTATAACAGAATGATCATAGTTACAGAGACAAAAGTTCTGAATTTAGTCTAATCCTGCTCAGAGGTCCCTGCGCTCTCAGGGTGAGGTCCCTGTTCTCTCAGGGTGAGGTCCCTGTGCTCTCAGGGTGAGGTCCCTGCTCTCTCAGGGTGAGGTCCCTGTTCTCTCTGGGTGAGGTCCCTGTTCTCTCTGGGTGAGGTACCTGTTCCTGTTCTCTCAGGGTGAGGTCCCTGTGCTCAGGGTGAGGTCCCTGCTCTCTCAGGGTGAGGTCCCTGTTCTCTCTGGGTGAGGTCCCTGTTCTCTCTGGGTGAGGTCCCTTCCCTCTCAGGGTGAGGTCCCTTCCCTCTCTGGGTGAGGTCCCTGTTCTCTCAGGGTGAGGTCCCTGTTCTCTCTGGGTGAGGTCCCTTCCCTCTCAGGGTGAGGTCCCTTCCCTCTCTGGGTGAGGTCCCTGTTCTCTCAGGGTGAGGTCCCTCTTCTCTCTCTGGGTGAGGTCCCTTCCCTCTCAGGGTGAGGTCCTTTCCCTCTCAGGGTGAGGTCCCTGTTCTCTCGGGTTGAGGTCCCTGTTCTCTCGGGTTGAGGTCCCTCTTCTCTGGGTGAGGTCCCTGTTCTCTCTGGGTGAGGTCCCTGCTCTCTCAGGGTGAGGTCCCTGTTCTCTCTGGGTGAGGTCCCTTCCCTCTCTGGGTGAGGTCCCTGTTCTCTCTCGGGTGAGGTCCCTCTTCTCTGGGTGAGGTCCCTGTTCTCTCGGGGTGAGGTCCCTGTTCTCTCAGGGTGAGGTCCCTTCCCTCTCTGGGTGAGGTCCCTGTTCTCTCGGGGTGAGGTCCCTCTTCTCTGGGTGAGGTCCCTGTTCTCTCAGGATGAGGTCCCTCTTCTCTGGGTGAGGTCCCTCTTCCCTGGGTGAGGTCCCTCTTCTCTGAGTGAGGTCCCTCTTCTCTGGGTGAGGTCCCTGTTCTCTCAGGATGAGGTCCCTCTTCTCTGGGTGAGGTCCCTGTGCTGGTTGTGTTTCAGTGGAATGCAGTGAGGAAGAGGAGGTGCTTCCTGCTCCACCTGCTCCACACTGACACAGTTCATGTAGCACTACAGTGTCTGCAGTACAAGAGGGAGGAGGAGCTGCAGTTGTAGTAGTTGTAGTTGTAGTTGCTGTAGTAGTAGTAGTTGTAGTTGCAGTTGTTGTAGTAGCAGTAGTAGTTGTAGTTGCAGTAGTAGTAGTAGTAGTATTTGTAGTTGTAGTAGTTTTGGTAGTCGTAGTAGTTGCAGTTGTTGTAGTAGTTGTAGTTGTAGTAGTTGTCGTTGCAGTTGTAGTAGTTTTAGTAGTTGTAGTAGTTGCAGTTGTAGTAGTAGTTGTAGTTGCAGTTGTAGTTGTAGTAGTAGTTGTAGTTGCAGTTATAGTAGTAGTAGTAGTAGTAATTGTAGTTGCCATTGTAGTAGATTTAGTAGTAGTTGTAGTAGTTGCAGTTGTAGTAGTTGTCGTTGCAGTTGTAGTAGTAGTTGTAGTTGCAGTTATAGTAGCATTAGTAGTAGTAATTGTAGTTGCAATTGTAGTAGATTTAGTAGTAGTTGTAGTTGCAGTTGCAGTAGTTGTAGTTGTAGTAGTAGTTGTAGTTGCAGTTGTAATTGTAGTTGCAGTTGGTGTAGTAGTAGTTGTATTTGCAGTTGTAGTATTAGTTATAGCTGCAGCTGTAGTAGTTGTTGTATTTGTAGTTATTGTAGTAGTAGCAGTAGTCGTTACTTTTGTTATACTAGTAGGTGTAGTTGTGTTAATAGTAGTACTAGTTGTAGTTGCAGCTGTTGTAGTAGTTGTAGTAGTAGTAGTTGCAGTTGTAGTAGTAGTAGTTGTAGTTGTAGTTGCAGTTGTACTAGTAGTTGTTGTATTTGTAGTTAATTTAGTTATAGTAGTAGTAGTTTTAGTTGCAGTTGTAGTATTTGTAGTAGCAGTAGTCGTTGCAGTTGTTGTAGTAGTAGTTGTAGTTGTAGTAGCAGTAGTTGTTGTAATAGTAGTAGTTGTAGTTGTTGTAATAGTAGTACTAATTGTAGTTGCAGCTGTTGTAGTAGTTGTAGTTGTAGTAGTAGTTGTTGTAGTTGCAATTGTAGTAGTTTTAGTTGTTGTAGTTGTACTTGCAGTTGTAGTAGTTGTAGCTGCATAGTAGGTCTTGTATTTGTAGTTATTGTTGTAGTAGTAGTAATAGTTTTATTTGCAGTTGTAGTTGTTCTAGTAGCAGTAGTCATTGCAGTTGTAATAGTAGTTGTAGTTGTAGTAATAGTAGTTGTAGTAGTTGTAGTAGCAGTAGTAGTTGTAGTTGCAGTTGTTGTTGTAGTAGTTGTAGTTGCAGTCATAGTAGTTGTAGTAGCAGTAGTAGTTGTAGTTGCAGTTGTAATAGTAGTTGTAGTTGTAATAGTAGTTGTAGTACTAGTTGTAGTTGCAGTTGTTGTAGTTGTAGTAGTAGTAGTGTAGTAGTAGTTGTAGTACTAGTTGTAGTTGCAGCTAGTTGTAGTTGTTGTAGTAGTAGTTGTAGTTGCAGTAGTAGTAGTAGTTGTGGTTGTAGTAGTAGTTGTAGTAGTAGTTGTAGTTAGAGTAGTAGTTGTAGTTAGAGTAGTAGTAGTAGTTGTTGTAGTTGTAGTAGTAGTTGTAGTAGCAGTAGTAGTAGTAGTTGCGGTTGTAGTAGTAGTAGTTGTAGTTGTAGTAGTAGTACTAGTTGCAGTAGTAGTAGTAGTTGCAGTAGTAGTAGTAGTTGCGGTTGTAGTAGTAGTTGTAGTTGCAGTAGTAGTAGTAGTTGCAGTAGTAGTAGTAGTAGTAGTTGCGGTTGTTGTAGTAGTAGTAGTAGTTGCAGTAGTAGTTGCAGTAGTAGTTGCGGTTGTAGTAGTAGTTGTAGTTGCAGTAGTAGTAGTAGTAGTAGTAGTTGCGGTTGTAGTAGTAGTTGTAGTTGCAGTAGTAGTAGTAGTTGCAGTAGTAGTAGTAGTAGTTGTAGTTGCGGTTGTAGTAGTAGTTGTAGTTGCAGTAGTAGTAGTAGTTGCAGTAGTAGTAGTAGTAGTAGTTGCGTTTGTAGTAGTAGTAGTAGTTGCAGTAGTAGTAGTAGTTGCAGTAGTAGTAGTAGTTGCGGTTGTAGTAGTAGTTGTAGTTGCAGTAGTAGTACTAGTTGCAGTAGTAGTAGTAGTTGCAGTAGTAGTAGTAGTAGTTGTGGTTGTAGTAGTAGTTGTAGTTGCAGTAGTAGTAGTAGTTGCAGTAGTAGTAGTAGTAGTTGCGGTTGTAGTAGTAGTAGTTAGTAGTAGTAGTAGTAGTAGTTGCAGTAGTAGTAGTTGTTGCGGTTGTAGTAGTAGTTGTAGTAGTAGTACTAGTTTCAGTCGTAGTAGTAGTTGCAGTAGTAGTAGTAGTAGTTGCGGTTGTAGTAGTAGTTGTAGTTGCAGTAGTAGTTGTAGTTGCAGTAGTAGTAGTAGTTGCAGTAGTAGTAGTAGTAGTAGTAGTAGTAGTAGTAGTAGTTGCAGTAGTAGTAGTTTTGCAGTGTAGTAGTAGTAGTAGTATAGTTAGTTGTAGTTTGCAGTAGTAGTAGTAGTAGTGGTAGTAGTAGTAGTAGTTGTAGTTGTAGTAGTTGTTGTTGTTGCAGTAGTAGTAGTTGTTGTTGTAGTAGTAGTAGTTGTAGTTGCAGTAGTAGTAGTAGTTGCAGTAGTAGTAGTAGTAGTTGTAGTTGCGGTTGTAGTAGTAGTTGTAGTTGCAGTAGTAGTAGTAGTTGCAGTAGTAGTAGTAGTAGTTTGCGTTTTGTAGTAGTTAGTAGTAGTTGCAGTAGTAGTAGTAGTTGCAGTAGTAGTAGTAGTTGCGGTTGTAGTAGTAGTTGTAGTTGCAGTAGTAGTACTAGTTGCAGTAGTAGTAGTAGTTGCAGTAGTAGTAGTAGTAGTTGTAGTTGTGGTTGTAGTAGTAGTTGTAGTTGCAGTAGTAGTAGTAGTTGCAGTAGTAGTAGTAGTAGTTGCGGTTGTAGTAGTAGTAGTAGTTGCAGTAGTAGTAGTAGTTGCAGTAGTAGTAGTTGTTGCGGTTGTAGTAGTAGTTGTAGTAGTAGTACTAGTTTCAGTCGTAGTAGTAGTTGCAGTAGTAGTAGTAGTAGTTGCGGTTGTAGTAGTAGTTGTAGTTTCAGTAGTAGTTGTAGTTGCAGTAGTAGTAGTAGTTGCAGTAGTAGTAGTAGTAGTAGTAGTTGTAGTTGCAGTAGTAGTAGTAGTTGCAGTAGTAGTAGTAGTAGTAGTAGTTGTAGTTGCAGTAGTAGTAGTAGTAGTGGTAGTAGTAGTAGTAGTTGTAGTTGTAGTAGTTGTTGTTGTTGCAGTAGTAGTAGTTGTTGTTGTAGTAGTAGTAGTTGTAGTTGTAGTTGTAGTAGTAGTTGTAGTTGTAGTTGTAGTTGTAGTAGTAGTTGTAGTTGTAGTTGTAGTTGTAGTTGTAGTAGTAGTTGTAGTTGTAGTTGTAGTTGTAGTTGTAGTTGTTGTAGTTGTAGTCATCTAAAGGGGCGACAGTGGCTCAGTGGTGGAGAGTTGTTCCTCCAACCTGAAGGTCGGAGCATTGAGTTCTGCTCAGAACAAGTTCTGTCGTTGTGTCCTTAGGCAAGACACTTGACCCTGTGAATGAGTGATGGTGGTGGTGGTGTTGGAGATGGTGTTGGAGGTGGTGTTGGTGGTGTTGAAGGTGGTGTTGGTGGTGGCGTTGGTGGTGTTGGAGGTGGTGTTGGTGGTGGCGTTGGTGGTGTTGGAGGTGGTGGTGTTGGTGGTGGTGGTGTTGGAGGTGGTGTTGGAGGTGGTGGTGTTGGTGGTGGTGGTGTTGGAGGTGGTGTTGGTGGTGTTGGAAGGTGGTGTTGGAGGTGGTGTTGGTGGTGGTGGTTGGGTGGTGTTGGAGGTGTGGTGGTGTTGGTGGTGTGGTGGTGTTTGGAGGTGGTGTTGGTGGTGGTGGTGGTGTTGGTGGTGGTGGTGTTGTTGGTGGTGTTGGTGGTGTTGGTGGTGGTGTTGGTGGTGTTGGTGGTGTTGTTGGTGGTGTTGGTGGTGTTGTGGTGTTGGTGGTGTGGTGGTGTTGGTGGTGGTGTTGGTGGTGTTGAAGGTAGTGTTGGGTGGTGGGTGTTGGTGGTGGAGGTGGTGTGGTGGTTGTGTTGAAGGTGGTGTTGGTGGTGTTGTTGGTGGTGGTGTTGGTGGTGTTGGAGGTGGTGTTGGTGGTGTTTGAAGGTGGTGTTGTGGTGGCGGCGTTTGGTGGTGTTGGAGGTGGTGTTGGTGGTGTTGGTGGTGGCGTTGGTGGTGTTGGAGGTGGTGGTGTTGGTGGTGTTGGAAGTGGTGTTGGTGGTGTTGGAAGTGGTGTTGGAGGTGGTGTTGGAGGTGGTGTTGAAGGTGGTGTTGAAGGTGGTGTTGGTGGTGGCGTTGATGGTGTTGGAGGTGGTGTTGGAGGTGTTGAAGATGGTGTTGGTGGTGTTGGAGGTGGTGTTGGAGGTGGTGTTGGAGGTGGCGTTGATGGTGTTGGAGGTGGTGTTGGAGGTGTTGAAGGTGGTGTTGGTGGTGTTGGAGGTGGTGTTGGAGGTGGTGTTGGAGGTGGTGGTGACAGCCTCACTTCTGTGTTTACAGTATCACCATCACCAGTGTGAAGAATGAGTCTAGTGCAGAGCTTTGAGAGACTGACGAGACTGAAGTACAGTACAGAAGTACTGAAGTACAGTACAGAAGTACTGAAGTACAGTAGAGAAGTACTGAAGTACAGTACAGAAGTACAGTACAAGTATAAGGCAGTTGTTGTAGTACTTTCTTCTGCGTCACGTTTTTCCGTCGTCATGTCTGATTTCATGACCCGCCCATGTCTCTCTCTGATTGGTTAATCCGTCTGTCAGTCACATGTCCTTGAGAGTTGACCAGTTAAAGCTCCAGTGTGTAACCTCTGAAGGTGGAGTGTGTGGAGGTCCAGGAGCAGGAAGCGTCTCCACCTCTGCAGGACACAGCTGGTTCCTCTGAGGACTCAGGACTCAGATGTTACATAAGCAGCTCCTCAGGTCAGAGTCTGTGAACGTTTAAAATGAACCAGCTCTGGTTTTATGTTTTTAAGACACGATTAAAGCTCAAGTACCAGACGTTTTCTTATAAATGAGGCGATTTTAACTTTTAACAGTGAGAGTGACGCTCAGCTACAAGTGAAGCTCATCGAGGCCAGAGCAGCTACAGCGACTAATCTGGAGCAGAGTCCCAACCCCGAGTGTCATAGCAACCAAAGAGCCAATCAGGAGCGAGGCTGTTGAAGGTAACGCCCCTTCCAGCCCACACCACTGGTTTAACAGGGAGAGAGCGCTTAGCAACGCTGTCAATCAAACCTGTTGCTAACGCTATGTGATTTACAGACACAGACGTGAAATAAAAACCCCAGGATCATGTAGAGGGTTAAAACCAGGACTAAACCAGGTCTAAACCAGGACTAAACCAGGTCTAAACCAGGTCTAAACCAGGTCTGAACCAGGACTAAACCAGGTCTAAACCAGGTCTAAACCAGGTCTGAACCAGGACTAAACCAGGTCTAAACCGGGACTAAACCAGGACTAAACCAGGTCTAAACCAGGTCTGAACCAGAACTAAACCAGGTCTAAACCAGACTAAAAACCAGGTCTAAACCGGGACTAAACCAGGACTAAACCAGGTCTAAACCAGGTCTGAACCAGAACTAAACCAGGTCTAAACCAGGACTAAACCAGGTCTAAACCAGGACTAAACCAGGACTAAACCAGTACTAAACCTGGACTAAACCAAAACTAAACCAGGTCTAAACCAGGTCTGAACCAGGACTAAACCAGGACTAAACCAGGTCTAAACCAGGTCTGAACCAGGACTAAACCAGGTCTAAACCGGGACTAAACCGGGACTAAACCAGGACTGAACCAGGACTAAACCGGGACTAAACCAGGACTGAACCAGGACTGAACCAGGACTAAACCAGGACTAAACCAGGTCTAAACCAGGTCTGAACCAGGACTAAACCAGGTCTAAACCGGGACTAAACCAGGTCCATGTGTCTTATCAGTCTCATTTCTGTCAGTGGGACTTGTTAAGTATCGATACTCGCTCAGATGAGTCTGTAGTTTCGATACTAGTCTTAGTATCGGTTCATATAAAGTAAAAGTCTCTCGGTCGGGGGGTGTCTGTCTCGTGTCGGTTTGTTCTGAATCTGCTGCAGGAATACAGAACATCATCCACATGTGACCAGCCTACTGTCACAGGCCCCTCCTCCTGCGTCACAGGCCCCTCCCCTGCCGTCCCCTGGCCCTCCCCCTGCCGTCACAGGCCCCTCCCCCTGCCGTCACAGGCCCCTCCCCCCTGCCGTCACAGGCCCCTCCCCCTGCCGTCACAGGCCCCTTTTCCTGCTGTCACAGGCCCCTCCCCCCCTGCCGTCACAGGCCCCTCCCCCTGCCGTCACAGGCCCTCCCCCTGCCGTCACAGGCCCCTTTTCCTGCCGTCACAGGCCCCTCCCCCTGCCGTCACAGGCCCCTCCCCTGCCTGCCGTCCCTGCCGTCACTGCCCCCTCCCCCTGCCGTCACAGGCCCCTCCCCCTGCCGTCACAGGCCCCTCCCCCTGCCGTCACAGGCCCCTGCCGTCCCCCCTCCCCCTCATCTCATATGTGGGTCAGTGAGTCTGGGGGGTTGTTTACAGTGCTCTGTGTGTTTGCTGCCAGATTGAAAAAGAAAAAAAAAAAACATCCCCCTCTTTAATCCTGTTATCTCAGCCTCCTCTGCCCCCGCACTCCTCCTCCTCAATCACTCCGTCCTCTTTTCTCTTCTCTCTTTCTCCATCTCTCCGTCTCCCTGTCTCCCTGTCTCTTTCTCTCTATTTCCCTCTTTTTTCTATCATCTCTCCCTTAATTTTTATCATATCTCCCTCTCTCTCTCCCTCTTTCTCCCTCTCTATCCTCTCTCTTTCTCTTTCTGTCATACTCCCCCTCTTACTCTCTCCCTCCCTCTCTCTCTCTCTCTTCCTCTCTCCCTCTTTCTCTCTCTCGCCCTGTCCCGCTCTCTCTTTCTGTCTTCTTCCGCTCCCTCTCTCCCTCTCTGCCTCTTCCTCTCTCCCTCTTTCTCTCTCTATTCTCTCCCTCTCTCTCTCTCTCCCTGTCCCTCTCTCTCTTTCTTTCCTCTTCCCTCCCTCTCCCCCCCCTCTCTCTCTCTCTCTCCTCCTCTCTCTCTTCCTCTCTCTCTCTATCCTCTCTCTTTCTCTCTCTCCCAGTCCGTCTCTCTCTCTCTCTCTCTCTCCTCTCCTCTCCCCCCCTCTCTCTGTCTCTTCCTCTCATCCCTCTCTATTTTTACACTCGTTTTCCTTCCTCTTTTTGCTCTGTTTATTTATTCATATTCTGCTCTCAGCCCTGTCACTTCAGTGTGACTGTACCCTTCATGTAATGCAACTACTACATACTACTACTTCTACTACTACTACTACTACTACTACTACTACTACTACTACTACTACTACTACTACTACTTAGTACTACTACTATCTACCACTATTAGTCCCACTACTACATAATACTACAGCTACCGGTGATACTTCTTCTTCTAGTAAAAGGGTGAAAAACTCTCCAAACCATGACATATGTGTCTGATCAAACTGCACTGACCACACCACAGCTGCAGGGGGCGCTCAAGGAAACAGTGTGTTCATATAGATACAGAGTGAACGTGTGAATCGTGACTTTTTACAGGTAAAGACCAAAAAATCCCAACTCTTCAGCTCCGTCTCTCACTCCTCCTCGTCTGAATAACACGACCCCCACCACAGACACACTTCCTGCTCCATCGACTCTGGCTCCAGTTCATTTTCTATTGAAAAACTGTGCACCTGCTTCCTGCAAAACAGTGGTGTGGGCGGGAAGGGGCGTTACCTTCAGCAACCTCGCTCCTGATTGGCTCTTTGGTTGCTGTGATACTCAGAGTTGGAATTACAAAAAACAGGACTAAACCAGGACTAAACCAGGACTAAAACAGGTCTAAACCAGGTCTAAACCAGGTCTAAACCAGGTCTAAACCAGGACTAAACCAGGACTAAACCAGGACTGAACCAAGACTGAACCAAGACCGAACCAGGACTGAACCAGGACTGAAGCAGGACCGAACCAGGTCTAAACCAGGACTAAACCAGGACTAAATCAGGTCTAAACCAGGACTGAACCAGGACTGAACCAGGACTGAACCAGGACTAAACCAGGTCTAAATCAGGACTAAACAGGTCTAAACCAGGTCTAAACCAGGACTAAACCAGGACTAAACCAGGTCTAAACCAGGACTAAACCAGGTCTAAACCAGGTCTAAACCAGGATTAAACCAGGACTAAACCAGGACTAAACCAGGTCTAAACCAGGACTAAACCAGGACTAAACCAGGACTAAACCAGGACTAAACCAGGTCTAAACCAGGACTAAACCAGGACTAAACCAGGACTAAACCAGGACTAAACCAGGTCTAAACCAGGTCTAAACCAGGATTAAACCAGGACTAAACCAGGACTAAACCAGGTCTAAACCATGACTAAACCAGGACTAAACCAGGTCTAAACCAGGACTAAACCAGGACTAAACCACCTCTGTAAATGTGGAGCGTTAGTTTGGCTCTGGTCTGTTTCTGTTTCAGTGTCTGCTCTTTGAAGCAAAAGTAGGTTATGAGACTGTGCCCTCCTCCTCCTCCTCCTCCTCTTCCTCTTCATCCTCCTCTTCATCTTCCTTATCTCTCTCTTTTCTCCTCCTCTCTCTTTGATTCCTCTGTTCTTAAAAACTGGATATTTTACTTCTATGGGGTATTAAAGAGCCTGGGAGAGATCTCTATATTACTCAAACATGCATGGATGACATCTAAGAGAGGAGGAGGAGGAAGAGGAGAAGAGGAGGAGGAAGAGGAGGAGGACCAGGAAGAGGAGAAGAGGAGGAGCAGGAGAAGAGGAGGAGGAAGAGGAAAAAAGGAGGACAAGGAGCAGGAAGAGGAAAAGAGGAGGAAGGTGGAGGAAGAAGAGGAGGAGGGAGGAGCAGGAAGAGGACGAGGAGGAACAGGAAGAGGAGTAGGAAGAAGAGGAGGTGGAACAGGAAGAGGAGAAGTAGGAAGAAGAGGAGGAGAAGGTGGAAGAGGAAGAGTAGGCAGAAGAAGAGGATGAAGAGGGGGAGGAAAATGAGGAGGAGAAGGTGGAAGAGGAGGAAAATGATCATGAGGAGGAGGAGGAGGAAGAGCAGGAGCAGTGGTAGGATGTAGGTCAGTGTCCCTCCTCTGGGACGTGATTATGTGACACTGATGTTGATGATGATGAGCAGGAGGAGGAGGAGCAGGAAGAGGAGAAGGAACAGGAAGAGGAGAAGTAGAAAGAAGAGGAGGAGAAGGTGGAAGAGGAAGAGGAGGAGTAGGCAGAAGACGAGGAGGAGCAGGAGGAGGAGCAGGAGCAGGAGGAGGAGGAGCAGGAGGAGGAGGAGCAGGAGGAGGAGCAGGAGGAGGAGCAGGAGGAGGAGCAGGAGGAGGAGCAGGAGGAGGAGGAGGAGTAGGCAGAAGGAGAAGGAACAGGAGGAGAAGTAGGAGAGAAGAGGAGGAGAAGGTGGAAGAGGAAGGAGTAGGCAGAAGTAGAGAAGAGGAGCAGGAGGAGCAGGAGGAGTAGGCAGGAGGAGGAGGAGCAGGAGGAGGAGCAGGAGGAGGAGGAGGGGAGGAGGAGCAGGAGCAGGAGGAGCAGGAGGAGGATGTAGGTCAGTGTCTCTCCTCTGGGACGTGTTTATGTGACCTGCTGATCCGACTCATCAAAAACACTGGAGCTGTGTTTGAGTCTGTAACATCTCCACAGCTCAAAGCTCTGTTCCACCTTGTGATGTCATCAGGTGGGGGTTTAAAGTTAGCTCCTCCTCCTTTTACCTTTAGTTCAGTCGTAGCTCACATGAGTTTGTGGAAGTAGGAAGTTAAAGTCATACTTCGGAACATTCTCCAGGGCGATTGATACGTTTTATGGTCATACTGTGGAATGACATCTCCATGGAAACTCCTCCCCCTCCAGTCAGGTTTGTGGAGAGGCGAGCCCTGTCTGTCTGTGGCTAAAAGTGGAGCTTTTAGAGATTTTATTTGAATATTGTGACTTTAATGTGCCAGTTCTAGTGTAATGTGTCGTCAAGTGTGGTCCATGTTGTGAGAGTCGTATCGGGTATCGAGTATCGAAACTAGAGACTCGTTTGAGCAGGTATCGATACTGAAAAAGCCCCATTGACAGAAGTGAACCTGAGCTGCAGCAGAACAAGTATAAGACCTGTAGACTAGTGTACACCACGGACTGTTTATGTAAACGGACCTGCTACCCTGCTAACCTGCTAGCGCCGCGTTCAAACAGGAAGTGAGCATGTGCGACTGGCTCCAATTCACTTTCTATTGAAAATCTATTACTCCTCTCTCTGTAACTGCTGCTGTCAGACTTATTTTGGTCTTAAATGTTCGTATTAACCCGCTGTACTTTTTTTTTTTTTTTTTTTTTTAGTTATTTTGAGTTTATTTTTCTTTCTTTCTTTTTTTCTCTTTGTTTTTTAAAAATTATTTTAAGTTTTTTTTTTTTTTTTTTGTGTGTTTTGTTGTTTTTTGTTTTTTTTTGTTATTTTGACTTCATTTATTAATTTTTTTGTTATCGTTAGTTGTTTTTTTTTTTGTTTTTTTTTAGTTATTTAAAGTTTTGTTTTTTTTTTGTTTGTTTTTTTGTTTTTTTTGTTATTTTGAGTGTTTTTTTTTTTCTATTTGTTATTTTTGAGTTGTTTTTTTTTGGTCTTAATTTTTTTGTTTTTTTTTATTTTTAGTTTCTTTTTTTAAAACTGTGTCTCTCTCTGTCTCTGCTGCTGTCAGACTCATGTTGGTCTTAAATGTTCGTATTAACCCTCTACATGATCCTGGGGTTTTTATTTCACGTCTGTGTCTGTAAATCAACATATGAACATTAATAACAGACACATCAGGTCCTTCTTTCCCCGACGTCGCTCCTGTTAGCGTTAGCAACAGGTTTGATTGACAGCGTTGCTAAGCGCCCGCTCCCTGTTAAACCAGCGGTGCAGCGGGAAGGGGCGTCACCTTCAACATTCTTGCTCCTAATTGGCTCTTCGGTTGCTATGATACTGACTTGAACCTACTGCACACTGAGGAAGTCCCACCTAATGTGGAAAATCACATTCTATTGTGTAAAGAAAGACTCGGAATCGGTATCAAGTATCGAGTATCGAGTGTGTGTTCCTCAGTGTGTACGTTTGAAGAGTTGCTGTGGTGCTGTGGTCTCTGTGCAGCTGCAGCACATGGACTGAGTCTGAATCTGCCCTGAACAGGAAGAGGAACCACTGCACCCAAAACCACAGCTAAATGTGGACTACAGCCACAGCGCCGCGCTAAAGAGGGGTATCTACTGCTGTGGGGTATTAAAGAGGGGTATCTACTGCTGTGGGGTATTAAAGAGGAGGTATCTACTGCTGTGGGGTATTAAAGAGGAGGTATTTACTGCTGTGGGGTATTAAAGAGGAGGTATCTACTGCTGTGGGGTATTAAAGAGGAGGTATCTACTGCTGTGGGGTATTAAAGAGGGGTATCTACTGCTGTGGGGTATTAAAGAGGAGGTATTTACTGCTGTGTGGGGTATTAAAGAGGAGGTATCTACTGCTGTGGGGTATTAAAGAGGAGGTATCTACTGCTGTGGGTATTAAAGAGGGTATCTACTGCTGTGGGGTATTAAAGAGGAGGTATTTACTGCTGTGGGGTATTAAAGAGGAGGTATCTACTGCTGTGGGGTATTAAAGAGGAGGTATTTACTGCTGTGGGGTATTAAAGAGGGGTATCTACTGCTGTGGGGGTATTAAAGAGGAGGTATCTACTGCTGTGGGGTATTAAAGAGGGGTATCTACTGCTGTGGGGTATTAAAGAGGAGGTATCTACTGCTGCTGGGGGGTATTAAAGAGGGGTATCTACTGCTGTGGGGTATTAAAGAGGAGGTATTTACTGCTGTGGGGTATTAAAGAGGAGGTATCTACTGCTGCTGTGGGGTATTAAAGAGGAGGTATTTACTGCTGTGGGGTATTAAAGAGGAGGTATCTACTGCTGTGGGGTATTAAAGAGGGGTATCTACTGCTGTGGGGTATTAAAGAGGAGGTATCTACTGCTGTGGGGTATTAAAGAGGGGTATCTACTGCTGTGGGGTATTAAAGAGGGGTATCTACTGCTGTGGGGTATTAAAGAGGAGGTATCTACTACTGCTGTGGGGTATTAAAGAGGGGTATCTACTGCTGTGGGGGGTATTAAAGAGGGGTATCTACTGCTGTGGGGTATTAAAGAGGAGGTATCTACTGCTGTGGGGGTATTAAAAAGAGGGGTATCTACTGCTGTGGGTATTAAAGAGGGGTATCTACTGCTGTGGGGTATTAAAGAGGGGTATCTACTGCTGCGGGGTATTAAAGAGGAGGTATTTACTGCTGTGGGGTATTAAAGAGGAGGTATCTACTGCTGTGGGGTACTAAAGAGGAGGTATTTACTCCTATGGGGTATTAAAGAGGGGTATTTACTGCTGTGGGGTATTAAAGAGGAGGTATTTACTTCTCATTAATGAAACTCCTGCACATCACACCAGGTTTGTGAAGTCGTAGTGAACAGTTTGTACCATGTTTTTGTCGATTTATGGAGGATTGTCGTGTGGAGCATGGGTGATGTAGACTTGTGGGCGGAGCCTCGTACAGGATCTCACAGCTAACAGTAAGGAGGGTTTGAACAGAGCTCAGGAGAGATCTCTAGATGACTCAAACATGGATGAGTCTAAAACCTCTTCAGACGAGTTTTTGACGAGGAGCAGATTAGAACATGGGGGAAAAGCTCAGAAAACCAGATTTCGCTCAATCCTCCTCACTGACCTTATGCATTCAAAACATCCTAATTACTCACCACGAGGAGTTTTAAAGCACTTTTCTCAACTTTCAGAGACCAGAGCGGAGTTTTTTGTCACAGTAATCAGTAATAACCAGCATAAACTAGCATGCTAACCCCATACTTCCTGAGACTCTTCACAGTAGTGGACTTATTTTGACCTCGAGAGCTGCTTTTATGGTATTTCTGTGCTGGGGCAGGACAAAAACATGTGAATCTTCAGATAATGAGACAAAGATGATATTTGTATTTATTTCTATCAGTCAAATTGGACTGTTCCACCTTGTGATGTCATCAAGTGGTAGTTTTGAAGTTAACAGCTCCTTTTACCTTTAGTTCAGACGAGATAAGTGGCAACTCCAGGACTGAAATGATCCAGATGATTCTAGTGAAGGTGGAGTTTAAAAACACAGTGGAGCACTTCCTGTATCACCACTTGATGACATCACAAGGTGGAACAGAGTGTTTTCAGTTTGAGAGACGAACTCTTTGTCTGTGTGTTAAACATGATGCACTTGACAGAGTTTTGTGTTGCACTTCTGGTGAGATGCACATCGATAAGAAACTCGCTCAGAGCCTCATGACCTTTGACCTGTGTCACATGGTCACACTTAAATAAACTGTTACATCTGCTGCTGACGCCGGATCTGTTTGTGGTTTTAGCAGCTCCACGTTTAAGACACAGCACAAACCAGAGAGCTGAGTCTGAGTCTGCAGAGATCGTCTCCCACACACGGGATCGGTAGAATTTACACTTTAAATCACAACATCGATGTAAAGGAAAAAATCTGCTGCATCACCGGACAGAAGTTTCAGAGCGAGGACGTTTGTCTTCTTCAGGTCGGGTCACAGGACACGTCTTACGTCTGTGAGAGGAGCTAACGACGCTAAAGCTAACACCAGTGTGTTTACTGTAGTGATGTGTAAAAGTATTAACAAACCGATACATCCTACAGTTTATCTTAATGACACAGTGTTGAAATCGCAGCTGTTTCAATCTATTTTTTGTATGTTTTACCAAATGATTCTTGTTTAGAGGAAAGAAACAAGTTTATGCAGAACATAGACTGACTGTTTTGATGATTAAAACAGAAATTCACTGATCCCTGTTTTATCTTGGGGTTTTGTTCTAAAAATAACCCTCAACAGGTGAAATCTGTGAAGTGTCAGCTTTATTTTTTTATTATTCTCTCTGTTTCTCGTCTGTCAAACCCTCACCACACACTTTATACACTTTTCTCACACATTAACATTTTCTCACATTTCTCTCTTGTTTAAACACAAAGTTCAAACCTTCGTCGGTGCCTTTGTCGGTGCAGAACGTTTCATCGACTTTGTGGGTTTTGTCGGGGAGGAAACATTGTTGTGGGTCTGGGGGCGGAGTTACAGATGGGGGCAGGTCTAAGGCTCCGCTCCTGTTCAAGAGGATTGTCTTTCCTCACAAAAATATCTTCTCTAACCTTTAAGGACTGGGCACGTTATAACTCGCCTCGACGTTTATCCTTCTGATCCTTATGTTAAAGGAAGTATCAGAATGTACATCAGACTGTGGTCCTGAGCTGCTCTCGTGTTGGTTCATTCTCTTCTGTAGATAAATGGAGTCGACACATCACTTTCTTTATGTCTCATGATTTTGAGCCGATTCTTGTCTGCTCCTTTAAACGTCGTCACAACAAAGCGCCACATGCTGTAGCGCCCCCTGTGGACAGACACATCACACTACAGCAGCACTTTTTTTAACATTTGGACCAAAATGACGACGTGACGCTGCAGAATCCTACGAGTATCAACGATTAAGGAAATAAAACTGGAGAAGGAAGAGCGGACGTGTTGAACACAGATGATTCAAACACGACCTCGTGGGCTGGAAGTGTTCATTCTTTCATCGTTCTCTCTCCTCCTCCTCCTCCTCCTCCTCCTCCTCTTCTCTACACACTCGCTCCTCTGTCTCTAGTCATCATCTGGACTAGAACCTTCACATGGTTTAGTCCTGGTTTAGTCCTGGTTTAGTCCTGGTTTAGTCCTGGTTTAGACCCGGTTTAGACCTGGTTTAGTCCTGGTTTAGTCCTGGTTTCGTCCTGGTTTAGTCCTGGTTTCGTCCTGGTTTAGTCCTGGTTTCGTCCTGGTTTAGTCCTGGTTTAGTCCTGGTTTCGGCCTGTCCTGGTTTAGTCCTGGTTTAGGTCCTGGTTTAGTCCTGGTTTAGTCCTGGTTTCGTCCTGGTTTAGTCCTGGTTTAGTCCTGGTTTAGTCCTGGTTTAGTCCTGGTTTAGTCCTGGTTCAGTCCTGGTTTAGTCCTGGTTCAGCCCTGGTTTAGTCCTGGTTTAGTCCTGGTTTAGTCCTGGTTTAGTCCTGGTTTAGTCCTGGTTTCGTCCTGGTTTAGTCCTGGTTCAGTCCTGGTTTAGTTCTGGTTTAGTCCTGGTTTAGTCCTAGTTTAGTCCTGGTTTCGTCCTGGTTTAGTCCTGGTTTAGACCTGGTTTAGTCCTGGTTAGTCCTGGTTTAGTCCTGTTTAGTCCTGGTTTAGACCTGGTTTAGTCCTGGTTTAGTCCCTGGTGTAGACCTGGTTTTAGACCTGGTTTAGTCCTGGTTTAGTCCTGGTTTAGTCCTGGTTTAGTCCTGGTTTAGTCCTGGTTTTTAGTCCTGGTTTTAGTCCTGGTTTAGTCCTGGTTTAGTTCTGTTTAGTCCTGGTTTAGTCCTAGTTTAGTCCTGGTTTAGTCCTGGTTTAGTCCTGGTTTAGACCTGGTTTAGTCCTGGTTGAGTCCCTGGTTTAGTCTGGTTTAGTCCTGGTTAGTCCTGGTTTAGACCTGGTTTAGTCCTGGTTAGTCCTGGTTTAGTCCTGGTGTAGACCTGGTTTAGTCCTGGTTTCGTCCTGGTTTAGTCCTGGTTGAGTCCTGGTTTAGTCCTGGTTTCATCCTCTCTGTGCAGATGAGGGTCAAAGGTCAGAGTTCATCATTAAAGTGACCTGTGTTGAATGAGCACTTCCTGTTTTGGGTCATGTGACGTCTCTGTCTGTCAGATGTGAGGTTTTTGACTCTTTGACTCTGATTCTCTGACAAAATGAAAGAGAAGAAGAGACGTTCTTCAAGTATCATCATTTCCTCCAACCTTTTGTTTTGTTTCAGTGTAAAAACGTCTAAACCCTGTAGTTCAGATCTGTACAAACATGTTCTGACACGAGTCTAGTTTTAGTTTGTCACTTCAGTCTCAGTCATTTCTTCTGGACGTGTTTAAAGAGGAGGTAGAAGTGAATACCTCCTCTTTAATACCCCACAGAAGTAAATACCTCCTCTTTAATACTCCACAGAAGTAAATACCTCCTCTTTAATACCCCACAGAAGTAAATACCTCCTCTTTAATACCCCACAGAAGTAAATACCTCCTCTTTAATACTCCACAGAAGTAAATACCTCCTCTTTAATACCCCACAGAAGTAAATACCTCCTCTTTAATACCCCACAGAAGTAAATACCTCCTCTTTAATATCCCATAGAAGTAATACCTCCTCTTTAATACTCCACAGAAGTAAATACCTCCTCTTTAATACCCCCAGAAGTAAATACCTCCTCTTTAATACCCCACAGAAGTAAATACCTCCCCTTTAATACCCCACAGAAGTAAATACCTCCTCTTTAATACCCCATAGAAGTAAATACCTCCTCTTTAATACCCCACAGAAGTAAATACCTCCTCTTTAATACCCCATAGAAGTAAATACCTCCTCTTTAATACCCCATAGAAGTAAATACCTCCTCTTTAATACCCCACAGAAGTAAATACCTCCTCTTTAATACCCCACAGAAGTAAATACCTCCTCTTTAATACCCCACAGAAGTAAATACCTCCTCTTTAATACCCCACAGAAGTAAATACCTCCTCTTTAATACCCCACAGAAGTAAATACCTCCTCTTTAATACCCCACAGAAGTAAATACCTCCTCTTTAATACCCCACAGAAGTAAATACCTCCCCTTTAATACCCCACAGAAGTAAATACCTCCTCTTTAATACCCCACAGAAGTAAATACCTCCTCTTTAATACCCCACAGAAGTAAATACCTCCTCTTTAATACCCCACAGAAGTAAATACCTCCTCTTTAATACCCCACAGAAGTAAATACCTCCTCTTTAATACCCCACAGAAGTAAATACCTCCTCTTTAATACCCCACAGAAGTAAATACCTCCTCTTTAATACCCCACAGAAGTAAATACCTCCTCTTTAATACCCCACAGAAGTAAATACCTCCTCTTTAATACTCCACAGAAGTAAATACCTCCTCTTTAATACCCCACAGAAGTAAATACCTCCTCTTTAATACCCCACAGAAGTAAATACCTCCTCTTTAATACTCCACTTTAAGTAAATACCTCCTCTTTTAATACCCCCACAGAAGTAAAACCCTCCCCTTTAATACCCCACAGAAGTAAATACCCTCCTCTTTAATACCCCACAGAAGTAATACCTCCTCTTTAATACTCCACAGAAGTAAATACCTCCTCTTTAATACCCCACAGAAGTAAATACCTCCTCTTTTATACCCCACAGAAGTAAAATACCTCCTCTGTAATACCCCACAGAAGTAAATACCTCCTCTTTAATACCCCACAGAAGTAAATACCTCTCCTCTTTAATACCCCACAGGAAG
This sequence comes from Periophthalmus modestus, assembly GCA_019594935.1. Classification (NCBI taxonomy): domain Eukaryota; kingdom Metazoa; phylum Chordata; class Actinopteri; order Gobiiformes; family Gobiidae; genus Periophthalmus; species Periophthalmus modestus. The sequence goes on along the minus strand of JAIEZT010001302.1, from coordinate 715,764 downwards.
TAAATACCTCCTCTTTAATACCCCATAGAAGTAAATACCTCCTCTTTAATACTCCATAGAAGTAAATACCTCCTCTTTAACCCCACAGACCCCACAGAAGTAAATACCTCCTCTTTAATACCCCATAGAAGTAAATACCTCCTCTTTAATACCCCAGAAGTAAATACCTCCTCTTTAATACCCCACAGAAGTAAATCCCTCCTCTTTAATACCCCATAGAAGTAATAGAAGTAAATACCGTCCTCTTTAATACCCCAATACCCCTCCTCTTTACTCATTTAATACCCCACACAAGTAAATACCTCCTCTTCTTTAATACCCCATAGAAGTAAATACCTCCTCTTTAATACCCCATAGAAGTAAATACCTCCTCTTTAATACCCCATAGAAGTAAATCCTCTTTAGTACTCCATAGAAGTCCTCCTCTTTAATACCCCATAGAAGTAAATACCTCCTCTTTAAATACCCCCATAGAAGTAAATACCCTCCTCTTTAATACCCCATAGAAGTAAATACTTGCTCTTGTGAACTTTTAGCCGAGTCTCTTTTTTAAACATCTGTGGAGTTGCGTTTTGTGTCATTCACCTCATGACATCATCAGGTGGTACTCCATGTTTGTGCTTGTTTGTGTTTTTAAAGCTCATTTACGTTCGCCTCATTTTGATTTTGCAAACACGAAAACTAAACTGAGGTGTGAGTCTGGGCTCCGCTGAGATGGGCGTGATTGACAGGTGGATCAGCCAATCAGGGACGTGCTCGGTCTCTGCCAAAACAAAGATGGCGGCTCATGAGGAAAAAGGAAAAGACAAAAATATCACGAGACTGAAAAACATGGAGGATTTCTGCAGAACCAAAGAGCGAAGCACCAAACTGACATGTGCTTTTGTCACTTCTTTACGTGTCGTGAAACGCAGATCGATGGGACTCGTTTTAAAAGTAGATCAGCCTCGTGTTGTTCCTGTTCCTCTAAAGCTCTGGAAAATCTGAATCTGAGTTTGACTCTTTTTCAAACTTGTATTGGATTTTTGTTTTTCTTATTGTTTTTATCTTATTGACTAAACCAGGACTAAACCAGGTCTAAACCAGGTCTAAACCAGGACTAAACCAGGACTAAACCAGGACTGAAACAGGACTAAACCAGCGTCTACACCAGGACTGAAACAGGACTAAACCAGGACTATACCAGGTCTAAACCAGGACTAAACCAGGTCTAAACCAGGACTAAACCAGGACTAAACCATGACTAAACCAGGTCTAAACCAGATGTAAACCAGGTCTAAACCAGGACTAACCCAGGACTAAACCAGGTCTACACCAGGTCTAAACCAGGTCTAAACCAGGACTAACCCAGGACTAAACCAGGTCTACACCAGGACTAAAACAGGACTAAACCAGGACTAAACCAGGTCTAAACCAGGACTAAACCAGGTCTAAACCAGGACTAAACCAGGACTAAACCAGGACTAAACCAGGTCTAAACCAGGTGTAAACCAGGTCTAAACCAGGACTAAAGCAGGACTAAACCAGGACTAAACCAGGTCTAAACCAGGACTAAACCAGGTCTACACCAGGGACTAAACCAGGACTAAACCAGGACTAAACCAGGACTAAACCAGGTCTAAACAGGACTAAACCAGGTTACTAAACCAGGTCTAAACCAGAACTAAAGCAGGACTGAACCAGGACTAAACCAGGACTAAAGCAGGACTGTCCTTGTTGAGAGGAAGTACCAAACACGGTCTGGGGGAACAATCACAGTGACATTTCTTGGCCTTATTTGGGCGCTGCTGCTGCTGCTGCTGCTGATAAACTGTGGGACAGGAAGTGAGGTCATCAGGTCAGACTTTCAAAACAAAGACTCGACTTTGAGATTTAAGACAAACGGCCTGATGCCAGTGTGAACATATGAAAACTGTTCAGTCCTGGTTTAGTCCCTGGTTTAGTCCTGTTTTAGACCTGGTTTAGTCCTGGTTTAGTCCTGGTTTCAGTCCTGATTTAGACCTGTTTAGTCCCTGGTTTAGTCCCCTGGTTTAGTCCCTGGTTTAGACCTGGTTTTAGTCCCTGGTTTAGACCTGGTTTTAGGTCCTGGTTTAGTCCTGGTTCAGTCCTGATTTAGAAACCTGGTTTAGTCCTGGTTTAGTCCTGGTTTAATCCCTGGTTTAGTCCTCAGTTTAGACCCTGTTTAGTCCCGGTTCAGTTCTCTAAAACTCTCCTCCTTTTGTCTTTCATGACTTGTCTAAAAACAGACTGTCGAGTTCGTTCCTGCTGAAGTCTGTCACCTGGTGGCGCTGGAGAGTCTGAATCTGTATCCATACTGCATCAGGACTGTGCCCGACTCGATGTCGCCTCCAGAGTCTCACCAACCTCAACTCAG
>JAIEZT010001302.1:676448-713290 GCA_019594935.1 Periophthalmus modestus | reverse complement strand
GAAATAGTGAGAGAAATGAGTAGAACATGGTTCATAGTAAAATATTTGGAATTCCGACAGTGAGTATCATAGCAACCAAAGAGCCAATCAGGAGCGAGGCTGTTAAAGGTAACTCCCCTTAACTTCCTGCACCACTGTTTTAGCAGGGAGCTGGCACTTAGCAACACTGTCAATCAAACTGTTGCTAACACTAGCAGGAGCAACGTTGGGGAAAGAAGGACCTTCATTGATCTGTTTTATTAATGTTCATACCTTGATTTACTGCCACAATAGTGAAATTAAACCGTTAGCATGTTAGCTACGTCCATTTATTTGGCGTCTGGTTTAACCGTGGTCGTTGTCGTGTTTGCAGCCGTCGGACGAGGAGAGCGTGAGTCTAAACGTCCCCATGAGTCACATCAGGGAGGAGGCGCTCACCAAAGACGACTCCAGCGACCAGCTCAGCTCCATGACAGGTTCGTGCGCACGTCCGCCGCTCAGTGACCAGGTTGTGGGTTCGACTCCCTGCGTCTCTGTCCCACATTATGTCCCCAGACTCTTCAAACGACTCTAAAATCAGGTCAGACTCGATGAGACGAGGGAGATCAGCGGGAACATACTGGGACAATGACAAAACAGGGCAAATGCTGTTTAAAGCTGCACTCTGGAACTTGTCTGTCAGAGCATCTACCACCCGCTGGTCGTCATGGTTATTGCTTTGCCTGGAATGTTGCACAGTATGACTTTAAATGTTCACATTTTTTCAATCATGGGTGTTTTAATTGCTCAGAATTACGACACAAATAATTAATTAAAGCCTTAGTGCGGAACATTCCAGACAAACAGTGACGTGTGTGTGGAGAAAACACAATTTGAGCTTTCTTATTTTATGTTTTTTCACGTTCACCAAAATTATAAATCCGATGTTACGCCCGACAGTTCCTCTTTAAGTGACTCCACAAATACTTTTTTACTTTTACTTGAGTAGTTTCTTGGACCGCTGCTTTGTACTTCTACTTGAGTAACATTAATTTGAAGTGACCTTAATTCAAGTACGACTTTTGGATCCTCACTGTGAACGGGCTCGCCTCTCCACAGACCTGACCTGTAACTCGGCCTGTTGTCACGACCTGCTGTGTCGATGCTGCAGTAACGTCACCGTGGAGACGAGCTGAAATGTCCCGTAGTACGTCTTTAAGCCGTGTTTTAAGTGTAAATACGATGGTGTCGTCTGCAGATCCGAACTCGGACTCGGTGCGTCTGATCGAGGAGAGTCCTACGGAAGCCCTGAGCGACCAGTTCTACAGAGAACCCAGTCTCAGCTCACGATTCCTCAACTACATCAAGGTCAGACTCCTGCACCTGTCTGACCTCTGCACCTGTCTGACCTCTGCACCTGTCTGTCTGACCTCTGCACCTGTCTGTCTGACCTCTGCGTCTGTCTGACCTCTGCACCTGTCTGTCTGTCCTCTGCACTTGTCTGTCTGACCTCTGCACCTGTCTGTCTGACCTCTGCGTCTGTCTGACCTCTGCACCTGTCTGTCTGTCCTCTGCACCTGTCTGTCTGACCTCTGCACCTGTCTGTCTGACCTCCGCACCTGTCTGACCTCCGCACCTGTCTGTCTGACCTCTGCACTTGTCTGTCTGACCTCTGCACTTGTCTGTCTGTCCTCTGCACCTGTCTGTCTGTCCTCTGCACCTGTCTGTCTGACCTCTGCACTTGTCTGTCTGACCTCTGCACTTGTCTGTCTGTCCTCTGCACCTGTCTGTCTGTCCTCTGCACCTGTCTGTCTGACCTCTGCACCTGTCTGTCTGACCTCTGCACTTGTCTGTCTGTCCTCTGCACCTGTCTGTCTGACCTCTGCACTTGTCTGTCTGTCCTCTGCACCTGTCTGTCTGACCTCTGCACTTGTCTGTCTGACCTCTGCACCTGTCTGAGTCAGAGCTGCAGGTCTGTCCTCACATGTGCCAAATTTGAAACGAACTACAGCAAACTTTATTTTTGGACGCCATTCAAATTTTCCAGGGGGCGCTGTAGAGCTGTTTCCATTCATTCAATTCAGTTCCATCAGTTTACAAAACGTTAAAATGAAACTGTTCTGTTTTTCATCGTTTAAAACAGTAAAACTCAGCTTCAAAGTCTAATTTTAGCTGCTCTTTTGTACATTTTCCTCCTTCCCTTTAAACTTTCATGCCGTAATTGTCCAGATCCATAAATAATGCTACGTGCTACGTGCTAAGTGCTCTTATGTAATGCCATTTTTGAGGTTTTCTTCTCTTTTATTGGCTGTTTTTAGACTCTGAGTGCTTTGTTTTAACGTGAGCGTGTCCTGAAATGTCACTTTGACTTAAGAGCGGCGGCGTTTTGAGCTGGCAGCGAGAGAAAGGAAACAGAGAGCTGCCCAAATAAGGAACAAACACGAGGAAGAGCGAGGAAGAGGAGGACGAGGAGTTTGAACGAACGATTAAAGCTGTTTGTTTCATGTTCATGAGCACACAGCGGAGTGAGAGCGGAGGACAGGGTTAGACATGTGCCAACCAACCAGAGGGCGCCCGGTTTGAGTCACGCCCACAGATGCACAAAGCTAACGTGCTAACCACCGCGTTACAAACAGGAAGTGACCATGGACCAGCTCCATCGACTCTGGCTCCAATTCACTTTCTACTGAAAAACTGTGTCCTGGTTCAGTCCTGGTTCAGTCCTGGTTTAGACCTGGTTTAGTCCTGGTTTAGTCCTGGTTTAGACCTGGTTTAGTCCTGGTTTAGTCCTGGTTTAGTCCTGGTTTAGTTCTGGTTTAGACCTGATTTAGACCTGGTTTAGTCCTGGTTTACTCCTGGTCTAGACCTGGTTTAGTCCTGGTTTAGATCTGGTTTAGTCCTGGTTTAGTCCTGGTTTAGTCCTGGTTTAGTCCTGGTTTACTCCTGGTCTAGACCTGGTTTAGTCATGGTTTAGATCTGGTTTAGTCCTGGTTCAGTCCTGGTTTAGTCCCGGTTTAGTCCTGGTTTAGTCCTGGTTTAGTCCTGGTTTAGTCCTGGTTTAGTCCTGGTTTAGTCCTGGTTTAGATCTGGTTTAGTCCTGGTTTAGTCCTGGTTTAGTCCTGGTTCAGTCCTGGTTTAGTCCTGGTTTAGTCCTGGTTTAGTCCTGGTTTAGACCTGGTTTAGTCCTGGTTTTAACCCTCGACATGATCCTGGGGTTTTTATTTCACGTCTGTGTCTGTAAATCAACATATGAACATTAATAACAGACACATCAGGTCCTTCTTTCCCCGACGTTGCTCCTGTTAGCGTTAGCAACAGGTTTGATTGACAGTGTTGCTAGGCGCTCTCTCCCTGTTAAACCTGTGGTGTGGGTGAAGGGGCGTTACCTTCATCAGCCTGTCTCCTGATTGGCTCTGTAGTTGCTATGATGCTTCTTGTGTAAAAATCGTTTGACTCTGGTTCATATCCAGAGACATTACAGAGATATTTCCCATAATCCCGCTCAGCTCTTCTTCAGAGCAGATCACACACATGTTCTGTCTGTTCCAGTGAGGTACAGTCGGTCTTTTGTCTCTGGAGACTGTGGCGATGTCTCTGCAGACGGGCCAATCACAGAGCAGGATGTGGGTCATGTGACGGTGCAGCTGGAGCTCGTGTCCTGCTCCTCGTTCGTGTTTTTGACTTTTTCATTTGTGGTTTTCAGGGTCGAACGGCAGCCGACTTCGACGAGCCTCTGAGGATAGAAGAGGACGCGAACTGGACAGCGGAGCAAACGTGAGCATTTAAACCACCTAGATTACACTACGTTTACACCTTGTGATGTCATCAAGTGGTAGTTTTCAAGTTAACTCCTCCTTTTACCTTTAGTTCAGTAGTAGATTGGTCAATTCCAGGACTAAATGATTCTAGTGAAGGTGGAGTTTAAAAACACAGTGGAGCACTTCCTGTATCACCACATGATGACATCACAAGGTGGAACAGAGTGTTTTCAGTTTGAGAGAAGAACTCAGCCTAAATCTGCAGGTTTGTGTGTTGTACCTGGGTTTTTTTTTAAATATAAATCTCGTGAAACCTGCCGTTTGCTCTTCAGACGACACATTTTATTGTGTTTGTTTTTGTCTCAGGTCCAAAGTCCCAGTGACGACAGAACTTCACATCGACCTGATCCACCAACTGAAGGAGGCAGTGCAGCTGCTGCAGGATCCACTCAGGTCCATCCGTTTAAGACCCGGTTTAGTCCTGGTTTAGTCCTGGTTTAGACCTGGTTTAGTCCAGGTTTAGTCCAGGTTTAGTCCTGATTTAGTCCTGGTTTAGTCCTGGTTTAGTCCTGGTTTAGACCTGGTTTAGTCCTGGTTTAGTCCTGGTTTAGTCCAGGTTTAGTCCAGGTTTAGTCCAGGTTTAGTCCTGGTTTAGTCCAGGTTTAGTCCTGGTTTAGTCCAGGTTTAGTCCTGGTTTAGTCCAGGTTTAGTCCAGGTTTAGTCCAGGTTTAGTCCTGGTTTAGATCTGGTTTAGTCCTGGCTGTTCTCTTTCGTGGACTCTATAGTGATTCAGACACAACTCACTACACTCAGGTCATGTGACTCAGGTCATGTGACTCAGGTCATGTGACTCAGGTCATGTGACTCAGGTCATGTGACTCTGGGAGTAAAGTCTAAACTCTGATAAAAGTTGATTTGTGTCATAAAAACTGATCAGATTGTTGTGGCTCAAGTTTTTATGGACGAATAATAATCAGACGAGTTTATGTCAAACTGTCACATAAACTCACTGGATTATTCTTTTTTAAATCTGAGATGTGAATCTCTCTGTCGCAGCTGGAGCTAAAGGTCTAACACTCGCCCTTTACTCCCTGACGGTTTGTTTCAGTTTGATTCATGATCAGATCCACAGATAAACCAGAGATAAACCCTGGACATTCAGACGTCACTGAAACTGTGTGAGGTGTAAAGAGCGCCCCCTGTGGGCAGAGTGTGGACACAGACTTTAATACTCACAGCTCCTGATGATGTTTTCAGAGCCAGCACTGACCTGTCGGGCGTCCAGCTCTACCCTGTGGACATGGTCACCGTCGACGAGGCTCCAAAGTACAAAACCACACAACAATTTTAAATCTAATTCAAAGTCGAGTGAATAATAATCTGAATGTTTTTGTGTGTGCAGTGGACAGGAGAGCGACCGCAGCTCCACGACAAAGGTACAGACACAAAATCAACAGATAAAACATCGCACAGAACTGACTCCTGTAGCTTTAATCTATGTTCTAACACTGCTTCTCCTCAAAAACACACCTCGACTTGTGTTTTGTTTCCTTTTATTATTCGTCTGTAACATCTCCAAAGCTCAAAATGCTCCGTTCCACCTTGTGATGTCATCAAGTGGTAGTTTTCAAGTTAACTCCTCCTCCTTTTCACCTTTAGTTCAGTGATAGATTGAAATGATCCAGATGATTCTAGTGAAGGTGGAGCACTTCCTGTATTCCCACATGATGACATCACAAGGTGGAACAGAGTGTTTTCTGTCTAAATCTGCAGGTTTGTGTGTTAAACATGTGAGAATGAAACAAAACACAGCTCCAGGTCTGTTTGAGATGAGGAAACGACATTAGAAGAGAAAATAGAGTAACCTGTGCCCTTTAAAGTGTGCCCCGTTTCACTGGGACGTCCTGGTTGGACGTGTGCAGAACATGTGACATATGTATGAGGTCATTCCAAAACTGTTACCTAGCAACCATCATGTAAACAAGAGCTGAGACTGGTCTGGTGTGTGGTTAATGGAACGATGTCTCTGTTTAGTGGGATTCTGGGGAGGATAAGAGAACCGATATGACACTTTTTCCTTTAAAACGCTCCCACAAGACTTTGGTTTGACTCACTCGTGTCACATTCCACCGACTCAACATCTAAAAGTGATAAATATCAGTTATTTCTTCATCGAGGCTCGGGCGTTAGCTCTGTCCACTTATATACAGTCTATGCTAGCGCGTTAGCTCTGTCCATTATATATAGTCTATGCTAGCACGTTAGCTCTGTCCATTTATATATACAGTCTATGCTAGCACGTTAGCTCTGTCCATTTATATATACAGTCTATGCTAGCGCATTAGCTCTGTCCGTTATATATATAGTCTATGCTAGCACATTAGCTCTGTCCATTTATATATACAGTCTATGCTAGCACGTTAGCTCTCTTCATTTATATATACAGTCTATGCTAGCGCATTAGCTCTGTCCGTTATATATATAGTCTATGCTAGCACATTAGCTCTGTCCATTTATATATACAGTCTATGCTAGCACGTTAGCTCTCTTCATTTATATATACAGTCTATGCTAGCACGTTAGCTCTGTCCATTTATATATACAGTCTATGCTAGTACGTTAGCTCTGTTCATTTATATATACAGTCTATGCTAGCACGTTAGCTCTGTTCATTTATATATACAGTCTATGCTAGCACGTTAGCTCTGTCCATTTATATATAGAGTCTATGCTAGTACGTTAGCTCTGTTCATTTATATATAGAGTCTATGCTAGCACGTTAGCTCTGTCCATTTATATATACAGTCTATGCTAGTACGTTAGCTCTGTCATTTATATATACAGTCTATGCTAGCACGTTAGCTCTGTTCATTTATATATACAGTCTATGCTAGCACGTTAGCTCTGTCCATTTATATATAGAGTCTATGCTAGCGTGTTAGCTCTGTTCATTTATATATAGAGTCTATGCTAGCGCGTTAGCTCTGTTCATTTATATATAGTCTATGCTAGCGCGTTAGCTCTGTTCATTTATATATAGAGTCTATGCTAGCGCGTTAGCTCTGTTCATTTATATATAGTCTATGCTAGCACGTTAGCTCTGTCCATTTATATATAGAGTCTATGCTAGCGCGTTAGCTCTGTTCATTTATATATACAGTCTATGCTAGCGCGTTAGCTCTGTCCATTTATATATAGAGTCTATGCTAGCGCGTTAGCTCTGTTCATTTATATATACAGTCTATGCTAGCGCGTTAGCTCTGTCCATTTATATATACAGTCTATACTAGCGTGTTAGCTCTGTTCATTTATATATAGAGTCTATGCTAGCGCGTTAGCTCTGTTCATTTATATATAGTCTATGCTAGCGCGTTAGCTCTGTTCATTTATATATAGAGTCTATGCTAGCGCGTTAGCTCTGTTCATTTATATATAGAGTCTATGCTAGCACGTTAGCTCTGTCCATTTATATATAGAGTCTATGCTAGCGCGTTAGCTCTGTTCATTTATATATACAGTCTATGCTAGCGCGTTAGCTCTCTCCATTTATATATAGAGTCTATGCTAGCGCGTTAGCTCTGTTCATTTATATATACAGTCTATGCTAGCGCGTTAGCTCTGTCCATTTATATATAGAGTCTATGCTAGCGCGTTAGCTCTGTTCATTTATATATAGTCTATGCTAGCACGTTAGCTCTGTCCATTTATATATAGAGTCTATGCTAGCGCGTTAGCTCTGTTCATTTATATATACAGTCTATGCTAGCGCGTTAGCTCTGTCCATTTATATATAGAGTCTATGCTAGCGCGTTAGCTCTGTTCATTTATATATAGAGTCTATGCTAGCGCGTTAGCTCTGTCCTCTTCCAGCTGCAGTAGTGACATGTTCAGACGCCTGTGGGACTTGCTCAGAGTTTAAATCTGTCCTGCGTTCGTAGCAGCCGTGTGAGTTCCAGCAGAAGAGGCAGATGATTCTAGAGAAGGCCAGGTGTGCGTCCCAGAATGCACTGCAGCAGTATCAGGCCTATGTGTCCAGACAGGTAAACGACAGTAGATAAAAAACATAGAGCGTAAGGATAAGGCTGTGGGCTTCAGTCTGTGCTGGTCCAGTGCTTCTGCTCAGATGTTCTCCTGACCTACAGTGGATAAAACGTCGTCCAGGAGCTGTAAACATCTAAGTGAAGGCTCTGTCCCTGAAACAGGAAAGAACAGTTCATTTTAAAGCTTTTTAAATCGACATTTTGAGTCTCTGAAGTTGTATTTGGAGTGATTCATGTTTGAGTTTAATCTTTAATCCACTATTTTTAAGACGCCATTTTGTCCATCTGCCCCGTTTAACTTCCACCTGTGACACGCCCACTGTGACACGCCCACAGTGACACGCCCACTGTGACACGGCCACTGTGACACGCCCACTGTGACACGCCCACTGTGACACGCCCACTGTGACACGCCCACAGTGACACGCCCACTGTGACACGCCCACTGTGACACGCCCACTGTGACACGCCCACTGTGACACGCCCACTGTGACACGCCCACAGTGACACGCCCACTGTGACACGCCCACAGTGACACGCCCACTGTGACACGCCCACTGTGACACGCCCACAGTGACACGCCCACTGTGACACGCCCACAGTGACACGCCCACTGTGACACGCCCACTGTGACACGCCCACTGAGACACGCCCACTGTGACACGCCCCCTATGACGTCCGCTCTTCCTTCTCCAGTTTTATTTTCTTAATCGTTGATACTCGTAGGATTCTGCAGCGTCGCGTTGTCATTTTGGTCCAAATGTAAAAGTGCTGCTCTTGTGTGACGTGCTCTGTCCACAGGGGGCGCTACAGCATGCGGCGCTTTGTCGTGAAGGTGACCGCAGTTTCCTGTTTCGTCGTTTTAGATGAATATTGTGATTTTAAAATGTGCAGTGAGTTTATAAGCACATTTCATAACTTTCAGAGACCAGAGCGGAGTTTCACGGTGCGCTAACAACAACTAGCATGCTAACGCGCACTTCCTGATTACCGGATAATAAACCGCATTGTAATTTGGTGCAGACAGGACACGGCGGACTTATTTTGACCTGAAGTGCTGCTTATAAAATACATTTGTACTGAGAGAAGACACATGTCCCTCAGATACATGTCAAAAAATCAGGGACAGCGCCTTTAACTGTCCATGTTTTGTCTTTAAGCGTGTTTTAAATGTGTTAGTTTGTTCATTTTACGTATTTAATCGATGTGTGTCCTTCTCTGCTGCTCTTCTGCTCTTTGTCTGATCATATTTATCGATTAAAAATTAATTATTAAAGGTCCAATGTCACACAAAACTGACTCTTGTAGCGTTAAGTCATGTTAGAATGTTGTTATCTCCTCAAAAACAGACCTGGACTTGTGTTTTGTTTCATTCACATGTTTGAGTCACACTTTATTATTCGTCTGTAACATCTCCAAAGCTCAAAATGCTCTGTTCCACCTTGTGATGTCATCAAGTGGTAGTTTTCAAGCTAACTCCTCCTACTTTTACCTTTAGTTCAGTCGAGATAAGTGGCTATTCCAGATTGGCTGAAATTATCCAAATGATTCTAGAAATGAAGGTGTGTGGAGTTTAAAAACACAGTGGAGCACTTCCTGTATCACCACATGATGACATCACAAGGTGGAACAGAGTGTTTGGAGTGCAGGGTTTGTGTGTTAAACATAAGTGAATGAAACAAACCACAAGTCCAGGTCTGTTTCTTAGTCCAATTTTAGTGCAAACGAGGTAAATTTGCATATTTGTGTGACAAAAATGTGCAGTCCAAGTACTACGTGACGTCACACAGCACTGCCAAACACTTGGCTGCAGGGGCGGAGTTAGAGGACACGATCGCTCTCCCTCAAAATGACTTTAATTTCAAAAACTGTGAGTTATACTGATACTGTGCAGCTGATGTCATTAACATTCACCGGGGGTGTGATGCTAGCTGGAGGCACTGCTCTGTCTGTATCGCTGTTGCTCAAATTAAGCTTTAATCTGAGTTTTGCAGCAGTTTATAATAAAACACTGACTGACCCATGAACAATAAAATCTCAAAAGCCCCAAAATCAGGTTTCTCTGCTGTATCGAAATCTGAACACACATGTCAAACTCAAGGCCCGTGGGCCAAATGTGGCCCGTCAGGTCATTTTATGTGGCCCGCGAGAAGGTGAATTTAAAGGTATGACTGTCTGTCTGTGAGCAGGTGAACCACGGCCAGATACAGACTTTTAAAAATGTCAGTTTATCACAAAATACAGTTACACAGACAGATTTTCACATCTGTGCAAATCCATAAGTCACATTTGTAACTTGAATTAGTCATAAATACAGAAATAGTGAAAATGATTGAACTGACAGACCTGATCTAGAACAAAACAAGGTCAAGACTGTGTTAGCTGAGTAAAAGTACAGAGACTGGAGCAAAAAAATACTCAAGTAAAAGTAAAAGTATCACATGGAAAAATCAACTGAACTAAAAGTATTAAAGTACCCGTTTAAAAATGTACTTAAAGAGTAAAATTATTTTATTTGTATATTTGTATTTTGCTCGAACTATGAACATTATCTCAAACTATAATAAAAAGTACTTTTACTTTTCAGTCCTGTTCATAAATGTAGCGGAGTAAAAATACAAATACTGCTCTCAAATGTACTCAAGTAAAAAGTACGCTCTGTAAAATGTACTTAAGTAAAGTACAGATACCTCAAAATTGTACTTATTCAAAGTTATTCAGTCAAATGTTTATTGAAACTACATGAAAATAGATAAACTTGTTACTTTTGGAAAATGTGTCTAGAACATTCATGAATTTCACTTTCACTTTGGTTTAATTTTGTTTTTTTTACTCCTTGTTCCAGAGAAACGACAGATCTCCAGTCGGTCCTCCATCTCTCCCCAGCGTACCGTTCGGCCTCAAACCTCGCTCAGGTGAGTCCGAAACCGCGATTTTGCACTTTTATTTTGAAAGAACAGTCCCAGTTTACGTCACATTTAGCCGATTCAAACTCCATCCGGCTTCTGTATTTGTCGATAGAACGTTCTAACATGCTCCTAAACTGCTAGCATCCATTTAGCCCTTGTTGCTAACTGTATGTAAAAACCCCGCTAACTGCTAACATGCTAACGTGTTGTTTTTGACTGTGCCGCTGCTAATAACGATTTTGTTTTGTGCTGTTTTTGTTCCCTTCATTTCACTCACTCATGTCTGGTCTTTGTTTACCCGCCGCATGACACTTTTGTTTATTTAATCCCCTTTTTTTACGATTTATTATTTATTTTTTACATAACCTGGTGCATGCTGGTGTTTCGGGGGTGTTCTGCACGCACTTATTCTTGGTATTTCCTTTTACAAACGCACACTGCGCCCCCTCCTGGTGCCCCTGCCTGCTCGCATCTCGTCTAAACCTTGTTGCGGTGTTTTTTAAATCCTTCTTTAACCACACCCCTTTTTAAAAAAACACCCCTCCCACTTTGCATGCCGTCACTGGTGTTTCCGCCCACTTCCTGGTTTAGCCCCGCCTTCCATGCCTTGCTCTCCGCCCCCTCGCTGTCCTGGCTCCTCCCACCTCTCACAGGACACGCCCCTTTACAGAGACGCCGTGGACGTTCACAGTGGTAGGTTTTGTTTCGCTCTAAAGACACGACTTTTGTTCAGTGTCGCCGTGTCTCAATTCGTCGGTTTCTCACGGTTTCTCTCGTTTCCATGGAGATCGTCCGTGTGCGAAGCGTGCGTCCGAGCAGACTTCACACACTTCTGTATCCCATCATGCACCGCGTCACTTCTTCTACAGGACAAACGAGTATATTTTATTAAAGTTATGTAACACTCACTACAGCTGGGGGGAAAAAATCATCTTTAACGTTATATTTGTCTGTTGATGTTCAAAGAGAAAGATTAATTCCTCACTTCACTAAATCGAAACAGAAATAAACGGCTGCGATGACGACACCTCGACTCTTGAATTAAATAATAAAGAACTAGTAGTAAAGTAGTAATTAAAACTGTAATTATTTCCGAGTTTATTACCACATGATGACATCACAAGGTGGAACAGAGTGTTTTCAGTTTGAGGGAGGAACTCAGCCTAAATCTGCAGGTTTGTGTATTAAACGTGTGAATGTTAGCGTGTGTTAGCTGGTGTTAGCGTGTGTTAGCCTGTATTAGCTGGTGTTAGCGTGTGTTAGCTTGTATTACTGTGTGTTAGCCTGTATTACTGTGTGTTAGCCTGTGTTCGCTGGTGTTAGTGTTGGTTAGCGTTTGCTAGCCTGTGTTAGCTGGTGTTAGTGTGTGTTAGCCTGTGTTAGCCTGTATTAGCTGGTGTTAGTGTGTGTTAGCTTGTATTACTGTGTTTTAGCCTGTGTTAGCCTGTGTTAGCTGGTGTTTGTGTTGTTAGCCTGTATTACTGTGTGTTAGCCTGTGTTAGCTGGTGTTAGTGTGTGTTAGCCTGTGTTAGCCTGTATTAGCTGGTGTTAGTGTGTGTTAGCCTGTATTACTGTGTGTTAGCCTGTGTTAGCTGGTGTTAGTGTGTGTTAGCCTGTGTTAGCCTGTGTTAGCTGGTGTTAGTGTGTGTTAGCTAGTTCGATATATGGCTGAAGTAAATGTAATGTATTTCCGAGTCTATTTCAAACGTTTAGCTCATTAGTCAGCGGTCGTCACAGTTGCTAGGTGACGTAACATAATCACACAGACGGACGGTTGCCGTTCGCTCCGTGGCGTCGGCCTTCAACGAACGGTAAGGGTGCAACCGTCGAACTGAGACACGGCGAATGGGGTTTAAAAACACAGTGGAGCACTTCCTGTATCACCACATGATGACATCACAAGGTGGAACAGGGTGTTTTCAGTCTGGGAGAAGAACTCAGCATAAATCTGCAGGTTTGTGAGTTAAACGTGTGTTTGTTTGTGATGAGGTTTATAACATCAGAAAACAGCGTCGTATGTGTGACGACAGAGCAAAGCATCATGGTCTTTGTAGTTCTTTTGCAGATTGTACATGTCTCCAGTATTTCAAACGCAGAGATGCTAAAGGACGAGGCCGATAAATGTGAAAATGTGATTGGTTTGTCTGGAATGTTCTTTGGCCTTTATCTGTAAGTTCAATGACACAGTACGGAAAAATACTTGGAACATTCCAGGCAAAACGACGTCATTAAAGCCTGGACCTAAAACAAAATATTTGCTGTTTAAACGACGGCATCACGGCAGCCATACAGAGCCACACTGACGCAGGTCTGAGCCGTACAGAGCCACGCTGAGGCAGGTCTGAGCCGTACAGAGCCACGCTGAGGCAGGTCTGAGCCGTACAGAGCCACACTGACGCAGGTCTGAGCCGTACAGAGCCACACTGACGCAGGTCTGAGCCGTACAGAGCCACGCTGAGGCGGGTCTGAGCCGTACAGAGCCACACTGACGCAGGTCTGAGCCATACAGAGCCACACTGAGGCGGGTCTGAGCCGTACAGAGCCACGCTGAGGCAGGTCTGAGCCGTACAGAGCCACGCTGAGGCAGGTCTGAGCCGTACAGAGCCACGCTGAGGCGGGTCTGAGCCGTACAGAGCCACGCTGAGGCAGGTCTGAGCCGTACAGAGCCACACTGAGGCAGGTCTGAGCCGTACAGAGCCACGCTGAGGCAAGTCTGAGCCGTACAGAGCCACACTGACGCGGGTCTGAGCCATACAGAGCCACACTGAGGCGGGTCTGAGCCGTACAGAGCCACACTGAGGCGGGTCTGAGCCGTACAGAGCCACACTGAGAGGCGGGTCTGAGCCGTACAGAGCCACACTGAGGCGGGTCTGAGCCGTACAGAGCCACACTGAGGCAAGTCTGAGCCGTACAGAGCCACACTGAGGCGGTCTGAGCCGTACAGAGCCACACTGAGGCAGGTCTGAGCCGTACAGAGCCACACTGAGGCAGTCTGAGCCGTTACAGAGCCACACTGAGGCAAGTCTGAGCCGCACAGAGCCACACTGAGGCAAGTCTGAGCCGTACAGAGCCACACTGAGGCGGGTCTGAGCCGTACAGAGCCACACTGAGGCGGGTCTGAGCCGTACAGAGCCACACTGAGGCGGGTCTGAGCCGTACAGAGCCACACTGAGGCAGGTCTGAGTCGTACAGAGCCACACTGAGGAGGCAGGTCTGAGCCGTACAGAGCCACACTGAGGAGGCAGGTCTGAGCCGTACAGAGCCACACTGAGGCGGGTCTGAGCCGTACAGAGCCAGACTGAGGAGGCAGGTCTGAGCCGTACAGAGCCACACTGAGGCAGGTCTGAGCCGTACAGAGCCACACTGAGGCAGGTCTGAGCCGTACAGAGCCACGCTGAGGCAGGTCTGAGCCGTACAGAGCCACGCTGAGGCGGGTCTGAGCCGTACAGAGCCACGCTGAGGCGGGTCTGAGCCGTACAGAGCCACACTGAGGCAGGTCTGAGCCGTACAGAGCCACACTGAGGCAGGTCTGAGCCGTACAGAGCCACACTGAGGCAGGTCTGAGCCGTACAGAGCCACACTGAGGCAAGTCTGAGCCGTACAGAGCCACGCTGAGGCAGGTCTGAGCCGTACAGAGCCGTACCGTGTGAGGTTTAGGTCGACTTCAGCCCCCGAGGTCAAAACAAGTCCACGGTGTCAAATTATACAGCTTTTTATTGTCAGGACATGCGTGGTTAGCGTGCTAGTTGTTGTTGCTTTACCGTGATGCTTCCTGAAAGTTGTGAAAAGTGCTTATAAGCTCATCATGGTGAATAACTAGGATGATCTGTTTGTATACGGTTTGTGAAGACTGACTTTTTTAAGCAAAATCCACTTTTTATATTTTTCTCTCATGTTCTAACTCTGCTCCTCATCAAAAACTCGTCTGAAGAGGTTTTAGAGTCATCCATGTTTGAGTAATCTAGAGATCTCTCCTGGGCCCTTTTCAAACCCTCCTTCTGGTTAGCTGTGAGATCCTGTACGAGGCTCCGCCCACAAATCTACATGGTAATACATTGTTTTTTTGTTTGAGACAGCATTTTCAAAACAACAAAAGGAAACATGGAGCTTAAATATGTAAATACCTCCTCTTTAATACTCCACAGTAGTAAATACCTCCTCTTTAATACCCCACAGGCGTAAATACCTCCTCTTTAATACCCCACAGGAGTAAATACCTCCTCTTTAATACCCCACAGAAGTAAATACCTCCTCTTTAATACCCCATAGAAGTAAATACCTCCTCTTTAATACCCCACAGGAGTAAATACCTCCTCTCTTAATACCCCACAGAAGTAAATACCTCCTCTTTAATACCCCACAGGAGTAAATACCTCCTCTTTAATACCCCACAGAAGTAAATACCTCCCCTTTAATACCCTACAGAAGTAAATACCTCCTCTTTAATACCCCATAGAAGTAAATACCTCCTCTTTAATACTCCACAGAAGTAAATACCTCCTCTTTAACACCCCGTAGTCCGTAGGCGGTGGGTTTATTCCAGTGCACATAATGTGTGCAGTCTTGTTCTTTACAGATAAGATGATGACTAACTGACTGTACCACATGACATCACTGACGACCTCATTAACAACCAATCACAGCACTTCACACATGAACCGGCCAATCAGCCAATCAGCACGCTCCACCACATCTGCAGAACCTCAGGATATATGTGTATATATATATATATATATATATATATATATATATATATATATATATATATATATATATATATATATATATATATATATATACCCACGCTCACACGACAACTCTCCATAAATAAACAAAATAAACAAAAACATGATACAAACTGTTCATGTGACAAACTGACAAACCTGATGTTTCATTATTGATGGAGCTGATTGTGTTGTGACAGTGCTCTGAAGGGGGAGGGACTCAGCACAGAGAGGAAAGAGAGACTCAGAGCGACACAAATGAAAGTGAAACTTATAAAAAACATGTTAATGTTGTTTTGGGAAAAATATAACATTTTCAAAACAATAAAAGGAAACATGGAGATATAATATGTTTAGTCCAGGTTTAGTTCAGGTTTTGTTTAAATAAAGTGTTTTTACCATGGTGGTGTCAGTATCAGTATCAGTATCAGTATCAGTATCAGTATCAGTATCAGTATCGATTGTGTTCGTAGTATCAGATTTAGTTGTAGTTCGGTGTCGACTCTTCAGTAAACAGAATGTTCTCTTTGTGGCTCTGTAAATGCTTTGGTTGGTGTGTTTTTGCTTAGAGCACTTCTTCATTCATGTGGAAAACCACGTCTGAAAATAAACCCGGGCGAACACTCACAGACAGCGCCCTCCTGTGGCCGTGGACAGAAGTGCAGTTTGTCCACAGGCAGAACACAAACCGTGTCGTGACAGTCATGAGTTTGTCCACATCACTGAGCCTCAGCTTCTGACACATTTACAACGAGGTCAGAGTTTATGTAAGTGAACAAGGTCCTGCATTACACATTCACACATGTTTGAGTCACACTTTAATATTAGTCTGTTACATCTCCACAGATAAAAACGCTCTGTTCCACCTTGTGATGTCATCAAGTGGTAGTTTTCAAGTTAACAGCTCCTTTTACCTTTAGTTCAGTAGCAGATTGACAACTCCACGTCTGAAATGATCCAAATGATTCTAGTGAAAGTGTGTGGAGTTTAAAAACACTGTGGAGCACTTCCTGTATTACCACTTGATGACATCACGAGGTGGAACAGAGTGTTTTCAGTTTGAGAGAAGAACTCAGCCTAAATCTGCAGTTTTGTGTGTTAAACATGTGAGAATGAAACAAAACGCAACCCCAGGTCTGTTTGTGACGAGGATTAAGCTTGTGTTAGCCTGTGTTACTGTGTGTTAGCCTGTGTTAGCCTGTGTTCACCTGTTAGCCTGTGTTAGTGTGTGCTCACCCGTGTTAGTGTGTGTTCACCTGTGTTAGTGTGTGTTCACCTGTGTGTTAGCGTGTGTTCAACTGTGTTAGCCTGTGTTAGCATGTGTTAGCCTGTGTTAACGTTGTAGCAGAGTTTAGCGCTTACATAAGCCTGCTGCGTGTTTTCTGGCCTGTGTTAGCATGCGTTGATCTGTTTTAGCCTGTGTTAGCCTGTGTTAGCACGTGTTAGCGTTGTAGCAGAGTTTAGCACTTACATAAGCCTGCTGCGTGTTTTCTGGCCTGTGTTAGCATGTGTTGATCTGTGTTAGCCTGTGTTAGCACGTGTTAGCGTTGTAGCAGAGTTTAGGGCTTACATAAGCCTGCTGCTTGTTTTCTGGCCTGTGTTAGCATGTGTTGATCTGTGTTAGCCCGTATTAGCCTCTGTTAGCCTGTGGTAGCGTTGTAGCAGAGTACTTACATAATCCTGCTGCGTGTTTTTCTGGCCTGTGTTAGCGTGTGTTTTATCTGTGTTAGCGTGTGTTTAGCAGATCTGTGTTAGCCTCTGTTAGCGTGTGTTAGCGTTGTAGCAGAGTTTAGCGCTTACATAATCCTGCTGCGTGTTTTCTGGCCTGTGTTAGCGTGTGTTTATCTGTGTTAGCCTGTGTTAGCCTGTGTTAGCACGTGTTAGCATTGTAGCAGAGTTTAGCGCTTACATAAGCCTGCTGCGTGTTTTCTGGCCTGTGTTAGCGTGTGTTTATCTGTGTTAGCCTGTGTTAGCCTGTGTAGCACGTGTTAGCATTGTAGCAGAGTTTAGCACTTACATAAGCCTGCTGCGTGTTCTCTGGCCTGTGTTAGCCTGTGTTGATCTGTGTTTAGCGTGTGTTGATCTGTGTTAGCCTGTGTTAGCGCGTGTTAGCGTTGTAGCAGAGTTTAGCGCTTACATAATCCTGCTGCGTGTTTTCTGGCCTGTGTTCTGATGAGTTCCAGCCGGCCGTACTCTGGGCGTGTGCCGTTTCGCTCCAGTGTTTCTGTTCGTGTTCATGGCCTGGTTTTCTGCGTCGGTGAACCTCAGAACACGCTCACGTTTACGCACCAACTCATCAGCTGCTGTTTAAATGACTCAGGGCGAAAAGGCCGTTCAAAAAAACAGAGAAAGGACGAGAAAAACACACGGGGGTTTTATTGTGCTGGAGAACCGTGAACGAGAGTTACACTTTATTATGGAGAGAAACGGGTCCTGAGCATTTGACCCGTCCTCGGTGTGTCTGGGTTTAACCACAGACTGTAAAGAAGTGACGTCACCACAGAGAAGCTCATCGAGGCTAGAGCAGATATAGCGGCTAATCTGGAGCAGTTTCATATTTGGATTTCCGACCGTGAGTATCATAGCAACCAAAGAGCCAATCAGGAGCGAGGCTGTTGAAGGTCACGCCCCTTCACCCACATCACTGGTTTAACAGGGAGCGAGCCCTTAGCAACACTGTCAATCAGACCTGTTGCTAACGCTAACAGGAGCGACGTCGGGGAAAGAAGGACCTGATGTGTCTGTTATTAATGTTCATATGTTGATTTACAGACACAGACGTGAAATAAAAACCCCAGGATCATGTAGAGGGTTAATACGAACATTTAAGACCAACATGAGTCTGACAGACGCAGCTACAAGAGGAGGGTCAAACTCAAATTCACTGAGGGCTAAAAATTAAAAACTGTCTTGGGCCAAACTCAATATTTATTGAATTGTTTATTTCCAGAAGGGCTGGATTAAATGTGAGGCGACAGGAGCAGATGCTAATGAGGGTCAACAGAAGTGGTGAGGGCAAAGCATTCTGGGATTTGTAGTATTGGAGGTGCATGTGCTGTACTGGCGGCGGTGGGCAGCTCTAATACAGATCTGATATGACCTCGCAGGCCAAATATAATTATATCAAGGGCCAAATTTGGCCCACGGGCCGGAGTTTGACATGTAGAGTTACAGCGAGAGGGGACACACAGAGTAACACTCCCAGAGTACCACATACACAGAGTACCACGCAGAGTACCACGCACAGAGTAACACACACAGAGTACCACACAGAGTAACACACACAGAGTACCACACAGAGTACCACACAGAGTAACTCTGCGGTGTGGTTGCAGTGTTCGTGCGCAGTCACCGGAGCCTGGAGTGTGTGGACCCTC
Source organism: Periophthalmus modestus (assembly GCA_019594935.1). Lineage (NCBI taxonomy): Eukaryota > Metazoa > Chordata > Actinopteri > Gobiiformes > Gobiidae > Periophthalmus > Periophthalmus modestus. The sequence goes on along the minus strand of JAIEZT010001302.1, from coordinate 694,524 downwards.
AGTTCACGATGAGGAGGAGGATGGAGCAGCTGAGGGAGGAGCTGGAGCTGATGGAGCAGCTCAGAGACGTGAGCTTCACTTATACAAACAGTAACATCTTTATTTTACTCTGGAGATTCACACGTGACACACGTGGAAGAAACAGAAAATAAACCGTCATGGAGCAGAGAAATACAGCGACAAACGATGAGATTTAAACGACTTTAAGACACTGATTAAGATTTAAATAAAGATAATCCCAGTGAAACATTTGAAACAGTCATTAAACTGCAACAGAAAACTAACTAAATGAACCAATAATTAGCCGTAAGAGTGACTTTTTCAACCCTCCACAGCACAAATCTCATCGTATTACAACTAAAATAGCAAAAAACCACAAATTGGGCCCTAAAGTCTTTCCATCCATAGTTAAGTTGATGTAGTGACTCGTTTATTCTCTCAAAACTACACAAATATCCAGCCTTTACTTTGAAACATGGATTATATTTATAAATGACATGGCTCCACACACGTTACTTCATATATGTGATGTTTTCTGTGTAGATAAAATGTAGAGTTAAATAAGGGGGCGTGTCCGTTTCATTGACACGTGGCTCCTCCCCCTCCTCAGAGCATCGAGTCTCGTCTGAAGGTCGTCCTGCCTGAAGACCTGGGCTCCTCGCTCATGGACGGAGTCGTCTTGTGCCATTTGGCAAATCACATCCGGCCCAGATCCGTGGCCAGTATCCACGTCCCGTCGCCCGCCGTGGTGAGTACAGCTCTTCAGTCTCGAGCTGCGAGAGAAAGACGAAATATTAAAGAGGGGGTATTATCTGAGTCTTCTCCCCTGTTCTAACTCTGCTCCTCATCAAAAACACGTCTGAAGAGGTTGTAGATCATCCATGTATGTTTGAGTAATCTAGCGATCTTTAATACCCCATAGAAGTAAATACCTCCTCTTTAATACCCCACAGAAGTAAATACCTCCTCTTTAATACCACATAGAAGTAAATACCTCCTCTTTAATACCCCATAGAAGTAAATGCTTCCTCTTTAATACCCCACAGAAGTAAATACCTCCCTCTTTAATACCCCATAGAAGTAAATGCTTCCTCTTTAATACCCCCACAGAAGTAAATACCCTCCTCTTTAATACCCCACAGGAGTAAATACCTCCTCTTTAATACCCCATAGAAGTAAATGCTTCCTCTTTAATACCCCACAGAAGTAAATACCTCCTCTTTAATACCCCATAGAAGTAAATGCTTCCTCTTTAATACCCCACAGAAGTAAATACCTCCTCTTTAATACCCCATAGAAGTAAATACCTCCTCTTTAATACCCCACAGTGGTAAATACCTCCTCTTTAATACCCCACAGAAGTAAATACCTCCTCTTTAATACCCCACAGAAGTAAATACCTCCTCTTTAATACCACATAGAAGTAAATGCTTCCTCTTTAATACCCCACAGAAGTAAATACCTCCTCTTTAATACCCCATAGAAGTAAATGCTTCCTCTTTAATACCCCACAGAAGTAAATACCTCCTCTTTAATACCCCATAGAAGTAAATGCTTCCTCTTAATACCCCCACAGAAGTAAATACCTCCTCTTTAATACCCCATAGAAGTAATACCTCCTCTTTAATGCCCCATAGAAGTAAATACCTCCTCTTTAATACCCCATAGAAGTAATACCTCCTCTTTAATACCCCACAGAAGTAAATACCTCCTCTTTAATACCCCACAGAAGTAAATACCTCCTCTTTAATACCCCATAGAAGTAAATGCTTCCTCTTTAATACCCCACAGAAGTAAATACCTCCTCTTTAATACCCCATAGAAGTAATACCTCCTCTTTAATACCCCATAGAAGTAATACCTCCTCTTTAATACCCCACAGAAGTAAATACCTCCTCTTTAATACCCCATAGAAGTAATACCTCCTCTTTAATACCCCACAGAAGTAAATACCTCCTCTTTAATACCCCATAGAAGTAATACCTCCTCTTTAATACCCACAGAAGTAAATACCTCCTCTTTAATACCCCACAGAAGTAAATACCTCCTCTTTAATACCCCATAGAAGTAAATACCTCCTCTTTAATACCCCATAGAAGTAAATACCTCCTCTTTAATACCCCACAGAAGTAAATACCTCCTCTTTAATACCCCACAGAAGTAAATACCTCCTCTTTAATACCCCATAGAAGTAAATGCTTCCTCTTTAATACCCCACAGAAGTAAATACCTCCTCTTTAATACCCCATAGAAGTAAATGCTTCCTCTTTAATACCCCACAGAAGTAAATACCTCCTCTTTAATACCCCATAGAAGTAAATGCTTCCTCTTTAATACCCCACAGAAGTAAATACCTCCTCTTTAATACCCCATAGAAGTAATACCTCCTCTTTAATGCCCCATAGAAGTAAATACCTCCTCTTTAATACCCCATAGAAGTAATACCTCCTCTTTAATACCCCACAGAAGTAAATACCTCCTCTTTAATACCCCACAGAAGTAAATACCTCCTCTTTAATACCCCACAGGAGTAAATACCTCCTCTTTAATACCCCACAGAAGTAAATACCCTCCTCTTTAATACCCCACAGAAGAAATGCTTCCTCTTTAATACCCCACAGGAGTAAATACTTCCTCTTTAATACCCCACAGAAGTAAATACCTCCTCTTTAATACCCCCATAGAAGTAAATGCTTCCTCTTTAATACCCCACAGAAGTAAATACCTCCTCTTTAATACCCCATAGAAGTAATACCTCCTCTTTAATACCCCATAGAAGTAATACCTCCTCTTTAATACCCCACAGAAGTAAATACCTCCTCTTTAATACCCCATAGAAGTAATACCTCCTCTTTAATACCCCACAGAAGTAATACCTCCTCTTTAATACCCACAGAAGTAAATACCTCCTCTTTAATACCCCATAGAAGTAATACCTCCTCTTTAATACCCCACAGAAGTAAATACCTCCTCTTTAATACCCCATAGAAGTAAATACCTCCTCTTTAATACCCCACAGAAGTAAATACCTCCTCTTTAATACCCCACAGAAGTAAATACCTCCTCTTTAATATCCCATAGAAGTAAATACCTCCTCTTTAATACCCCATAGAAGTAAATACCTCCTCTTTAATACCCCACAGGAATAAATACCTCCTCTTTAATACCCCACAGAAGTAAATACCTCCTCTTTAATACCCCACAGTGGTAAATACCTCCTCTTTAATACCCCACAGTGGTAAATACCTCCTCTTTAATACCCCACAGAAGTAAATACCTCCTCTTTAATACCCCACAGAAGTAAATACCTCCTCTTTAATACCCCACAGAAGTAAATACCTCCTCTTTAATACCCCACAGTGGTAAATACCTCCTCTTTAATACCCCACAGAAGTAAATACCTCCTCTTTAATACCCCACAGAAGTAAATACCTCCTCTTTAATACCCCACAGAAGTAATACCTCCTCTTTAATACCCCATAGAAGTCTCTCAATCTGAAAAGTTTCAGGAGAATAACTTTTACAGATTTCAGATAGATTCAGTCTTGTTTATATTTCCATTTCAGCCCAAACTGAGCATGGCCAAGTGTCGGAGAAACGTGGAGAATTTCCTGGATGCCTGCAGACGGATCGGAGTCCCAGAGGTGAGACCCGGACCTGGACTCAGGGGAGGGGGCGGGGGGACAGGGGGAAGGGGGAGTTTGCTCTTTTGAACTCTAGACCTCATATCTCACACTCTAGATTCAAAAGAGCAGCGTTTGGACCATAGAGTGTGTATGTATAATGGACATCGCTAACCTGCTAGCCGCCGACGCATTCCAAACAGGAAGTGATCAAGGGCGCACTTCCTGCTCCTTCGACTCATAAATTGTTCGTATTAACCCTCTACATGATCCTGGGGTTTTTATTTCACGTCTGTGTCTGTAAATCAACATATGAACATTAATAACAGACACATCAGGTCCTTCTTTCCCCGACGTCGCTCCTGTTAGCGTTAGCAACAGGTTTGAATGACAGCGTTGCTAAGCACCCGCTCCTTATTAAACCAGCGGTGCAGCGGGAAGGGGCGTGACCTTCAACATTCTCGCTCCTGATGGCTCTTTGGTTGCTATGACACGCGCAGCGTCGGTACTCGGCTCCAGATTAGCCGCTATAACAGCTAGCCTCAATTAGCGTCGCTGTGGGTGGCGTCACACTCGCTGCGTCCACTTCTCCGTACAGTCTGTGGTCTGGTTCTGTTTTTTGTTTGTCTGAACCTGGACAGAGGCGTTGCTTGAACAGGCCTGGGGTTTATTCTTTCATTTTTACTCGCTCTTTTTTATTTGAATGTAAGTTTGAACTGTGTTTTTGTTATTGGCTTATCGCAAATCCCAGTTCTGTTCTGGAGCGCTCCGCCGCCGCCGCTGCTGCTGACCGTGGCTTCTGCTTCGCTACGGCAAGAGAAAGGTTCAAAATAATGACGTGGGCTCACTGCAAAACACTATTCTGTTTAAAGGGCCCATATCACACTATTCTGTTTAAAGGGTCTGTATCACACTATTCTGTTTAAAGGGCCTGTATCACACTATTCTGTTTAAAGGGCCTGTATCACACTATTCTGTTTAAAGGGCCACATCACACTATTCTGTTTAAAGGGCCTGTATCACACTATTCTGTTTAAAGGGCCTGTATCACACTATTCTGTTTAAAGGGCCACATCACACTATTCTGTTTAAAGGGCCTGTATCACACTATTCTGTTTAAAGGGCCTATATCACACTATTCTGTTTAAAGGGCCTGTATCACACTATTTTGTTAAAGGGCTGTTTAAAGGGCCTGTCACACAACACATATTCTGTTTAAAGGGCCCCATATCACACTATTCTGTTTAAAGGGCCCATATCACACTATTCTGTTTAAAGGGCCCATATCACACTATTCTGTTTAAAGGGCCCATGTCACACTATTCTGTTTAAAGGGCCTGTATCACACTATTCTGTTTAAAGGGCCTGTATCACACTATTCTGTTTAAAGGGCCTGTATCACACTATTCTGTTTAAAGGGCCTGTATCACACTATTCTGTTTAAAGGGCCTGTATCACACTATTCTGTTTAAAGGGCCACATCACACTATTCTGTTTAAAGGGCCCATGTCACACTATTCTTCTTTTAAAGGGGCCTGTATCACACACTATTCTGTTTTAAAGGGCCCATGTCACACACTATTCTGTTTAAAGGGCCCATGTCACACTATTCTGTTTAAAGGGCCCATATCACACTATTCTGTTTAAAGGGCCACTATATCATCACTATTCTGTTTAAAAGGGCCCATATCACACTATTCTGTTTAAAGGGCCCATATCACACTATTCTGTTTAAAGGGCCCATATCACACTATTCTGTTTAAAGGGCCCATATCACACTATTCTGTTTAAAGGGGCCTGTATCACACTATTCTGTTTAAAGGGCCATATCACACTATTCTGTTTAAAAGGGCCCATATCAAAGGGCACATTCTATTCTGTTTAAAGGGCCCATATCACACTATTCTGTTTAAAGGGCCCATGTCACACTATTCTGTTTAAAGGGCCCATGTCACACTATTCTGTTTAAAGGGCCATATCACACTATTCTGTTTTAAAGGGCCCATGTCACACTATTCTGTTTAAAAGGGCCATGTCACACTATTCTGTTTAAAGGGGCCCATATCACACTATTCTGTTTAAAGGGCCCATATCACACTATTCTGTTTAAAGGGCCACATATCACACTATTCTGTTTAAAGGGCCCATGTCACACTACACTCTGTTTAAAAAGGGGCCCATGTCACACTATTCTGTTTAAAGGGCCCATGTCACACATTATTCTGTTTAAAGGGCCCATGTACACTATTCTGTTTAAAGGGCCCATATCACACTATATTCTGTTTAAAGGGCCTGTATCACACTATTCTGTTTAAAGGGCCTATATCACACTATTCTGTTTAAAGGGCCATATCACACTATCTCTGTTTAAAGGGCCCATGTCACACTATTCTGTTTTAAAGGGCCATATCACACTATTCTGTTTAAAGGGCCCATATCACACTATTCTGTTTAAAGGGCCCATATCACACTATTCTGTTTAAAGGGCCCATATCACACTATTCTGTTTAAAGGGCCCATATCACACTATTCTGTTTAAAGGGCCCATGTCACACTATTCTGTTTAAAGGGCCCATATCACACTATTCTGTTTAAAGGGCCCATATCACACTATTCTGTTTAAAGGGCCCATGTCACACTATTCTGTTTAAAGGGCCCATGTCACACTATTCTGTTTAAAGGGCCCATATCACACTATCTGTTTTAAAGGGCCTGTATCACACTATTCTGTTTAAAGGGCCCATATCACACTATTCTGTTTAAAGGGCCCATGTCACACTATTCTGTTTAAAGGGCCCATATCACACTATTCTGTTTAAAGGGCCCATATCACACTATTCTGTTTAAAGGGCCCATGTCACACTATTCTGTTTAAAGGGCCCATGTATCACACTATTCTGTTTAAAGGGCCCATATCACACTATTCTGTTTAAAGGGGCCCATATCACACTATTCTGTTTAAAGGGCCCATATCACACTATTCTGTGGAGTTAACTTGAAAACTACCACTTGATGACATCACAAGGTGGAACAGCGCGTTTTGAGCTTTGTAGATGTTACAGACTAATAATAAAGTGTGACTCAAACATGTGAATGAAACAAACACGACTCCAGGTCTGTGTTTGTGGAGTTTTTGAGGAGTTTATCAGGTAAAACGTGGTAAAACATTATATTTATGTGCATGTGTTTTATTATGGAGAAATATACAAAAGTTCACAAATGCTCTGACGCTAAGCTAACAAAGCGCCTGCTAATCTGCTTTCTGCAAACCACTGGCCGCTATGCGCTAACCCCGCTAACCCTGCTAACCCTGCTAACACCGCATTAAAAAGTACATCTCTACATGAGGTAAAGTGACTTATTTACTCAGATATTCATCTTATTTTGACTTGAAGGTAGAAAAGGCAGGTTTTTAATCCAGAAGTTATTTTCACACGGTCTGAGCTACGTAAGCTCCGCCCCCATGCTAGTCTCATTATTGATCGATGTACCTTATCCTCGCCCAATTCACCGACGTTAGTCTTAAAATGTGAAAACACACAAAAGTTTGCAGTGGTCCAAAGTTACTCCTCACTGACAACTTTCAGAGACCAGAGCAGAGTTTCAGCGTCACGGTAAAGCTAGCAACAACTAGCATGCTAACTGTTTTCCTTCTTGATTCTCTGACAATACAACGTTTTATAATTAGATGCAGACAGTGGACTTATTTTGACCTGAAGAGCTGCTGATACAAGACAGGCAAGAATTATATAAATGGACATAGCTAAGCTGCTAGCCGCTGCTCTGGCTCCAATTCACTTTCTATATAAAAACTGTGTCCCTGCTGCTGTCAGACTCATGTTGGTCTTAAATGTTCGTATTAACCCTCTACATGATCCTGGGGTTTTTATTTCACTTTTGTGTCTTTAACATATGAACATTAATAACAGACACATCAGGTCCTTCTGTCCCCGACGTCGCTCCTGTTAGCGTTAGCAACAGGTTTGATTGACAGTGTTGCTAAGGCCCGCTCTCAAACACTGTGATAAAGTCATTTCACCTCATGTAGATATTTGTAGTTTGCAGTGTCTCTCTGGCTCTAACCTGCAGTAGCTCCCCCTGCTGGCTGCTCCTCCCGACCTGTCTGTCTCTCTCTCTCTCTCTCTCTCTGTCTCTTTTTCTTTCTCTCTTTTTGTCATTTTTTCTGAGCGTGTTGTTAACCTCGTCCTTTTCTTCTTTTTGCCCCTGGACTGTGTCTTTCTCTTTTTTCTCTTTTATTCATTTATGTTAAAAACATTATTTTCTCATTTTGGACGAATTTATATCTGACTAAAAACTACTACTATTACTATACTATACTATATTACTATTACTATAACTATTACTACTACAACTATAACTATTACTACTACAACTATTACTATTACTACTACAACTACTACTATTACTACTACAACTATTACTATTGCTACTACAACTATAACTATTGCTACTACAACTACTGCTACTACTGCTACTACTCCTATTGCTATTACTACTCCAACTCCTTCTACTACTACTGGTACTACTCCTTTTCCTCCTACTTCTACTCCTACTGCTCCACCTACTATTACCCCTCCTCTTCCTCCTCCTCTTCTCTTCTTCCTCTCCTCCTCCTCTCCACCTGCTCCTCCTCCTCTTCTTCCTTCTCCTCCTGCTCCTCTCCCCTCCTCCCCCTCTTCTTCTCTCCATCTCCTCTCCACCTGCTCCTCTTCCTCCTCTCATCTCCTCCTGCTCCTCCTCCTCTCCTCCTCTTCCTCTCCCCTCCTCCTCCTCTCCTCCTCCTGCTCCTCCTCTCTTCTTCCTCCTCCTCCTCTCCTCCTCTTCCTCCTTCTCTTCTCCTCTCCTCTTCCTCCTCCTCTCCTCTTCCTCCTCTTCTCTCCTCCTCCTCTTCTCCTCTCCTCTTCCTCCTCTCCTCCTCCTCCTCTTCTCCTCTCCTCCTCCTCTCCTCTTCCTCCTCCTCTTCTCCTCTCTCCTCTCCTCTCCTCTTCCTCCTCTTCTCCTCCTCCTCTCCTCTCCTCCTCCTCCTCTCCTCCTCCTCCTCCTCCTCCTCCTCCTCCTCCCTCCTCTCCTCCTCCTCCTCCTTTCCTCCTCCTCTTCTCCTCCTCCTCTCCTCCTCTCTCCTCCTCCTCCTCCTCCTCCTCCTCCTCCTCCTCTCCTCCTCTCCTCCTCCCCTCCTCTCCTCCTCTCCTCCTCCTCCAGTCGTCTCTCTGCTCTCCTTACGACATCCTCCAGTGCCGTCTGTCTCCTCTTTGCTCCACCCTCCGCGCTCTGGTCGCTATGGACACCCAACCAAAACAGGAAGCACACCCGTCCACTTCCTGCTGCCCTTCCTGCCTTAGCCCCTCCCCTTCCTTTGTGTCGGTGACCACGCAGACCCCGCCCCCCCTTCCTGGCACTTCTGGGATCTGATTGGTCCCAGCCTGGTTCATGTCCTGTGTATTTTACTGCTGTTTCTGGCCTACACCTGGACTGAGCTGACGTAGCTAATGTCGTTTCGTCTGAGTTTAAATCTGCCCACGAGCTCCACCTCAGTCTTACATCATATGTGGAGCAAACCGGGGCGTTCAAACTGCAGATTTTAAAGCCACAGTGTGTAACATTTTAACAAAGAAAAAGACTAAAATAAAAGCTCATGTTTTTGTTTTGTTTTTTTTAATTGTGTTGGTAAACTGTCTTTACTGTGAACAGGCTCGCATCTCCACAAACCTGACTCATATTTTACCAGAGCAGGGCCTCCTCCTGCTTGTTTCCATGGAAATGTTGTTCATTTGGTGATAATATTCCACAGTATAAAGCATAAAGTGCATCTGTTTCCATGGAGAATGTTCCATGCAGCTGACATGCCACCTCCAGAAAAGTTACACACTGTAGCTTTAAATGTTCCAGTCTGTGGTGCTCTGCATATTTCATTTGATACTTTGCAGCTGATGTCATCAACATTCCCTGGGCGTGTGATGCTAACTGTAGGCACTGCTCTGTCTGAGGCTTTGTTCGACTTTAATCTGAGCTTTGTTCAACACAATCTGACCATAAAGAGCTGACTTTAGCCGCACTACAACAGGTGAGCTGGTCAAAACAATCACAGGCACAAGCTAGCATTAGCATTAGCATTAGCATTAGCATTAGCCAATAGTTTTCCAGTGATTCACTCTCATGTTTTAGTTGAAAATCAAACTCCTGAACAGGACCCTGAGCTCGGACTGACCACAGGCTCCTGAAAATAACCTCTTTAAGTCACTTTTGTTTTTTTTCTTCAGTTTCTTGAGTCTTAAAACTTATCAGGCAGTGTTTGCTGAACAGTTCACCATAGACATCAATGTAGATCACCCCCAATGCAATGTCACTTCAAAGTATCAAAACGAGGCCCTCGTGAGGCAGCGTTTGGACACTCTAAAGTCTTTGGAGTTGATAAGATGACACTAGTGTTTATGTTTGTACCAGTGGAGCCGTAGTTTACTGCAGACAAACTCGAGCTCTGGACCTGCTCTAAGGCGTCTGTGACAGGTCAAACTGCTCATTGGATTAAAACACACTGAAGATCATTAGATTTAAGATTTTAGGTTGAAGATATAAGGTTTTTGTTTTTTTTTTTTTTACATTTTAGCACTAAGTATTTTTAGGTTTTCAGTTTTTACTTCCTGGTTGGAAATGATGACATCACACTAGAGAAATGCATAAGTGTTACCCAGTAACCATGTGGTTCACTGGACCAAACTCCTGAACGAATCAACATGGAGGTTTATATCTGACAAATACACATATAACAAAACACATTTATTTAGCTAAAATCACATTTAAAACCTCAGAACTTTGTGCCGAACTTTTGGACAGAATTCTCCCAGTGTGATGTCATCGGCGTGATGTCATCGGCGTGATGTCATCGGCGTGATGTCATCGGCGTGATGTCATCGGCGTGATGTCATCGGCGTGATGTCATCAGTTCTACTAAAACTATTACTAAAAAAAAAAAATCTTTTTCTTCATAAATTGCTTCTTGTTGTTGTGTAAAAGTATAATTTATATTTCAAACAGGTTTTATCCACCAGATAAAGTCAAAACTAGAGAATACACAACGGCTTATTTAGCACAAAGATTTGTTTAGAAATAGCACACAGTTGAATTAAAAAGCTGGTTAATCTGTATAAACACAGTGTGGTGTTCTACTGGGTCGTCTGTATTTTGTATATAAATTATTTTTATTGGTAAGTATAATATATATAAGTATTCATAAGTTATCAGACTATGCAACATCATGTGGGTCTGTGTGAGACGTTCTTTTATGTGTGAGAGTGACACGTTCTTTGATCATGTGAGAGTGACACTTTCTTTGATCTGTGAGAGTGACACGTTCTTTGATCATGTGAGAGTGACACGTTCTTTGATCATGTGAGAGTGACACGTTCTTTGATCATGTGAGAGTGATTCGTTCTTTTATGTGTGAGAGTGACACGTTCTTTTATGTGTGAGAGTGACACGTTCTTTGATCATGTGAGAGTGATTCGTTCTTTTATGTGTGAGAGTGACACGTTCTTTGATCATGTGAGAGTGATTCGTTCTTTTATGTGTGAGAGTGACACGTTCTTTTATGTGTGAGAGTGACACGTTCTTTGATCATGTGAGAGTGATTCGTTCTTTTATGTGTGAGAGTGATACGTTCTTTTATGTGTGAGAGTGACACGTTCTTTGATCATGTGAGAGTGACACATTCCTTGATCTGTAAGAGTGACACGTTCTTTGATCATGTGAGAGTGACACGTTCTTTGATCATGTGAGACTGATACGTTCTTTTATGTGTGAGAGTGATACGTTCTTTTATGTGTGAGAGTGATACGTTCTTTTATGTGTGAGAGTGATACGTTCTTTGATCATGTGAGAGTGACACGTTCTTTGATCACGTGAGAGTGATACGTTCTTTGATCACGTGAGAGTGATACGTTCTTTGATCATGTGAGAGTGACACGATCTCGCTCACACATCGGCTTCGTACTGTTCTGACTCGAGGACCAGGTTTGGGAGATGATTTTTAAAAAGCCTTTGAACTTCTGACTGAGTTTTTTGTGTAAATTTGTTGCGTCCGACAAGAAAATAAATGTCACACCAACACGAACGTCTCCAGTTCACAGAAGTGTGATGTTTTTGAAGGTAAACTGGGCAAAAAGGCAGATTTGAGTCACAATGTTTCTTATTACCGTATTTTCTGGACTAAAGTCGCACTTTTTTTTTCTTTTCATAGTTTGTCCGGGACTTATATTCAGACGTGACTTATATGTGGAATATAAGTCACATCAGAGAATATAATTTCACATCTTTGTTACGTCACACTGACAACCGTGTTCTTCTTCTTCATTATTATTATGCTTTTTTTTAACTTACACCCGGAGCGAGCGACTTTTACTCCGGAAAATACGGTAAGTCCTACATTAGACTTGAGTTGGTCTTGGTTTTAGATTCTTAAAGACGAGGTTTTATACAAAATCAACCCCAGTGGGAAGCGGCTGGTTGTGTTGTGGTAGAGCTCTGAAGGGGGAGGGGCTTAGCACAGAGAGCAAAGAGTCAGAGCGACAAAAACTAAACTAAAATGAAACTTAAAAAACATGTGACTATGTTGTTTTTGGGTGAATGTAACATTTTCAAAATAATAAAAGGAAACATGGATCTAAATATGTGATGTGTTATAGTAAATACCTCCTCTTTTTTTGTTGGTTTTTTTTTGTTAATTTTGGACAAAAGTTGGTCGTAGATAGTAACCTCCGGAGGGACATTTTGCAGGTCAGTCGCTCAAAGTTCAGGAAGGAGTCATTTTCATATTTACTTTGATTTAGTTTTGTTTTTTTTCAACCTAAAAAGTCGAGTCTCATTGTGTTGGTGAAGTTAATACTTTTACTTCCTGGTTGGACACGGCAGCAGATGTGACGTACGCAGAGGTAACTCCATAACTGTTACCTAGCAACTATAATGCAAACAAGACCCTGCACATGTTTAAATTACACAATATTTCTGATTAGACTCAGAAAAATAAAAGACAACAGCTTTGTTTAGTTGAATGAAGGTTTAAAGTATCAGAAAATATCTTCATGCACATACTTTGGGAGTTAAAGTATCTGGTACGTGGGTATGAACCATAGACTGTATAAAGAAGTGGACTCAGGCGCTTAGCAACGCTGTCAATCAAACCTGTTGCTAACGCTACCGGGAAAGAAGGGCGCCTGATTGGTCTGTTATTAATGTTCAGATCTTGATTTATGAACACAAGATATCAAAATAAAAAGATCATGTAGAGCGAGTTAAAACTCACTTCCTGTTTGGAGCGTGGCGCTAGCATGTTAGCTACGTCCACTTATATAAACAGTTACAGTCTATGGTGCTACTGTTAGCATGTCACTTCAAAACAACTGAATATGTTTAATATTTGTATTGGTGTCTAAATAACCCACTCTCTCTCACTCCACACTGCCCCCTGTCTCTCACTCTCTCTCACTCCACACTGCCCCCTGTCTCTCACTCTCTCTCACTCCACACTGCCCCCTGTCTCTCACTCTCTCTCACTCCACACTGCCCCCTGTCTGTCTCTCACTCTCTCTCACTCCACACTGCCCCCTGTCTCTCACTCTCTCTCACTCCACACTGCCCCCCTGTCTCTCACTCTCTCTCACTCCACACTGCCCCCTGTCTGTCCTCTCTCTCTCTCTCTCTCACTCCACACTGCCCCCTGTCTCTCTCACTCTCTCTCACTCCACACTGCCCCCTGTCTCTCACTCTCTCACGCTTCACTGCCCCCTGTCTCTCACTCTCTCTCACTCCTCACTGCCCGTCCTCTGACTCTCTCTCACTCTTCACTGCCCCCTGTCTGTCTCTCACTCTCTCTCACTCCTCACTGCCCCATCTCACTCTCTCACTGCCCCTGTATCTCACTCTCTCTCGCGCTCCTCACTGCCCCGTCTCACTCTCTCACTCCTCACTGCCCCCCGTCTCACTCCGTCTCATTCCTCACGGCCCCTGTCTCTCACTCTCACTCTCTCTCACTCTCACTCCCCCCCCCCCCCCCCCCCCCCCCCCCCCGACTCTCACTCTTCTTCTTCCTGGCCGTTCCGACTTCTTTTTTTTCTCAGGACAAACTGTGTCTTCCTCATCACTCCTGGAGGAGAAGGGTCTGGTGAAAACTCTGCGTCACGGTTCAGTCGCTCGTCGACCAAACTTCACTCGGGGACGTGAACAAAACGAGGACAAAAAGCACAAAACACAGACTGAAAAATCCAGAGGAGAAAAGCAGAACGAGCCGGACTGAGGGTCGGCCATCTTGTCCTCGTGGCAGAGACCCACTGGACTTTAAAACTCTGTGTGGAGTTTTTCAGGTAAAAGTATCAACAGCACTAAGATTTATCCAGACGCAGGACGACTGACGATGTTCTGATGTGATTTTATGTCACATTTGTTTGGAAAATTGGGGACAAAAAAGTTGAATATTGTGGAAACAGCATTAAAGGAGCTGCATGTGAGATTTAGAGCTCAAATGTGAGGTCGACAGATACGACGTAAAAATCAAAACACACTTTTACTCAGAACTATTATAAACACAACGATTTATCCTTAATCACAAAATGGTGGACACGTGTATTTTCTGTTATACTTTGGTGTGTTTTGGTTGAATCATCCAATCAGAAAGCAGCACGAGCGTCACATGACTCTCTCATGTGGCTCAAATCCAGTTGTTTTAAACCTAAAATGTCTCTGATCTGATTGGTCCTAAACCCCAGAACCTGCAGGACAATCAGGACTCAATCATGACTTTATTTTTACATTATTCTATATGTTTTTTGCTGTAAAACCCCTCACCTCACACTTTATACACTTTTCTCACACAGGCATTAACATTTTCTCACTTTTCTCACGCAGAACACAATGATCTACAGTCCCCTCAGCCAATCAGGACTCAGAACACAAGGGTCTACAGTCCCTCAGCCAATCAGGACGCAGAACACAATGCAGGTTCATACTCTGTAAAAAAAAAAAAAAAAAAAAAAAATTACACACAAAAAAATCCATGAAACACTGAGACCACGAAAGGTGAACCGTGACATAACGAGAGGCGACTGTATAAAGAAGTGACTGAGTGAGTGTGACGTCACCCACAGTTTGGCTCAAATGAAGCTCATTGATGCTAGCAGTTATAGCAGCTAACGTGGAGCCGAGTACGGACCACGAGTATCATAGCAACCAAAGAGCCAATCAGCAGCTAAACCTCAACGCAGGGACATAGTTTTTCCACAGAATTTACATAAACAGATGGAGAGTAGCACCGAGCACATGTTTCATACAGCTCCTTTAAACGGATTTCACAATGTTCTAAATCAGACATGTCAAACTCAGGCCCATGGGCCAAATTTGGCCCTTGATATAATTATATTTGGCCCGCAACATCATATCAAATATGTATTAGAGCTGCTCGCCGGCTGCTGTGCCAGTGCAGCACATGCACCTCTAATACTACGAATCCCAGAATGCTTTGCCCTCACTTCTGTTGACCCTCATCATCATCTGCTCCTGTCCCTCACATTTAATCACATTTAATCACATTTAATCACATTTAATCCTCACTCAGTCCCAGCTTTTGTCCGTCTGTGAATGTGAGTGTGACGCCCCTGATCTAAACAAACTGGAGCCACAGACACGTCTGACCCACAAAACCAGCCTCACTTTTCTTTATTCTGTGTAGTTTTAAAAAGTGACCAGCAGGAGGCGTAAAAGACGAGTTTAAAAACGCTCAGGGCCTCTGTTTGTGAATCAATCACTAAAACATTTACCCGAAAAATCTAAAATGTCCTTTTCCGTCGTCGTCAAACAGATGAAAACAGATGATATTTATATTTATATTTATATTTTGTATGATCTGCCCCGCGTGTTTTCAAATGTTCAGAATCACTTTTTAAATGTGATGAAATTTGAGTTTATAAATATTTAACTGAGACCGAGCGATACTGTGTAAATAAAAGATTTTGAGAGGTTTTGTTTTTATCGTTGACGTTTAAATATATTTGGAGTTTTCTCGTGTTCAGTTTCACTCAAGTGTCCAAAGACAATCAGACGACCTCAGCGCAGGTTTGACACTGGGTTAGTGTCTGTACCACCTGATGACATCACGAGGTGGGAGCAGCTGTTTTCAGACAGTGTGCAGACTCTTAAAGACACAGTGTGGAACTTTTCACCTGTGTTTTCACGTTGACAAACTCACAGTCACTAGAAAAAGTGTTATTGTTTTTCTGGATGTTCAGTTTTGCAGCTGACGTCATCAACATTCCTCTGGGGCTGTGATGCTAACTGGAGGCACTGCTCTGTCTGAGGCTCTGTTAGACTTTAATCTGAGCTTTATTTTAACACAATCTGACCAGAAAGAGCCGACTTATCTGAACTACAACAGGTGATTTGTGCTGTTAAACACGTCCCTCTAAATTAACATCACAATCACAAGCTAGCATTAGCATTAGCATTAGCGCCTGAAAGTGTGCTTTTTAAATCACTTTTGGGTTTTTTTCTTGCGCTTTCAGACAATCATAAACACTTTTTTGGCTGTATTTGCTGCACGTGTGCACTGTGTCCCCATGGTAACTGCTGAACATCCCACCATAGACATGCATGTAGAACAGCCCCGGCGTGATGTCACCGTTAAGTAATTTGATGATGTCATGATCTCAGACGGAGGGCGGGGCCTGTGTTTTGTTTTAAAACCAGGTCAAAGGTCGACACGTCTGCCCCTGAGGAGACAACGTGTACTCGAGTATGAGGAGACAAACGTGTACTCGAGTATGAGGAGACAAACGTGTACTCGAGTATGAGGAGACAAACGTGTACTCGAGTATGAGGAGACAAACGTGTACTCGAGTATGAGGAGACAAACGTGTACTCGAGTATGAGGAGACAAAACGTGTACTCGAGTATGAGGAGACAAACGTGTACTCGAGTATGAGGAGACAAACGGTGTACTCGAGTATGAGGAGACAAACATGTACTCGAGTATGAGGAGACAAACATGTACTCGAGTATTAGCACAGTTACTTCAAAATAATATTACTCAAGTAGAAGCACAAAGTCGTGGCTCGACAAACGACTCAAGTGCAACAAAAAATGAGCCGAATTGAATCAGATCTGAAGAAGAAGAAGCTCAAAAGTTCAAATTGTCTCATATCGTTTCATAAAACTCCAGTCGACTTTTACTCGAGTAAAAGTACTGCTACTTCAATGCAAGTATGACTCGAGTAGGAGTAAAAGTATCCGGCTGGGAAAGAACAATTTGTCTAAACTCGAGTAAATGTGAGTACTCCTCTGTCTGTCCTTCATCATGTGACGTGATGAAAGACAGCGCTGGTTAAAACCCCATAATGCACCTTGTGATGTCATCATGTGGTGATACAGGAAGTGCTCCACTGTGTTTTTAAACTCCACCTTCACTAGAATCATCTGGATCATTTCAGCTCCTGGACGTTCCAATCTCGACTGAACTAAAGGTAAAAGGAGGAGTTAACTTGGAAACTACCACCTGATGACATCACAAGGTGGAACAGAGCGTTAGAACATGATTTAAAGCTCAGGTTGGATTTCAAAACTTAAAATCGTCACTAGTTTCAGGGTGAATGATCTGCTGTTTAATTCATTTTAAATGACAAAACCATAAGAGTGATATTTAACAGAGTTTGAGTACTGCAGTACTTCAGAGTACTGCAGTACTCCAGATGAGACGAGTACTGCAGTACTCCAGATTACTCCAGAGTACTGCAGTAGTATTTGTGTCGGAGCGTCCTGCTGATGGTCTTATACTTTTAAAGTTTATTTTGTGTACTTTTGTGTGTTTTGTATGGAGTATTTTCTTGTACAGATGTGTTTTTGTGGCCTTAACCTGATGTGAATACTGTACATGATGTAAAGTACTGCAGTAAAAGTACAAACACAGTAAAAGTGAAAGACTCTGGACTCGTTTATTCACTGAAAAAAGACTCATAACGACAACGGCACACAACACGACACACAACACATGACACGACACACAACATAACACACCACACGACACACACAACACATCACACCACACGACACACAACATAACACACGACACACACACCACACGACACACAACATAACACACCACACGACACACACAACACATCACACCACACGACACACAACATAACACACGACACACACACCACACGACACACAACATAACACACGACACACACCACACGAGACACAACACATATGACACAACACGACACATATGACACACGACACACGACACATACATGACACCCACGACACACAACATAACATACGACACACACGACACACTTAACACACACCAGTGTGTAAAGTGTGTTGCTCAAGGACACATGTTGTTCATGTTGAAGCTGGAGTTGCACCATCAGCCTG
This sequence comes from Periophthalmus modestus, assembly GCA_019594935.1. Lineage (NCBI taxonomy): Eukaryota > Metazoa > Chordata > Actinopteri > Gobiiformes > Gobiidae > Periophthalmus > Periophthalmus modestus. The sequence goes on along the minus strand of JAIEZT010001302.1, from coordinate 676,462 downwards.
TGGCTCAGTGGATC
>JAIEZT010001302.1:648248-676348 GCA_019594935.1 Periophthalmus modestus | reverse complement strand
CTGAGGACACAGAGGACACAGAGGAGGGACCACTTTGTCCTGAGAGCTGCTCCCCTCTCACAGCTGAGGCAGTCAGTTTGACCTTTAGAGTCTGAGCCGCTTCAGTCGCTGCTTCAGGAGACGCTCTGTCTGTTTCACGTCTGAAACAAAAGAGGAAAAAAAAAACTAAAAAGTGAAGGACGTTTGGTGAAGATGTTGTCGAGGCTCTGAGCTCGAGACTGAGTCACTGGAGGAAATGTCCTCACAAAACAAACGAGAACAAAGAGGAGAGAGAGAGGATAGAAGAGGGGAGAGGAGGAGAGAGGAGGAGAGGAGAGGAGAGGAGGAGAGAGGATAGAGGGAGGGGAGAGGAGAGAGAGGAGGAGAAGAGAGAGGGAGAGAGAGGAGAGAGGGGGAGAAGACGGAGAGAGAGAGAGAGGAGAGAGAGGAGAAAGAGAGAGGGAGAGAGGAGAGAGAGGAGAAAGAGAGAGGGAGAGGAGGGAGAGAGAGGGGGAGAAGACGGAGGGAGAGAGGAGAGAGAGGCGAAGAGAGAGGGAAGAGAGGAGGAGAGGAGGAAGAGAGAGGGAGAGGAGGAGAGAGGAGAGAGAGAGAGAGAGAGAGAGAGAGAGGAGAGACGAGAGAGAGAGAGGAGAGAGAGAGGGGGACAGAGGAAGAAAGAGAGGGAGAGGACCCTGGGGCAAAGTGCATCCACATTTGGAAGGGACATGCGTGAAATTAAATTGGTTTAAGCCAAAGTGAAACTGAAACAAACAGAATCAAAAAATGTTCCATGAGGAGGTGGGTTTAAATCCCACCTCAGGGCCACTGTTGTGTCTCTGAGCAAGACACTGCCCGGATCATGGGACTGTGTTTTTAGCAGTATTTTAGTATTTTTACATGTGTGGACCTGGTTTATGGGTCGGATCTGTGGAGTTTCTTGGCCTTTTTACACCAAACAAAAACTGTCTCAAAGCATCTTATTATCAGTCTTATTATGGTTTTGTATGAAAGCACTTTATGAATACAGTTTGACTGAAGTACGTCACAGTTAGAGAATGAGGCGAAGGGAAAACAAGATGATCGACAAAATTACTCATGAATCACTCTGAAAACAACTCCAGGAGAGTAAATACTGAAGGAACCCACGAGAACATGTTTAAAAAGCTCCAGAAAGCCCAGTTTAACAAGACTCATTTTAGCTGCTCCCATCTGTACTAAATATGATTGGTCTAGAGAATGTTGCCTCCTTCCAAGGGAGGTTCGACTATCGGTCGGACTCTCCTCTCCAGTCCCTGGAATAGACCTTACTGTGAAGGCTGAGGAGTGTGATTCCCCTATAATTGGAACACACCCTCTGGTCCCCCTTTTTATACAGAGGGACCACCACCCCGGTCTGCCAGTCCAGCGGTACTGTCTCCGATCGCCCCATGATGTTGTAGAGACGTGTCAACCAAGACAGCCCCACAACATCCAGAGACTTGAGGTACTCGGGACGGATCTCATCCTCCCCCAGATCCTTGCCACCGAGGAGCTGCCAACCACCTCAGTGACTTTGGCCAGGGTGATGGAGGAGTCCGCCTCCGGGTCCCCAGTCTCTGCTTCCTCCTCTGAAGATGTGACAGTGGGATTGAGGAGATCCTCAAAGTATTCCTTCCACCGTCCAATAACATCCCCAGTCGAGGTCAGCAGCTCTCCACCCGCACTGTAAACAGTGTTGGTGAAGCACTGCTTCCCCCTCCTGAGGCGCCGAACGGTTTGCCAGAATTTCTTTGAGTCCGTCCGATAGTCCTCCTCCATGGCCTCCCCGAACTCCTCCCAGCCCCAAGTTTTTGCCTCTGCGACTGCACGTTTGGCCCGCCTATACCTGTCAGCTGCCTCAGGAGTCCCACAAGCCAACAAGGCTCGATAAGACTCCTTCTTCAGCCTGACGGCATCCCTTACTTCTGGGGTCCACCACCGGGTTCGGGGGTTGCCGCCGCGACAAGCACCGCAGACCTTACGACCACAGCTATGAGCAGCCGCACCAGCGATAGAGGCGGAGAACATGACCAACTCAGAGTCCATGTCCCCAGCCTCCCCCGGGATCAGGGAGAAGCTCTCCTGGAGGTGCGAGTTGAAGACCCCCCTGGTCGGTGCGCTGTCTAGTACCTCTCTCAGGGACTCTAAGAAGGCCGGGTACTCTGCACTACTGTTTGGCCCGTAGGTCAATACAACAGTGAGAGACCTGTCCCCGACCCAAAGGAGCAGGGACACTACCCTCTCGTTCACCAGGGTGAACGACAAACACAAGGCGGCTGAGCTGTGGGGCAGTGAGCCCACACCAGCTCGTCGCCTCTCCCCTCGGGCAATGCCAGAGAAGTGGAGTGTCCCGCTCACTTGCTTCCGAGCACCCACCACAGGTCCCCCTGGACCAGGGGCTTGAAGCCCCCGACAGCAGAGCTCCCAGGATCATTCAAACCCTCCACCACGTTAAGGTGGAGGTTCTGGGAGGGGTGTGGTGATGTCATCTGTATTAAGTATGAATGGTCCCACAGACCAGTATGAACCTCCTGCACTGAGGACACACACATAACACACACATAACACACACAGAACACACACATAACACACACATAACACACACAGAACACACACATAACACACACATAACACACACAGAACACACACAGAACACACACATAACACACACAGAACACACACAGAACACACACACATAACACACACAGAACACACACAGAACACACACATAACACACACATAACACACACACATAACACACACATAACACACATGTACATGGGAATGTAAAATAAAGTCACACCATTTAGTGGTTCTATCAGTGATGTGGGTGTTTCACGGTGCTTCACGGTGCTTCAGGGTGCTTCACGGTGCTTCACGGTGCTTCAGGGTGTTTCACGGTGCTTCAGGGTGCTTCACGGTGCTTCACGGTGCTTCAGGGTGCTTCACTGTGCTTCACGGTGCTTCAGGGTGCTTCACGGTGCTTCACGGTGCTTCACGGTGCTTCACGGTGCTTCACGGTGCTTCACGGTGCTTCAGGGTGCTTCACTGTGCTTCACGGTGCTTCACGGTGCTTCATGGTGCTTCACGGTGCTTCACGGTGCTTCAGGGTGCTTCAGGGGCTGTAGATCTGCAGACTGCACAGCCCTGAGCTCTGGAGTCAGAGTTGTGGACATAAGGCGGAGGCAGATGGAGCTCTCTCCAACTGTCAGTCATGAACACAGGAGCAGAGAGCAAACAGGACAAAGCCATTATGTAAGTCACACTGCGCCGGAGCTGAGGAGGTTTAAATAAGGCTCAACACACCACCTGCTGGAGGGGAGGGGCCTGACGTCTGCATACGGCACCATTTCATGTTTGACTTGGTTTGATGGGATTTATCAGGGAAGTGGCAGTGAAGTGTTTGTGAGGAAAAGTTTGAAACGACCTGAAGATTCAAAGAACAAAATGGTGTAATCTTATGTCATCAACGCTCAGGTCACTTTAAAGCGGGGAGCTGCTGCAAATGTGATTTTATTTTAGTTTTCTCCCATGTTCTAACTCTGCTCCTTCATCAAAAACACGTCTCAAGAGGTTGTAGATCATGAAAGTGACAAACCTGGAGTGATGTGCAGGAGTTTCATTAGTGGGAAGCAGCTGATTGTGATAGTGTCTGAAGGGGGAGGGGCTTAGCACAGAGAGGAGGCTGAGCATGTGAAAATTGTAAAACCAGGACTAAACCAGGTCTAAACCAGGACTAAACCAGGTCTAAACCAGGACTAAACCAGGTCTAAACCAGGACTAAACCAGGACTAAACCAGGTCTAAACCAGGACTAAACCAGGTCTAAACCAGGACTAAACCAGGACTAAACCAGGACTAAACCAGGACTAAACCAGGACTGAACCAGGACTAAACCAGGACTAAACCAGGACTGAACCAGGACTAAACCAGGTCTAAACCAGGACTAAACCAGGACTAAACCAGGTCTAAACCAGGACTAAACCAGGACTAAACCAGGACTAAACCAGGTCTAAACCAGGTCTAAACCAGGACTAAACCAGGTCTAAACCAGGTCTAAACCAGGACTAAACCAGGACTAAACCAGGTCTAAACCAGGTCTAAACCAGGACTAAACCAGGACTAAACCAGGTCTAAACCAGGTCTAAACCAGGACTAAACCAGGTCTAAACCAGGTCTAAACCAGGACTAAACCAGGACTAAACCAGGACTAAACCAGGTCTAAACCAGGACTAAACCAGGACTAAACCAGGTCTAAACCAGGACTAAACCAGGTCTAAACCAGGTCTAATCCAGGACTAAACCAGGACTAAACCAGGACTAAACCAGGTCTAAACCAGGTCTAAACCAGGACTAAACCAGGACTAAACCAGGACTAAACCAGGTCTAAACCAGGACTAAACCAGGACTAAACCAGGTCTAAACCAGGACTAAACCAGGTCTAAACCAGGTCTAATCCAGGACTAAACCCAGGACTAAACCAGGACTAAAACCAGGTCTAAACCAGGTCTAAACCAGGACTAAACCAGGACTAAACCAGGTCTAAACCAGGACAGGAAACCAGGTCTAAACCAGGTCTAATCCAGGACTAAACCAGGACTAAACCAGGTCTAAACCAGGTCTAAACCAGGTCTAAACCAGGGCTAAACCAGGGCTAAACCAGGACTAAACCAGGACTAAATGAGGACACATGTGGACATAAAGTCGTCCATTTTTGGACCCGGGTTTCTTTGAGTCTTCCTCAGATCATTTTGAGGACGACATTTTGAGACACATGTCACTTCTTCTTCTTTTTGTTTTTTGAATCTTTAGATTCTCAACTGATTCTCGGATAAATAATGAATAAACTCTTGTCCCTCCCTGTCTCCTCTCTCTCATCTCTCTTTCTTCTCTTTCTCTACCTATCCTCTCTCTTTCTTTCACTCTGTCTCTTTCCTCTCACTCCCCCTCACACACACTCCCTATCTCCCCCCCGCTCTCTCTCTCTCTCCTCCCTTTCTCCTCTATTCTCTCTCTCCTCTTTTCCCCCCCCTCCCTCTCTCCCCTCTCCCTCTCTCTCTTTCTCTCTTTTCTCTCTCTTCTCTCCCCCCCCCCTCCTCTCTCTCTCTCTTTCTCCTCTCTTCTCTCTCTCCTCTCCCTCTCTCTCCTCTCCCTCTCTCTCCCCTCTTTCGCTCTCTCTTTCTCCTTTCTCCTCTCTTCTCTCTCTCCTCTTTCTCCCCCCCCCCCCCCTCCCCCTCCCTCTCTCTCTCCTCTCTCTCTCTCTCCCTCTCTCTCTCCCTCTCTCTCTCTCTCTCAGGTATCTCGATGCCCATCCCGGTCCTCGGTCTTCGTGATCACTCTAAAGTCTTTAAAGATGGCAGCTGCCTCCTGACAGACGACAGTTTCGTTCTCGTCGGCTCGTTCGTGGCGTTCTTCGTTCCTCTGATCATCATGGTGGTCACGTACTTCCTGACCATCAACGCCCTGCAGAACGAGGCCACGTTATGTCTGGACCGGCTCGTGCCGCGCCCCAAGTGGAGCACCACCTTCACGCTCAGCTTCTTACCTCAGGCGTCGGCGTCGTCGTCGGAGAAGCTGTTTCGCCGCTGGTCGACCCGAGAGGCTCGGCGCGACAGCACGTCTGGGAGCGCCGTACGGACGCCGCACGATGCAGTCCATCAGCAACGAGCAGAAGGCGTCCAAGGTCCTGGGCGTCGTGTTTTTCCTGTTCGTCTTCATGTGGTGCCCGTTCTTCATCACGAACGTGCTGGTGGTGGTGTGCGGCTCGGAGGCGTGCGACCCCGACGTCATGTCCGGCCTCCTGAACGTCTTCGTGTGGGTGGGATACCTGTCGTCCGCCGTCAACCCGCTCGTCTACACCTTATTTAACAAGACCTACCGCGCCGCCTTTTCGCGCTACGTCCGGTGTCGGTATCACCCGGAGAAGAAGCCGCTGCAGCTGATCCTCGTGAACACGATCCCGCCGTTAGCGTACAGCTCCACGCAGCTGCCGCTCGGCGACATCAAAACTCTGCGAAACGGTGTCGGGATGTTCAGAAACGAGAGCAAAGTCTGACCTCGACGGACGAGCGGACGAGTTCAGGAGGAGCGAAAAGACTCAGAGAAGATTTAATCCATGTTCTGATGTTTCCTCCTCAAAAACAGACCTGGACTTGTGTTTGTTTCATTCACATGTTTGAGTCACTTTATTATCAGTCTGTAACATCTCCAAAGATCATCTCCTTGTGATGTCACGAAGTGGTAGTTTTCAAGTTAACTCCTCCTTTTACCTTTAGTTCAATAGAGATTGACAACTCCAGGTCTGAAATGATCCAAATGATTCTAGTGAAGGTGGAGTTTAAAAACACAGTGGAGCACTTCCTGTATCACCACATGATGACATCACAAGGTGGAACAGAGTGTTTTCAGTTTGAGAGAAGAACTCAGCCTAAATCTGCAGGTTTGTGAGTTAAACATGAGAATGAAACAATAAAACACAGCTCCAGGTTTGTGACGAGGAAACATCCGACCAGAGTCATGTGGTCACTCTAAAGTGGAGGTATTATGCAAATTATTTTTTTTGTATTTTTCTCTCATGTTCTAACTCTGCTCCTTGAGGTTGTAGATGTTATCCATGTATGTTTGAGTAATCTAGAGATCTCTCCTGGGCCCTATTCAAACCCTCCTGTACGAGGCTCCGCCCACAAGCCTCCATCACTCATGCTCCATAAATCTACAAAAACATGATACAAAACTGTTCACTGCATCATCTGCTCCGCTTCACTGAAACATTCTCCTGCTTCACTGAAACATTCTCCTGCTTCACTGAAACATTTTCCATCTTCACTGAAACATTCTCCTGCTTCACTGAAACATTCTCCTGCTTCACTGAAACATTCTCCTGCTTCACTGAAACATTCTCCTGCTTCACTGAAACATTCTCCAGCTTCACTGAAACATTCTCCAGCTTCACTGAAACATTCTCCAGCTTCACTGAAACATTCTCCAGCTTCACTGAAACATTCTCCAGCTTCACTGAAACATTCTCCAGCTTCACTGAAACATTTTCATGCTTCACTGAAACATTCTCCTGCTTCACTGAAACATTTTCCATCTTCACTGAAACATTCTCCTGCTTCACTGAAACATTCTCCAGCTTCACTGAAACATTCTCCAGCTTCACTGAAACATTCTCCAGCTTCACTGAAACATTCTCCAGCTTCACTGAAACATTCTCCAGCTTCACTGAAACATTTTCCATCTTCACTGAAACATTCTCCTGCTTCACTGAAACATTTTCCATCTTCACTGAAACATTCTCCAGCTTCACTGAAACATTCTTCTGCTTCACTGAAACATTCTCCAGCTTCACTGAAACATTCTCCAGCTTCACTGAAACATTTTCCATCTTCACTGAAACATTCTCCTGCTTCACTGAAACATTTTCCATCTTCACTGAAACATTTTCCATCTTCACTGAAACATTTTCCATCTTCACTGAAACATTCTCCTGCTTCACTGAAAAACATTTCCATCTTCACTGAAACATTCTCCAGCTTCACTGAAACATTCTCCTGCTTCACTGAAACATTCTCCAGCTTCACTGAAACATTCTCCAGCTTCACTGAAACATTCTCCAGCTTCACTGAAACATTCTCCTGCTCCACTGAAAAATTCTCCATCTTCACTGAAACATTCTCCAGCTTCACTGAAACATTTTCCTGCTTCACTGAAACATTTTCCATCTTCACTGAAACATTCTCCAGCTTCACTGAAACATTCTCCTGCTTCACTGAAACATTCTCCTGCTCCACTGAAACATTCTCCACCTTCACTGAAACATTCTCCATCTTCACTGAAAACATTTTCCATCTTCACTGAAACATTTTCCATCTTCACTGAAACATTCTCCATCTTCACTGAAACATTTTCCATCTTCACTGAAACATTCTCCATCTTCACTGAAACATTCTCCATCTTCACTGAAACATTCTCCAGCTTCACTGAAACATTTTCCTGCTTCACTGAAACATTTTCCATCTTCACTGAAACATTCTCCAGCTTCACTGAAACATTCTCCTGCTTCACTGAAACATTCTTCTCCACTGAAACATTCTCCACCTTCACTGAAACATTCTCCATCTTCACTGAAACATTTTCCATCTTCACTGAAACATTCTCCTGCTTCACTGAAACATTCTCCTGCTTCACTGAAACATTCTCCTGCTTCACTGAAACGTTCTCCTGCTTCACTGAAACATTCTCCTGCTTCACTGAAACATTCTCCTGCTTCACTGAAACATTCTCCTGCTTCACTGAAACATTCTCCTGCTTCACTGAAACATTCTCCATCTTCACTGAAACATTCTCCTGCTTCACTGAAACATTCTCCATCTTCACTGAAACATTCTCCTGCTTCACTGAAACATTCTCCTGCTTCACTGAAACATTTTCCATCTTCACTGAAAACATTCTCAGCTTCACTGAAACATTCTCCAGCTTCACTGAAACATTCTCCAGCTTCACTGAAACATTCTCCAGCTTCACTGAAACATTCTCCAGCTTCACTGAAACATTTTCCATCTTCACTGAAACATTCTCCTGCTTCACTGAAACATTTTCCATCTTCACTGAAACATTCTCCTGCTTCACTGAAACATTCTCCAGCTTCACTGAAACATTCTCCAGCTTCACTGAAACATTCTCCAGCTTCACTGAAACATTCTCCAGCTTCACTGAAACATTTTCCATCTTCACTGAAACATTCTCCTGCTTCACTGAAACATTTTCCATCTTCACTGAAACATTCTCCAGCTTCACTGAAACATTCTTCTGCTTCACTGAAACATTCTCCAGCTTCACTGAAACATTCTCCAGCTTCACTGAAACATTTTCCATCTTCACTGAAACATTCTCCTGCTTCACTGAAACATTTTCCATCTTCACTGAAACATTTTCCATCTTCACTGAAACATTTTCCATCTTCACTGAAACATTCTCCTGCTTCACTGAAACATTTTCCATCTTCACTGAAACATTCTCCAGCTTCACTGAAACATTCTTCTGCTTCACTGAAACATTCTCCAGCTTCACTGAAACATTCTCCAGCTTCACTGAAACATTCTCCAGCTTCACTGAAACATTCTCCTGCTCCACTGAAAAATTCTCCATCTTCACTGAAACATTCTCCAGCTTCACTGAAAATTTTCCTGCTTCACTGAAACATTTTCCATCTTCACTGAAACATTCTCCAGCTTCACTGAAACATTCTCCTGCTTCACTGAAACATTCTCCTGCTCCACTGAAACATTCTCCACCTTCACTGAAACATTCTCCATCTTCACTGAAACATTTTCCATCTTCACTGAAACATTTTCCATCTTCACTGAAACATTCTCCATCTTCACTGAAACATTTTCCATCTTCACTGAAACATTCTCCATCTTCACTGAAACATTCTCCATCTTCACTGAAACATTCTCCAGCTTCACTGAAACATTTTCCTGCTTCACTGAAACATTTTCCATCTTCACTGAAACATTCTCCAGCTTCACTGAAACATTCTCCTGCTTCACTGAAACATTCTCCTGCTCCACTGAAACATTCTCCACCTTCACTGAAACATTCTCCATCTTCACTGAAACATTTTCCATCTTCACTGAAACATTCTCCTGCTTCACTGAAACATTCTCCTGCTTCACTGAAACATTCTCCTGCTTCACTGAAACGTTCTCCTGCTTCACTGAAACATTCTCCTGCTTCACTGAAACATTCTCCTGCTTCACTGAAACATTCTCCTGCTTCACTGAAACATTCTCCTGCTTCACTGAAACATTCTCCATCTTCACTGAAACATTCTCCTGCTTCACTGAAACATTCTCCATCTTCACTGAAACATTCTCCTGCTTCACTGAAACATTCTCCATCTTCACTGAAACATTTTCCATCTTCACTGAAACATTCTCAGCTTCACTGAAACATTCTCCATCTTCACTGAAACATTCTCCTGCTTCACTGAAACGTTCTCCTGCTTCACTGAAACGTTCTCTCTCTGTGGAGCTGTGATATTGTCTGTGGTTTGAATATTTGTCACTGGAGGTTTGTTGTTGGTGTGTTTTTTGTGAAAATGTTTTAAATCAGACGTTTGTTTCAGACTCGGGGCAGCTTCAGCGATCGTGTTTCTTTTATTGAGTCGTTTCAGATGAATATTGTGATTAAAATGTGTAAATTCAAACAGAATGATCCACAGAGCCACAGATGACACAAAAATACAAAAATAAAACATGTTTGTCTGGTTTTCTTGCACTGAAGTGTCTGTCCTCAGTTTGAGCCGCATCTCCACAGACCTGACTCGTGTGTTCCGCAGTGTGACTTTAACTTTCTGTTTCCATTGAGGAGACGTTAAGATGGGCCAAAACTTGATATTCTTAAATAAATGTTTCACCGTTTCTTCACCAGAGCAAACGCATCGTGAGGTTATGTGTTTTATGATCGTCGTCAAAAAACAAAATTTACAGTTTCAAGGTCGTGTATCACACAAACGAGGCTCCTGTGAGGTTTAAATCATGTTCTAACGCTGCTTCCTCCTCAAAAACAGACAAAAATGCTGTTTTAAATGTTCCTGTTTAGTTACGTCACAGGTAAAACTTCAGGCTTATGCTCAGTTTCTAAACCTCTAAACCGTCAGGATGTGTCACAACAGACACATGGCTCTAGCACAGCATTCACAAGTGGTTCAAATATTTAAGTGTAAATGTAGAAATAATGATTCGAAAAAGACACAACAACACAAATCAATGTCTTAATTTTTCTTATGTATTTTGTGTGTTTATTTTTTATTTTTTTTATCTTTGTCTAATCATTTTTGTTTATTTTTGTTTCTTTTGTTTATTTTTTGTCTATTTTTGTGCTTTTTTAAAATTTATTTTTGCCTATTTATTTTTGTTTATTTTATTTTATTTTTATCTATTTATTTTTTTTGTTTGTTTTATTTTTTGTCTATCTATTTTTGTTTTTTTTTATTTATTTTTTGTCTATTTATTTTTGTTTCTTTCATTTTATTTTTGTCTATTTATTTTTGTTTTTTATTTATTTTTGGCTATTTATTTTTGTTTGTTTTGTTTATTTTTGTCTATTTATTTTTGTTTCTTTTATTTTATTTTTGTCTATTTATTTTTTGTTTTTTATTTATTTTTTGTCTATTTATTTTTTTGTTTATTTTTATTTTATTTGTATCTATTTATTTTTGTTTGTTTATTTTTGTCTATCTATTTTTTTTTTTTTCTCTATTTATTTTTGTTTCTTTTATTTTATTTTTGTCTATTTATTTTTGTTTTTTTATTTATTTTTGGCTATTTATTTTGTTTTGTTTGGTTTATTTTTATCTAATTATTTTTATTTATTTATTATTGTCTATTTATTTTTGTTTCTTTTATTTTATTTTTCTCTAATTATTTTTGTTTGTTTTGTTTATTTTTGTCTAATTATTTTTTATTTATTTATTATTGTCTATTTTTGTTTCTTTTATTTCATTTTTGTCTATTTATTTTTGTTTGTTTTTTTATTTTTGTCTATTTAAAATAAATAAATAAATAAATACATAAATAGACAAAAATAAACAAACAAAAATAAATAAATACACAAAATACACTGTGACCAAAATTAGTCTCATTTTGAATCATTATTTCTACATTTACAATTAAACAAATGAACAACATTTGAGTGAAATACTTTTACTTTTTACTCTTAAAGTACATTTTTAAACAGGTACTTGAATACTTTTACTTCAGTATATTTTGTCATGTGATACTTTTACTTGAGTAACTTCTTCCCTGTGTCTGTGTACTTTTATTTGAGTAACTTCTTCCCTGTGTCTGTGTACTTTTACTTGAGTAACTTCTTCCCTGTGTCTGTGATACTTTTATTTGAGTAACTTCTTCCCTGTGTCTGTGTACTTTTACTTGAGTAACTTCTTCCCTGTGTCTGTGTACTTTTACTTGAGTAACTTCTTCCCTGTGTATGTGTACTTTTACTTGAGTAACTTCTTCCCTGTGTCTGTGTACTTTTACTTGAGTAACTTCTTCCCTGTGTCTGTGTACTTTTACTTGAGTAACTTCTTCCCTGTGTCTGTGATACTTTTACTTGAGTAACTTCTTCCCTGTGTCTGTGTACTTTTACTTGAGTAACTTCTTCCCTGTGTCTGTGTACTTTTACTTGAGTAACTTCTTCCCTGTGTCTGTGTACTTTTACTTGAGTAACTTCTTCCCTGTGTATATGATACTTTTACTTGAGTAACTTCTTCCCTGTGTATGTGATACTTTTACTTGAGTAACTTCTTCCCTGTGTCTGTGTACTTTTCTTGAGTAACTTCTTCCCTGTGTCTGTGATACTTTTACTTGAGTAACTTCTTCCATGTGTCTGTGTACTTTTACTTGAGTAACTTTTTCCCTGTGTATGTGTACTTTTACTTGAGTAACTTCTTTCCTGTGTATGTGATACTTTTACTTGAGTAACTTCTTCCCTGTGTCTGTGTACTTTTACTTGAGTAACTTCTTCCCTGTGTCTGTGTACTTTTACTTGAGTAACTTCTTCCCTGTGTCTGTGTACTTTTACTTGAGTAACTTCTTCCCTGTGTATGTGTACTTTTACTTGAGTAACTTCTTCCCTGTGTCTGTGTACTTTTACTTGAGTAACTTCTTCCCTGTGTATGTGTACTTTTACTTGAGTAACTTCTTCCCTGTGTCTGTGTACTTTTACTTGAGTAACTTCTTTCCTGTGTATGTGTACTTTTACTTGAGTAACTTCTTCCCTGTGTATGTGATACTTTTACTTGAGTAACTTCTTCCCTGTGTCTCTGTGTACTTTTACTTGAGTAACTTCTTCCCTGTGTCTGTGTACTTTTACTTGAGTAACTTCTTTCCTGTGTATGTGTACTTTTACTTGAGTAACTTCTTCCCTGTTGTATGTGTACTTTTACTTGAGTAACTTCTTCCCTGTTGTATGTGTACTTTTACTTGAGTAACTTCTTCCCTGTGTATGTGATACTTTTACTTGAGTAACTTCTTCCCTGTGTATGTGTACTTTTACTTGAGTAACTTCTTTTCCTGTGTATGTGTACTTTTACTTGAGTAACTTATTCCCTGTGTCTGTGTACTTTTACTTGAGTAACTTCTTCCCTGTGTCTGTGTACTTTTACTTGAGTAACAGTACTTCAGGAGTGGGCGGGGCCAGGGTTTTTGATCTTCTTCTTTTACAAACAGACTTTTTATTTGTCTGTGAACAGTCTGAAGTGTTTGGCTCGTTTCAAACCGGAGCCGACGCGTAACTTCAGCCTGAGTCACGGTCGTGAGCGTCGTAATCCCGGCGATAATCCTCCAGATGGGACGGATTCGCTCGGATTTGGGAAAAGAAACTCACTGTAACTTTTCCTCCCTGTGATACGAGGTCAGAAAACACGAGGAAAACAGTGTTAATGATGTGTGAACGTCAACACCGAAGAACCAACACAGAGCTCCACCAGGTCAACACCAACACAGAGCTCCACCAAGTCAACACCAACACAGAGCTCCACCAGGTCAACACCAACACAGAGCTCCACCAGGTCAACACCAACACAGAGCTCCACCAGGTCAACACCAACACAGAGCTCCACCAGGTCAACACCAACACAGAGCTCCACCAGGTCAACACCAACACAGAGCTCCACCAGGTCAACACCAACACAGAGCTCTACCAGGTCAACACCAACACAGAGCTCCACCAGGTCAACACCAACACAGAGCTCCACCAGGCCAACACCAACACAGAGCTCTACCAGGTCAACACCAACACAGAGCTCCACCAGGTCAACACCAACACAGAGCTCCACCAGGTCAACACCAACACAGAGCTCCACCAGGCCAACACCAACACAGAGCTCCACCAGGTCAACACCAACACAGAGCTCCACCAGGTCAACACCAACACAGAGCTCCACCAGGTCAACACCAACACAGAGCTCCACCAGGTCAACACCAACACAGAGCTCCACCAGGTCAACACCAAACAGAGCTCCTCCAGGTCAGGTCAACACCAACACAGAGCTCCACCAAGTCAACACCAACACAGAGCTCCACCAGGTCAACACCAACACAGAGCTCCACCAGGTCAACACCAACACAGAGCTCCACCAGGTCAACACCAACACAGAGCTCCACCAGGTCAAAACCAACACAGAGCTCCACCAGGTGAACACCAACACAGAGCTCCACCAGGTCAACACCAACACAGAGCTGCACCAGGTCAACACCAACACAGAGCTCCACCAGGTCAACACCAACACAGAGTTCTACCAGGTCAACACCAACACAGAGCTCCACCAGGTCAACACCAACACAGAGCTCCACCAGGTCAACACCAACACAGAGTTCTTCCAGGTCAACACCAACACAGAGCTCCACCAGGTCAACACCAACACAGAGCTCCACCAGGTCAACACCAACACAGAGCTCCACCAGGTCAACACCAACACAGAGTTCCACCAGGTCAACACCAACACAGATCTCCACCAGGTCAACACCAACACAGAGCTCCACCAGGTCAACACCAACACAGAGCTCCACCAGGCCAAACACCAACAGAGCTCCACCAGGTCAACACCAACACAGAGTTCTTCCAGGTCAACACCAACACAGAGCTCCACCAGGTCAACACCAACACAGAGCTCCACCAGGTCAACACCAACACAGAGCTCACACAGGTCAACACCACCAACACAGAGCTCCACCAGGTCAACACCAACACAGAGTTCCCACCAGGTCAACACCAACACAGAGCTCCACCAGGTCAACACCAACACAGAGTTCTACCAGGTCAACACACCAACACAGAGCTCCACCAGGTCAACACCAACACAGAGCTCCACCAGGTCAACACCAACACAGAGCTCCACCAGGTCAACACCAACACAGAGCTCCACCAGGTCAACACCAACACAGAGCTCCACCAGCTGAACACCAACACAGAGCTCCACCAGGTCAACACCAACACAGAGCTCCACCAGGTCAACACCAACACAGAGCTCCACCAGGTCAACACCAACACCAACACAGAGCTCCACCAGGTCAACACCAACACAGAGTTCTACCAGGTCAACACCAACACAGAGTTCTACCAGGTCAACACCAACACAGAGCTCCACCAGGTCAAACACCAACACAGAGCTCCACCAGGTCAACACCAACACAGAGCTCCACCACGTCAACACCAACACAGAGCTCCACCACGTCAACACCAACACAGAGCTCCACCAGGTCAACACCAACACAGAGCTCCACCAGGTCAACACCAACACAGAGCTCCACCAGGTCAACACCAACACAGAGCTCCACCAGGTCAACACCAACACAGAGCTCCACCAGGTCAACACCAACACAGAGCTCCACCAGGTCAACACCAACACCAACACAGAGCTCCACCAGGTCAACACCAACACAGAGTTCTACCAGGTCAACACCAACACAGAGTTCTACCAGGTCAACACCAACACAGAGCTCCACCAGGTCAACACCAACACAGAGCTCCACCAGGTCAACACCAACACAGAGCTCCACCACGTCAACACCAACACAGAGCTCCACCAGGTCAACACCAACACAGAGCTGCACCAGGTCAACACCGACACAGAGCTCCACCACGTCAACACCAACACAGAGCTCCACCAGGTCAACACCCAACACAGAGCTCCACCAGGTCAACACCAACACAGAGCTCCCACCTGGTCAACACCAACACAGAGCTCCACCAGGTCAACACCAACACAGAGCTCCACCAGGTCAACACCAACACCAACACAGAGCTCCACCAGGTCAACACCAACACCAACACAGAGCTCCACCAGGTCAACACCAACACAGAGCTCCACCAGCTCAACACCAACACAGAGCTCCACCAGGTCAACACCAACACAGAGCTCCACCAGGTCAACACCAACACAGAGCTCCACCAGCTCAACACCAACACAGAGCTCCACCAGGTCAACACCAACACAGAGCTCCACCAGGTCAACACCAACACAGAGCTCCACCAGCTCAACACCAATTCATGAATATATCAACACCATTTCAACACCATCCAGCCTCTGCTCCTGAGGGACAAGCTGGAGACCGCGCGGGGTGGACTGTGACCTGGCAGACTGGATCCTGGACTATCTCACAAAACCGGCCCCAGTTTTGTGAGAGCCAAGAACTGCGTGTCTGACCTCATGACCTGCAGTGTGGGGGCGCCCCAGGGCACTGTCCTCGCGCCCTTTCTTTTCACCCTTTACACTGCAGACTTCAGACACAACACGGACAGCTGCGTCCTGCAGAAGTTCTCTGATGACTCCGCCATCATTGGCCTCATCAAGGATGACGACGATGTGGAGTACAGAGGACTAACGCAGGACTTTGTGGACTGGTGTCAGCAGAACCACCTCATCATCAACGCAGGGAAGACCAAGGAGATGGTGGTGGACTTCCGCAGACGCCACTCTACTGCCCCCTCAGTGAACATCCAGGGAAGGGACATTGAGAGAGTGACTCATACAAGTACCTGGGTGTTCATCTGAACAACAAACTGGACTGGATTCATAACACAGACGCACTGTACAGGAAGGGCCAGAGCAGGCTCTATCTCCTGAGGAGACTCAGGTCTTTTGGAGTGAGAGGGCCACTCCTGAAGACCTTCTATGACTCTGTGGTGGCATCATCCTGTACGGTGTGGTCTGCTGGAACAGCAGCATCACAGAGAGGGAGAGGAAGAAGCTGGACAAGATCATCAAGAAGTCCAGCTCCGTCCTGGGCTGTCCTCTGGACTCAGGAGGTGGGGGACAGGAGGGTCCTGGCTAAGGTCATCTCAATGCTGGACCATGAGTCTCACCCCCTGCAGGACCCTCTGTCTGCCCTGGAGAGCAGCTTCAGTGACAGACTGATTCACCCTCGCTGTGTGAAGGAGAGGTTCCGCAGGTCTTTCCTTCCTGCTGCTGTCAGACTGTACAATGAACACTGTTAACACTGAACATGTGTCATTCAACCATATTTAATCAAACCCATGTGCAATACTCAAGTCACTTTATCACTTTCACTTTGTATATCTATATGTATATATATGTGTATATTAGAGTTTTATTTTTGAATCTATTTCTTAAATTATTTCTTACTATTTATCTATTGCCCTGTTTCTTCTGTTCTCTATGTGTGCGGTGCAATGCTGGAATTTCCCCACTGTGGGACTAATAAAGGCTTATCTTATATCTTGGTCCTGCAATATTGCTTTATTTAAAAATATTTAAATTGTCTGTGCCTCTAGCTTTAAATACGTAGATAAAGAAATAATCAGTTTAATGCTGTACTTTGGAACATTCAAGGCAAAGCAATAACATCTCCACGGAAAGAAGCAGAAAAGTTACTTGCTTGTTACTTAGTCGGTGTCTTTACTTCCTGTATTTTTGTACTTTTCTTCTCTACACAAACTGACATTGAACCAGTGTAAAGTCTGATCCACCAAACCACGTCAGGATTATAAAAACATGAAATTAATTCCACAAACGCCTGAGCCACAACCTGTTTCTTGATTTCCCAGAGCGACTTCGGCACAACACCAAAACCAGGATTAAAAAGATGGAGAAAAGGTCAGAGGAAAAGAACAAAAATCCCTCTGCCTCAGTCAGCGACACAAACTCCATCCACAACACACAAGGAAGACGCTTTTCTGACACTAAATAAAGCTGTTGTCTTATATTTTTACTCATCAAATCAAATTAAAACTGCAAGCAGTGATAAAGGGCCCCAGCAAAGCATTTTCTGTGTAAAAACTGTACCTCTCTCTGTCCCTGCTGCTCGTATTAACCCTCTACATGATCCTGGGGTTTTTATTTCACTTTTGTGTCTGTAAATCAAGATATGGTCTGTTTTTGAGGAGCTAACGGCATCACAACACGACTTAAACCTCACGAGAGTCAGTTTTTTGTGATGTTGGAGCGTTAAATGAACCACAAAAGCCGTTGAACGCAGCAGATCTCAAGCACACGTCTCAGCCGAAACACTCGCGCTCGCAGGTCGACAGTGAGAGTTTGGGGTGAGAGTGTCGCGACCTCACTCGACCTCCGCTCTTCATCACTTCCTCGTTCGTTACCATGACGACCACTGACAGACGTGGCTCCACGGTGCCCCCGGAGGCTCAACGGGCTCAAATAAAAACATCAGGTCAACAACGAGAGGTCAGATTTAAAGTGGTTTGCTTCATATTGGTTTATGAGAAACATTTAAGTCTCTGAACCTGATTTTTACCGTGTTAAAAAGGTGAAAAACAGTTTGCAGTGGTCCAGAGTTACTCCTCACTGACCTTATGCAGTCAGAGCATCGTAATCACTCACCCAAATAAGTTTATAAGCACTTTTCACAACTTTCAGAGTGAAGTTTTGCTGTCACGGTAAAGCTAACAACAACTAGCATGCTAACCACACACTTCCTGATTCTCTGACATTGAAATAATTCATGTAGACAGCACACGTAGGACTTATTTTGACCTCAGGAGCTGCTGAGACACATTTAGCTCAAATACATGGGAAAAAAAAAAAAACGGGGTACAGGCCCTTTAAATGTAGCACTTCCTGTATCACCACATGACATCACAAGGTGGAACAGTGTGTTTTCTGTTTGGGAGAAAGATGGTCCTCTTCTTTTTAGCTTCTCCGAGGTCCGTAGCTAGCTCTTTTACACTGTGAGCACCAAAAAAAAAAACAGATTTACAATTAGACTTTTTTAGTTTCGATACTTGCTCAAATGAGTATCTGGTTTCGATCATATTTTTAGTAGCGATTTGTAACTAATAAGTGTTTTTAGTTACATAAAACTTTCCAAATGCAGACACTCAAAATGAATCGCTGTGTGATTATCGGTGGTGTGAGGCAGGGCCGTCGACAGGGGGGACAGAGGGGTCTGCTGTCCCGGGCCCCAGGGTGTCAGGGCCCACAATTAAAAACTCTTCATATTCTTTTATATTATAGGGGTCTATATAAGCCTTCTTGCCCTGGGCCCCCACATTTCTTCTGACAGGCTGGACTTTAGGGCGGGTTTTTGGGGTTCCTCACGGTGGGTAGTACGCAGCTACATTTACTTGAGTAACTTAACTATTTAGAGTACTTTTATAGCGACGTACTTTTACTCACAACCCCCCTAAACAAAACATTTTCTTCATTAATTTCAACCAAATAAAGATTGGGCTGAAGATGTGAAGCCGTGTGTTTTATTATAATTAAATATAAAAAGAGCCAGTCTTCTGAACGGCTCTTTGAAATGAACGGATCCAAAAGATTCGGATCCCATAAGAGAGCCGATAGAGCCGTCAATGCTCCGAACCAAACATACAGAACAGAGGTCACAGCTCCATCTAGTGGCCACATTACAATACTACACACAGAGTGGACGTTGTCTTACGTCATCACGTCGCCTGTGCGTGCTGACGTCCGTGGACTTTCTCCTCTCCCACGCCGCGAAGCCTGCAGCTGGAATAACGTCCAAACTGGTCTAAATAACGCCACTAGACAAGGTATTAAAGGTGCACAAGTGTTTAAACTGTGCGTGGGAACGTGCAGAAGTGTTTAAACTGTGCGGGATCAGTCCGTCCTGTCACAGAGTCTCAGGAAAGTGTCTTTTTGCAGCTCAAACTCAAAGCTAACCTGCTAACTCCCGTTAGCCGCACGTCCAGCGCGAATTTCCCATTGAAAATAGACCAATGTCGTGTAGCACTGCTTCAGAGGCAGAGTCAGTTTAAACTGAGTTTGATTTGTTTATTTTGGAGGGAGGAGAATGTGGCTCTGTGTGACACAGGGTTTGGCGCATGCGCACACGTGAATGAGACTCACGTAGTGGAGCCTGGAGATATAAAATTACTTTATAATTGTTCAGTGAGGAGGGGAGGAGGTGACATTAGGAGGTGAAAATGAAGTCAAACGGAGCAGTTGACAGTTATAGGCGCCAATTTGGAGCCAAGTACCGACCGCAAGTATCATAGCAACCAAAGAGCCAATCGGGAGCAAGGATGTGGAGGTAACGCCCCTTCACCCACAGCGCTGGTTTAACAGGGAGCGGGCGCTTAACAACGCTGTCAATCAAACCTGTTGCTAATGCTAGCAGGAGCGACGTCGGGGAAAGAAGGACCTGATGTGTCTGTTATTAATGTTCATATGTTGATTTACAGACACAGACGTGAAATAAAAACCCCAGGATCATGTAGAGGGTTAATACGAACATTTAAGACCAACATGAGTCTGACAGCAGCAGGGACAGAGAGAGAGACACAGTTTTACACAGAAAGTGAATTAGAGCCAAAGTCGATGGAGCAGGAAGTGCCTCATGATCACTTCCTGTTTGAGCGCGGCGCTAGCAGGTTAGCTCTGTGCATTTATATAAACAGTCTGTGGTGACACTAGACGTGCACACAACAACCAGCTTATGTTTCTACATTTACCCTGGACAAGAATGTATATATATATATGTATATTTCCTTCTTTTTTTTTTCTGCAAAACCAAGTAAAGTATTTGTCTTTTGCAGATCCAAGATGAAGGAAGTGTCCTCAAACAAATGTGCCGGAGGGTTCCAGAAGGTCTTTGAGCACGAGAGGTGAGGTGTTTATCGTAAAGACTTTGATCGGTTACTTCTGCAGCGTTCTGTGGCGAGGAAACACTTTTCTTCTGTTTATTTTCTGAACACAAGCGCCACTGTAAAGCGTAACCCACCAGAGCCAAAACCGACGAGTATCCGACTGAACCTTCACGTCAACCTGTCGCCATAGCAACCAATTGTCCATACAAAGCAGTTACGTCAAAAATGGACATGTCTGAAGAGGTTGTAGATGTCATCCATGCATGTTTGAGTAATTTAGAGATCTCTCCTCGGCTCTATTCAAATCCTCCTTACAGTTAGCTCTAAGATCCTGTACGAGGCTCCGCCCACAAACCTACATCACCCACGCTCCACACGACAATCCTATATATATTTATATTTTTTTAATATACAAAAACATGACACAAAACTTGTTCAGAACTTAAGAAAAAGTACAAAATAGATTTAAAGAGTACATGTTCAGGAGGATCAGTCTGAGCTCATGGTGTGCTAATGCTAATGCTAATGCTAGCTAGCTTGAGACTGATGTTATGTGAGAGAGACGTGTTTAACAGCACAGATCAGTTAAATCACTTCTTTATGGTCAGATTATGTTCAACAAACCTCAGATTAAAGTCTAACAGAGCCTCAGACAGAGCAGTGCCTCTAGTTAGCATCACACCCCCAAAGAATCTTGACATCATCACAGAGTCTGACGGTCCGTTTTTACGTTTGGCTGTGCTCTTGTGTTGCAGCTCCGAGCTCAAGTGTAAGATGAGGTTTGCCGTGTTCCTTCCTCCAAAGGCGGAAACGGAGAAGTGCGCCGTCCTCTACTGGCTCTCAGGTGAGTCCTCTACCGGCTCTCAGGTGAGTCCTCTACCGGCTCTCAGGTGAGTCCTCTACCGGCTCTCAGGTGAGTCCTCTACCGGCTCTCAGGTGAGTCGCTCTGCCGGCTCTCAGGTGAGTCGCTCTGCCGGCTCTCAGGTGAGTCGCTCTGCTGCTCTCAGGTGAGTCGCTCTGCCGGCTCTCAGGTGAGTCCTCTACCGGCTCTCAGGTGAGTGAGTCCTCTGCACGGCTCTCAGGTGAGTCCTCTACCGGCTCTCAGGTGAGTCCTCTACCGGCTCTCAGGTGAGTCCTCTACCGGCTCTCAGGTGAGTCCTCTACCGGCTCTCAGGTGAGTCCTCTACCGGCTCTCAGGTGAGTCCTCTACCGGCTCTCAGGTGAGTCGCTCTGCCGGCTCTCAGGTGAGTCGCTCTGCCGGCTCTCAGGTGAGTCGCTCTGCCGGCTCTCAGGTGAGTCCTCTGCCGGCTCTCAGGTGAGTCCTCTGCCGGCTCTCAGGTGAGTCCTCTACCGGCTCTCAGGTGAGTCCTCTACCGGCTCTCAGGTGAGTCCTCTACCGGCTCTTCAGGTGAGTCCTCTACCGGCTCTCAGGTGAGTCGCTCTGCCGGCTCTCAGGTGAGTCGCTCTGCCGGCTCTCAGGTGAGTCGCTCTGCCGGCTCTCAGGTGAGTCCTCTACCGGCTCTCAGGTGAGTCCTCTACCGGCTCTCAGGTGAGTCCTCTACCGGCTCTCAGGTGAGTCCTCTACCGGCTCTCAGGTGAGTCCTCTACCGGCTCTCAGGTGAGTTCTCTACCGGCTCTCAGGTGAGTTCTCTACCGGCTCTCAGGTGAGTTCTCTACCGGCTCTCAGGTGAGTCGCTCTACTGGCTCTCAGGTGAGTCCTCTGCCGGCTCTCAGGTGAGTCCTCTGCCGGCTCTCAGGTGAGTCCTCTACTGGCTCTCAGGTGAGTCCTCTGCCGGCTCTCAGGTGCGGCCTCTACCGGCTCTCAGGTGAGTCCTCTACCGGCTCTCAGGTGAGTCCTCTACCGGCTCTCAGGTGAGTCCTCTACCGGCTCTCAGGTGAGTCCTCTACCGGCTCTTAGGTGAGTCCTCTACCGGCTCTCAGGTGAGTCGCTCTGCCGGCTCTCAGGTGAGTCCTCTACTGGCTCTCAGGTGAGTTGCTCTGCAGGCTCTCAGGTGAGTCGGTCTACTGGCGTTACCTTCAACATCCTCTCTCCTGATTGGCTCTTTGGTCGCTCTACCTGCTAAGCTAACATTTGTATTTGTTGATTCATCTGAAGTTAATCAAACTCATGAGGTGATGCTGTGGTTTCTCTTTAGGACTGACCTGCACAGAGCTGAACTTCATCACTAAAGCCGGCTCTCAGCTCGGAGCGGCCGAACACGGGCTCATCCTCGTGGCTCCAGACACCAGCCCGCGTGAGTGCACTCCAGTTCACTTTCTATTGAAAAACCGTGTCCCCTCTCTGTGGAACTGCTGCTGTCAGACTCGTCACTTTGCTCTTAAATGTTCGTATTAACCCGCTGATCCAGGTCTCAGTTTGACGGTTTCACACTTCGTCGGCTGCATTTGAGGGGCACTTGCGTCACTTCTGGCGTGACGAGGCCTGTCCCATTTCATGCACCCGACAAACGCGGCCGACAGATGTGCCGTGTTTTTCCAGCGTTTCCATGGAGATTGGCGTGAACGAAGCATATTCTGTATCCTATCGTGTCTGTAAATCAACATATGAACATTAATAACAGACACATCAGGTCCTTCTTTCCCCGAGGTCGCTCCTGTTAACGTTAGCAACAGGTTTGATTGACAGTGTTGCTAAGCGTCCAGTGGTGTGGGCAGAAAGGGCGTTACCTTCAACAGCCTCGCTCCTGATTGGCTCTTTGGTTGCTGTGATACTCGTGGTCAAAATTCCAAATATAAAACTCTGCTCCAGATTCGTCTCTGTACCTGCTCCAGCCTCGATGAGTTTCTTTTGAGCTGGAGCTGTGACGTTGGACTCAGTCACTTCTTCACAGTCTGTGCTTAAACATAATGATCTTCGTGTGTCATAAATTTTAACTTTATACCAGCCTCAAGCTTAAACGTCGTCTTTAAATTACAGCTCAATTACAAGTTTTTACTGGTAAAAATGTAGGATCACATTTAAATACTGTGTCTAACCACAGCTGAAATACTCAGAGTCCTGTTTCTGTAGCGGTAATGTGCTTTTTCCCATGATGCCTCAGGAGGGTGTAACATCGAGGGGGAGGACAAGAGCTGGGACTTTGGGACCGGAGCAGGTTTTTATGTGGATGCCACTGAGGAGCCGTGGAAGACCAACTATCGCATGTACTCTTACATCACTGATGAGGTACCAGAGTGACCACGCCCTGTGTGTCAGGCCCTCTGTGTGTCAGGCCCTCTGTGTGTCAGGCCCTCTGTGTGTCAGACCCTCTGTGTGTCAGACCCTCTGTGTGTCAGACCCTCTGTGTGTCAGGCCCTCTGTGTGTCTGACCCTCTGTGTGTCAGACCCTCTGTGTGTCAGACCCTCTGTGTGTCAGACCCTCTGTGTGTCAGGCCCTCTGTGTGTCAGACCCCCTCTGTGTGTGTGACCCCCTCTGTGTGTCAGGCCCTCTGTGTGTGTGAGACCCCCTCTGTGTGTCAGGCCCTCTGTGTGTCAGACCCCCTCTGTGTGTGTGACCCCCTCTGTGTGTGTCAGACCCTCTGTGTGTGTGAGACCCCCTCTGTGTGTCAGGCCCTCTGTGTGTCAGACCCCCTCTGTGTGTCAGACCCCCTCTGTGTGTCAGACCCCCTCTGTGTGTCAGACCCCCTCTGTGTGTGTCAGACCCCCTCTGTGTGTGTCAGACCCTCTGTATGTGAGACCCCCTCTGTGTGTGTGACCCCCCTCTGTGTGTCAGACCATCTGTGTGTGTGAGACCCCTCTGTGTGTGAGACCCCCTCTGTGTGTGAGACCCCCTCTGTGTGTGAGACCCCCCTCTGTGTGTGTCAGACCCTCTGTGTGTGTCAGACCCCCTCTGTGTGTCTCAGACCCTCCTGTGTGTCAGACCCCCTCTGTGTGTGTCAGACCCTCTGTGTGTGTCAGACCCCCTCTGTGTGTGTGACCCCCTCTGTGTGTGTGACCCCCTCTGTGTGTGTCAGACCTCCTTCCCAAACTGTTTAAAATGATCTCGTTCTGTTTTTCACCGTTTTAAGATGTAAAACTCTGTCCAGCTCCTTTAACGTGTGTAACGTCGTGATTCTGTTCTGACGTGTGTACATGTGTTTGTGTGTTAGCTGCCGAAGCTAATCAACGCTAACTTCCCCACGGACCCTGAGCGCATGTCTGTCTTCGGGCACTCAATGGGGGGGCACGGGGCGCTCATCTGCGCCCTCAAGAACCCGGGCAAATACAAGGTGAGTCCACAGCGCCACCGTCGGGACATAGTAACCAACTACAATATCTGCTTTTATTTATTTATTTGTATAATTTGTACAACAATATTTTAACAGTTTGACAGAAATGTGCTAAAATATGTGTCGTCTCTGTGTTTCTTGTACCTCACAAAGTGCCGTGTCTGTATGAACCCTCTCCTCTCGATAATCCACGCGTTTGCCTTTTCTGTGGTGTTTTTCAGTCTGTGTCTGCGTTCGCGCCCATCTGTAACCCCATGCAGTGTCCATGGGGTCAGAAGGCCTTCTCCGGATACCTGGGCCCCGAGCGCTCCACGTGGGAGGTACAAACACCGCCACAGTCTACAGCCAATCATATTTAACACAGACGACATCATCAGTCTACAGCCAATCATATTTAACACAGACGACATCATCAGTCTACAGCCAATCATATTTAATACAGATGACATCACCACATTCTACACCAATCATATTTAATACAGATGACATCACCACATTCTACAGACCAATCATATTTAATACAGATGACATCATCACATTCTACACCAATCATATTTAATACAGATGACATCACCACATTCTACACCAATCATATTTAATACAGATGACATCACCACATTCTACAGACCAATCATATTTAATACAGATGACATCATCACATTCTACACCAATCATATTTAATACAGATGACATCACCACATTCTACACCAATCATATTTAATACAGATGACATCACCACATTCTACACCAATCATATTTAATACAGATGACATCATCACATTCTACACCAATCAAGTCTCTGATTCAACTTTTGTGACTTTTTAAATATTTCAGTGCAGTGTGATTAATACACTGTCCTCTCTCTCTCTCCTCTCATCCTGTCTCTCTCTCCTACCCGTCTTTCTCTTTCTCTCCCTCTCCTTTCTCGCTTTCTCCCTCCTCTCCCTGTCTTTCCCCTGTCACTGTCTCGCTCCTTCTCCCTATCCCCTTTTCTCTCCTCCTCTCTCCCTCCCACTCCTCTTTCTCTCTCCTTCCCTCCCCTTCTCCCTCCTCTCCCCCTACCCTCCCTTGCTCCCTCTTTCCTCCCCCCTCTTCTTCCCCTCCATTTCTCTCCCTCTCCTCCTTCTCTCTTACCCTCTCTCCCTCCGCGTGCCCTCTCCTCTCCTTTTCTCTCTCCCCTCTCCTACTTTTTTCTGTCTCACTCCTCTCCCCCTCCCTCTCCTTTCTCCCTCTCCCATTCTCATCTCCTTTTTCTCTGTCTCTCCCCCTCTCCTCTTTTCTCTCCCCTCTCCCTCCCCCCTCTCCTCCCTCTCTCAGGCGTACGATGCCACCGTGCTGGCGTCCTCGTACAGAGGTCCTCAGTTGGACGTTCTGATCGATCAGGGTCAAGACGATGAGTTTTTGTTGGCGTCTCAGCTGCTTCCTGATAACCTCATCGCCGTCTGCTCCGAGAAGAAGATCCCCGTGGTCTTCAGACTGCGGCCGGTAACTCCCCCGCTTCACCCAAACTCCCCCGCTTCAGCGAAACTCCCCCGCTTCAGCGAAACTCACCCGCTTCAGCGAAACTCACCCGCTTCACCCAAACTCCCCCGCTTCAGCGAAACTCACCCGCTTCAGCTAAACTCACCCGCTTCAGCTAAACTCACCCGATTCAGCTAAACTCACCCGCTTCAGCTAAACTCCCCCGCTTCAGCTAAACTCCCCCGCTTCAGCGAAACTCACCCGCTTCACCCAAACTCCCCCGCTTCAGCGAAACTCACCCGCTTCACCCAAACTCCCCCGCTTCAGCGAAACTCACCCGCTTCAGCTAACTCACCCGCTTCAGCTAAACTCACCCGATTCAGCTAAACTCACCCGCTTCAGCTAAAAACTCACCCGCTTCACCGAAACTCCCCGCTTCACCGAAACTCCCCCGCTTCAGCGAAACTCCCCCGCTTCACCGAAACTCCCCCGCTTCACCCAAACTCCCCCGCTTCACCCAAACTCACCCGCTTCAGCGAAACTCCCCCGCTTCACCAAACTCACCCGCTTCACCCAAACTCACCCCCCGCTTCACCGAAACTTTACCGAAAGACTAAACCTGGTTCAGTCCTGGTTAAGTCCTGTTTCAGTCCTGGTTTAGTCCTGGTTTAGACCTTTTTCAGTCCTGTTTCAGTCCTGGTTTAGTTCAGTAGAGATAAGAGGCAACTCCACGTCTGAAATGATCCAGATGATTCTAGTGAAGGTGGAGTTTAACTGTTTGTTTGTGTCCTGCAGGGTTATGACCACAGCTACTTCTTCATCTACTCCTTCATGAACGACCACATCAAGCACCACGCCAAGTTCCTCAACGCCTGAGCTCACAACCCACGGACCGGGGTCTGGACCGGGGTCTGGACCGGGGTCTGGACCGGGTCTGGACCTCGGCCTGGACCTCGGCCTGGACCTCGGCCTGGACCTCGGCCTGGACCTCGGCCTGGACCTCGGCCTGGGGTCAAAGATCTCAGCTCTTCGTGTGTCTGCAGAGTTAAAGTTTGTTGGACAGTTTGTGTCTCGTGGCTCGTGGACGGTCGTGTGTCGTCCGTTTGTGAAGAAAAGTTGATAAAAACAGGATTTTTTCTACGTTTGTCACCAGCTCTGAAAATCCCACTGAAACGAAGGTTCAAACTGTCAGGAAAATGTCTCGCTGCATAAACCGTTATTTTCACTACATAAAGGTGTCGTTTATTTGTCTAATCATGACTGTTGTGTGATTGGCTCTGAGCACCACAGCGCCCTCTGCCTCCGAGAGCGGTACTACATCCTGTCACTGTTATCTATGAGGCTTTGGTCAAGTCACAATAAAAAGAATAAATATTTAAAGATCAGACAGTGGACGGTGAGGGGTCAGAGGTCAGGGGGTTAGGGTCAGACAGTGGACGGTGAGGGGTCAGAGGTCAGGGGGTTAGGGTCAGACAGTGGACGGTGAGGGGTCAGAGGTCAGGGGGTTAGGGTCAGACAGTGGACGGTGAGGGGTCAGAGGTCAGTTTATTTCAGTGATTCTTTCTCCAGACGAAGGTTTAGTTTGTTTTAGTAGAAGTGACGTATGAAAACAAACTGAACCTTGGTCTGGAGAAAGATTGAAAATAGCGCAGCAGCTTTTTTTTTTGTGGTAAATGGTAAAAACATGATTTTATTGATTTTATAAAACAAAACTTCAACACAACATGGAGTAAGACACATGGGATTATGTAGTAAAAAAACACTCGTCTGAAGGTCGATGGTTCAAATCCTGCTCCACAAACATCAGAGTCA
>JAIEZT010001302.1:606146-647901 GCA_019594935.1 Periophthalmus modestus | reverse complement strand
GGTTGTGATCAGGTTTAAGGGTTAGTGTCCAGAAAAGCTTAAGTTGAGTCGGGGGTTTGGATTAGAGTAATGTAGCATTATACATTAGTTTTAGTGTTATTTGCTTGCAAAGTAACTATTGGGGTTAGGGTTAGGGTAGGGTTTAGTGTTAAGGTTTAGGTTGGGGTTTAGGTTGGGGTAGTTTGGGTTAGGGTTGGAATCAGTTTAGGGTTTTGGTAGGACATAAAGGGATTAAGTTTAGTTCTGGTTTTTTGAGTGATTGAAGTGTTATCCTTTATTATTTAGATTTTAGTATTATGTTTGTCATTGCAAAGTAAGATTAGGGTTAGGGTTAGGGTTAGGGTTACGGTTTGTGATTATGGTTAGGGTTGGATCAGTTTAGGATTAGGGTCAGAAAAAAGGATTAAGTTTAAGTCTGGGTTTGGATTAGACTAAGTGTTAGCTTCATAATTAGATTAGTGTTAGGTTTTCATGAAAAAGTAAAGATTAGGGTTAGGTTAGGGTTAGGGTTAGGGTTAGGGTTAGGGTCGGTTACGGTGGGGTTAGGGTTAGGGTTGGGATCAGGTTAAGGTTTAGTGTCAAAAATGGATTAATTGAGTCTGGGGTTTGGATTAGAGTATGTGTTACCTTTATAAATTAGTTTTAGTGTTAGGTTTTCATTGCAAAGTAAAGATTAGGGTTAGGGTTAGGGTTTTTTAGGGTTAGGGGTTACGCTTAGGGTTAGTAATAGGGTTATTGGGGGGATCAGGTTGAGGTTAGTGTCCAGAAAATAGGAATAAGTTTAGTCTGGCGGTTTGGGATTAGAGTATGTGTTAGCTTTATAAGTTAGATTTAGTGTTAGGTTTTCATTCAAAAATAAAGATTAGGTTAGGGTTAGGGTTGGGGTTAGGGTTAGGATCACATTAAGGTTAGGGTCATTTTAGGAGTTCGAAACATAGGATTATTAGTTGAGTGTGGGGGTTTGGATTAAGGTGAGGGTGCTATAGCTTTAGAAGTTAGATTTAGTGTTAGGTTTTCATTGCAAAGTAAAGATTAGGGTTAGGGTTAGGGTTACGGTTGTGTTTAGGGTTAGGGTTGGGGATCAGGCTAAGTTTAGGGTCCAAAAAATAGGGTTAAGTTGAGTGTGGCGGTTTGAATTAGAGTGAGGGATAGCTTTAGAATTTAGATTTAGTGTGAGGTTTTCATTGTAAAGTAAAGATTAGGGTTAGGGTTAGGGTAGGGTTAGGGTTAGGGTTAGGGTTAGGTTTACGGTTACGGTTGTGGTTATGGTTAGGGTTGGGATCAGTTAGGGTTAGGGTCAGAAAAAAGGATTAAGTTTAGTCTGGGGTTTGGATTAGAGTATATGTACATTTATAAAATAAGTTTTAGTGTTAGGTTTTCATTGCAAAGTAAAGATTGGGTTAGGGTTAGGGTTAGGGTTAGGTTAGGGTTAGGGTTAGGGTTAGGGTTACGGTTGGGGTTAGGGTTGGGATCAGTTTAGGGTTAGGGTAGGAAAAAAGGATTAAGTTTAGTCTGGGGTTTGGATTAGAGTAAGTGTTAGCTTTATAAGTTAGATTTAGTGTTAGGTTTTCATTGCAAAGTAAAGATTAGGGTTAGGGTTAGGTTTAGGGTTAGGGTTAGGGTTAGGTTACGAAGGGGTTTAGGGTTAGGGTTGGGATCAGGTTTTAAGGTTAGTGTCAGAAAATAGGATTAAGTTGAGTCTGGGGTTTGGATTAGAGTATGTGTTACCTTTATAAATTAGTTTTAGTGTTAGGTTTTCATTGCAAAGTAAAGATTAGGGTTAGGGTTAGGGTTAGGGTTGCGCTTGGGGTTAGGGTTAGTGGTGGGATCAGGTTGAGGTTTAGTGTCAGAAAATAGGATTAAGTTTAGTCTGCGGTTTGGATTAGAGTATGTGTTAGCTTTATAAGTTAGATTGATTTAGTGTTAGGTTTTCATTCAAAAATATAGATTAGGGTTAGGGTTAGGGTTGGGGTTAGGGTTAGGGTTAGGATCACGTAAAGGTTAGGGTCAGAAAATAGGATTACGTTGAGTGTGGGGGTTTGGATTACGGTGAGGGATAGCTTTAGAAGTTAGATTTAGTCTGAGGTTTTCATTGCAAAGTAAGATTAGGGGGTTAGGGTTAGGGTTACGGTTGTGTTTAGGGTTAGGTTTGGGATGAGGCTAAGTTTAGGGTCCGAAAAAAAGGGATAAGTTTAGCTGGGGTTTGGAATTAGTGTGAGGGTTAGCTTTAGAATTTTGATTTAGTGTGAGGTTTTCATTGCAAAGTAAAGATTAGGGTTAGGTTAGGGTAGGGTTAGGGTTAGGGTTAGGTTGGTTGGTGGTTAGGGTTGGATCAGTTTAGGTTAGGGTAGGAAAAAAGGATTAAGTTTAGTCTGGGGGTTTGGATTAGAGTAAGTGTTAGCTTTATTGGTTAGATTTAGTATTAGGTTTTCATTGCAAAGTAAAGATTAGGGTTAGGGTTAGGGTTAGGGTTAGGGTTAGGGTAGGGTTAGGGTTAGGGTTACGGTTACGGTTTAGGGTTTAGGGTTGGGATCAGTTTAGGGTTAGGGTAGAAAAAAGGATTAAGTTTAGTCTGGGGTTTTGGAGTAGAGTAAGTGTTAGATTTATTAGTTAGATTTAGTATTAGGTGTTTTCATTGCAAAGTAAAGATTAGGGTTAGGGTTAGGGTTACGGTTGTGATTATGGTTAGGGTTGGGATCAGTTAGGGGTTAGGGTCAGAAAAAGGATTAAGTTTAGTCTGGGGTTTGGATTAGACTAAGTGTTAGCTTCATAAGTTAGATTTAGTGTTAGGTTTTCATTAAAAGTAAAAGATCAGGGTTAGGGTTAGGTTTAGGGTTAGGGTTAGGTTAGGTTTACGGTGGGGGTTAGGGTTAGGGTTGGGGATCAGGTTAAGGTTAGTGTCAGAAAAATAGGATTAAGTTTGAGTCTGGGGTTTGGATTAGAGTATGTGTTTACCTTTATAAATTAGTTTTTAGTGTTAGGTTTTCATTGCAAAGTAAAGATTAGGGTTAGGGTTAGGGTTAGGGTTGCGCTTGGGGTTAGGGTTAGTGGTGGGATCAGGTTGAGTTAGTGTCAGAAAATAGGATTAAGTTTAGTCTGCGGTTTTGGATTAGAGTATGTGTTTAGCTTTATAAGTTTGATTTAGTGTTTGGTTTTCATCAAAAAAAAAGATTAGGGTTAGGGTTTAGGTTTTAGGATCACGTAAAGGTTAGGGTTAGGGGTAAAAAGGATAAGTTTATTGAGTGTGGGGTTTGGATTACGGTGAGGGATAGCTTTAGAAGTTAGATTTAGTCTGAGGTTTTCATTGCAAAGTAAGATTAGGGGTTAGGGTTAGGGTAAGGGTTTAGGGTTAGGGTTACGATTGTGTTTAGGGTTAGGTTTGGGATGAGGCTAAGTTTAGGGTCCGAAAATAGGGTTAAGTTGAGTGTGGAGGTTTGAATTAGAGTGAGGGATAGCTTTAGAATTAGATTTAGTGTGAGGTTTTCATGTAAAGTAAAGATTAGGTTTAGGGTTAGGGTTAGGGTTAGATTTACGGTGGGGGTTAGGGTAGGGTTGGGATCAGGTTAGGGTTAGTGTCAGAAAAAAGGATTAAGTTTAGTCTGGGGTTTGGATTAGAGTAGATGTTACATTTATAAATTAGTTTTTAGTGTTAGGTTTTTCATTGCAAAGTAAGATTTGGGTTAGGGTTAGGGTTAGGTTAGGGTTAAGGTTAGGTTGGTTAGGGTAGGGTTGGGATCAGTTTAGGGTTAGGGTAGGAAAAAAGGATTAAGTTTAGTCTGGGGTTTTGGATTAGAGTAAGTGTTAGCTTTATTAGTTAGATTTAGTATTAGGTTTTCATTGCAAAGTAAAGATTAGGGGGTAGGGTTAGGGTTAGGGTTAGGGTTAGGGTTAGGTTAGGGTTAGGGGTTGGGGTTAGGGTTGGGATCAGTTTAGGGTTAGGGTAGTCAGAAAAAAGGATTAAAGTTTAGTCTGGGGTTTTGGAGTAGAGTAAGTGTTATCTTTATTAGTTAGATTTAGTATTAGGTTTTCATTGCAAAAGTAAAGATTAGGGTTAGGGTTAGGGTTAGGGTTTTAGGGTTAGGGTGGTTAGGGTTGGGTTGGGATCAGTTTAGGGTTTAGGGTCAGAAAAAAGGATTAAGTTTAGTCTGGGGTTTGGATTAGACTAAGTGTTAGCTTCATAAGTTAGATTTAGTGTTAGGTTTTCATTGAAAAAGTAAAGATTAGGGTTAGGGTTAGGTTTTAGGGTTAGGTTAGGGTTAGATTTACGGTGGGGGGTTAGGGTTAGGGTTGGGATCAGGTTAGGTTAGTGTCAGAAAAAAGGATTAAGTTGAGTCTGGGGTTTGGATTAGAGTATATGTTACATTTAATTTAGTTTTAGTGTTAGGTTTTCATTGCAAAGTAAAGATTGGGTTAGGGTTAGGGTTAGGGTTAGGGTTAGGGTTAGGTTAGGGTTAGGGTTAAGGTTACGGTTGGGGTTAGGGTTGGGATCAGTTTAGGTTAGGGTAGGAAAAAAGGATTAAGTTTAGTCTGGGGTTTGGATTAGAGTAAGTGTTAGCTTTATTAGTTAGATTTAGTATTAGGTTTTCATTGCAAAGTAAAGATTAGGGTTAGGGTTAGGGTTAGGGTTAGGGTTAGGGTTAGGGTTAGGTTACGGTTGGGGTTAGGGTTGGGATCAGTTTAGGGTTAGGGTAGGAAAAAAGGATTAAGTTTAGTCTGGGGTTTGGAGTAGAGTAAGTGTTATCTTTATTAGTTAGATTTAGTATTATGTTTTCATTGCAAAGTAAAGATTAGGGTTAGGGTTAGGGTTAGGGTTACGGTTGTGATTATGGTTAGGGTTGGGATCAGTTTAGGGTTAGGGTCAGAAAAAAGGATTAAGTTTAGTCTGGGTTTTGGATTAGACTAAGTGTTAGCTTCATAAGTTAGATTTAGTGTTAGGTTTTCATTAAAAAGTAAAGATTAGGGTTAGGGTTAGGTTTAGGGTTAGGGTTAGGTTTACGGTGGGGGTTAGGGTTAGGGTTGGGATCAGGTTAAGGTTAGTGTCAGAAAATAGGATTAAGTTGAGTCTGGGGTTTGGATTAGAGTATGTGTTACCTTTATAAATTAGTTTTAGTGTTAGGTTTTCATTGCAAAGTAAAGATTAGGGTTAGGGTTAGGGTTACGCTTGGGATTAGGGTTAGTGGTGGGATCAGGTTGAGGTTAGTGTCAGAAAATAGGATTAAGTTTAGTCTGCGGTTTGGATTAGAGTATGTGTTAGCTTTATAAGTTAGATTTAGTGTTAGGTTTTCATTCAAAAATAAAGATTAGGGTTAGGGTTAGGGTTGGGGTTAGGGTTGGGATCACATTAAGGTTAGGGTCAGAAAATAGGATTACGTTGAGTGTGGGGGTTTGGATTAAGGTGAGGGATAGCTTTAGAAGTTAGATTTAGTGTGAGGTTTTCATTGCAAAGTAAAGATTAGGGTTAGGGTTAGGGTTACGATTGTGTTTAGGGTTAGGGTTGGGATCAGGCTAAGTTTAGGGTCCGAAAATAGGGTTAAGTTTTAGTGTGGCGGTTTGAATTAAGGTGAGGGATTAGCTTTAGAATTTAGATTTAGTGTGAGGTTTTCAATGTAAAGTAAAGATTAGGGTTAGGGTTAGGGTTAGGGTTAGGGTTAGGGTTAGGGTTAGGGTTACGGTTACGGTTGTGGTTATGGTTAGGGTTGGGATCAGTTTAGGGTTAGGGTCAGAAAAAAAGGATTAAGTTTAGTCTGGGGTTTGGGATTAGAGTCTATGTTACATTTATGAATTAGTTTTAGTGTTAGGTTTTCATTGCAAAGTAAAGATTGGGGTTAGGGTTAGGGTTAGGGTTAGGGTTAGGGTTAGGGTTAGGGTTAGGGTTAGGGTTAGGGTTAAGGTTACGGTTGGGGTTAGGGTTGGGATCAGTTTAGGGTTAGGGTAGGAAAAAAGGATTAAGTTTAGTCTGGGGTTTGGATTAGAGTAAGTGTTAGCTTCATAAGTTAGATTTAGTGTTAGGTTTTCATTAAAAAGTAAAGATTAGGGTTAGGGTTAGGTTTAGGGTTAGGGTTAGGGTTAGGTTTACGAAGGGGGTTAGGGTTAGGGTTGGGATCAGGTTAAGGTTAGTGTCAGAAAATAGGATTAAGTTGAGTCTGGGGTTTGGATTAGAGTATGTGTTACCTTTATAAATTAGTTTTAGTGTTAGGTTTTCATTGCAAAGTAAAGATTAGGGTTAGGGTTAGGGTTAGGGTTAGGGTTGCGCTTGGGGTTAGGGTTAGTGGTGGGATCAGGTTGAGGTTAGTGTCAGAAAATAGGATTAAGTTTAGTCTGCGGTTTGGATTAGAGTATGTTTTAGCTTTATAAGTTTGATTTTAGTGTTAGGAGGTTTTCATTCAAAAATATAGATTACGGTTAGGGTTAGGGTTGGGGTTAGGGTTAGGGTTAGGATCACGTAAAGGTTAGGGTCAGAAAAATAGGATTACGTTGAGTGTGGGGGTTTTGGATTACGGTGAGGGATAGCTTTAGAAGTTAGATTTAGTCTGAGGTTTTTCATTGCAAAGTAAAGATTAGGGTTAGGTTAGGGTTACGATTGTGTTTAGGGTTAGGTTTGGGATGAGGCTAAGTTTAGGGTCCGAAAATAGGGTTAAGTTGAGAGTGTGGAGGTTTGAATTAAGGTGAGGGATAGCTTTAGAATTTTGATTTAGTGTGAGGTTTTCAATGTAAAGTAAAGATTAGGGTTAGGGTTAGGGTTTAGGGTTTAGGGTTACGGGTTGTGGTTATGGTTAGGGTTGGGATCAGTTTAGGGTTAGGGTCAGGAAAAAGGATTAAGTTTAGTCTGGGGTTTGGAGTAGTAAGTGTTATCTTTATTAGTTAGATTTAGTATTAGTTTTCATTGCAAAGTAAAGATTAGGGTTAGGGTTAGGGTTAGGTTAGGTTACGGTTGTGATTATGGTTAGGGTTGGGATCAGTTTAGGGTTAGGGTCAGAAAAAAGGATTAAGTTTAGTCTGGGGTTTGGATTAGACTAAGTGTTAGCTTCATAAATTAGATTTAGTGTTAGGTTTTCATTGAAAAAGTAAAGATTAGGGTTAGGGTTAGGTTTAGGGTTAGGGTTAGTTTACGGTGGGGGTTAGGGTTAGGGTTGGGATCAGTTTAAGGTTAGTGTCAGAAAATAGGATTAAGTTGAGTCTGGGGTTTGGATTAGAGTATGTGTTACCTTTATAAATTAGTTTTAGTGTTAGGTTTTCATTGCAAAAGTAAAGATTAGGGTTAGGGTTAGGGTTACGGTTGGGATTAGGGTTAGTGGTGGGATCAGGTTGAGGTTTAGTGTCAGAAAAAATAGGAATAAGTTTAGTCTGCGGGTTTGGATTAGAGTATGTGTTAGCTTTTATAAGTTAGATTTAGTGTTAGGTTTTCATTCAAAAATAAAGATTAGGGTTAGGGTTAGGGTTGGGGTTAGGGTTGGGATCACATTTAAGGGTTAGGGTCAGAAAAATAGGATTACGTTGAGTGTGGGGGTTTGGATTAGGTGAGGGATAGCTTTAGAAGTTAGATTTAGTGTGAGGTTTTCATTGCAAAGTAAAGATTAGGGTTAGGGTTAGGGTTACGATTGTGTTTTAGGGTTAGGGTTGGGATCAGGCTAAGTTTAGGGTCCGAAAATAGGGTTAAGTTTGAGTGTGGCGGTTTTGAATTAAGGTGAGGGATAGCTTTAGAATTTAGATTTAGTGTGAGGTTTTCAATGTAAAGTAAAGATTAGGGTTAGGGTTAGGGTTAGGGTTAGGGTTAGGGTTAGGGTTAGGGTTAGGGTTACGGTTACGGTTGTGGTTATGGTTAGGGTTGGGATCAGTTTAGGGTTAGGGTCAGAAAAAAGGATTAAGTTTAGTCTGGGGTTTGGATTAGAGTATATGTTACATTTATGAATAAGTTTTAGTGTTAGGTTTTCATTGCAAAGTAAAGATTGGGTTAGGGTTAGGGTTAGGGTTAGGGTTAGGGTTAGGGTTAAGGTTACGGTTGGGGTTAGGGTTGGGATCAGTTTAGGGTTAGGGTAGGAAAAAAGGATTAAGTTTAGTCTGGGTTTGGATTAGAGTAAGTGTTAGCTTCATAAGTTAGATTTAGTGTTAGGTTTCATTATTAAAAGTAAAGATTAGGGTTAGGGTTAGGTTTAGGGTTAGGGTTAGGGTTAGGTTTACGAAGGGGGTTAGGGTTAGGGTTGGGATCAGGTTAAGGTTAGTGTCAGAAAATAGGATTAAGTTGAGTCTGGGGTTTGGATTAGAGTATGTGTTACCTTTATAAATTAGTTTTAGTGTTAGGTTTTCATTGCAAAGTAAAGATTAGGGTTAGGGTTAGGGTTAGGGTTGCGCTTGGGGTTAGGGTTAGTGGTGGGATCAGGTTGAGGTTAGTGTCAGAAAATAGGATTAAGTTTAGTCTGCGGTTTGGATTAGAGTATGTTTTAGCTTTATAAGTTTGATTTAGTGTTAGGTTTTCATTCAAAAATATAGATTACGGTTAGGGTTAGGGTTGGGGTTAGGGTTAGGGTTAGGATCACGTAAAGGTTAGGGTCAGAAAATAGGATTACGTTGAGTGTGGGGGTTTGGATTACGGTGAGGGATAGCTTTAGAAGTTAGATTTAGTCTGAGGTTTTCATTGCAAAGTAAAGATTAGGGTTAGGGTTAGGGTTACGATTGTGTTTAGGGTTAGGTTTGGGATGAGGCTAAGTTTAGGGTCCGAAAATAGGGTTAAGTTGAGCGTGGAGGTTTGAATTAAGGTGAGGGATAGCTTTAGAATTTAGATTTAGTGTGAGGTTTTCAATGTAAAGTAAAGATTAGGGTTAGGGTTAGGGTTAGGGTTAGGGTTACGGTTGTGGTTATGGTTAGGGTTGGGATCAGTTTAGGGTTAGGGTAGGAAAAAAGGATTAAGTTTAGTCTGGGGTTTGGAGTAGAGTAAGTGTTATCTTTATTAGTTAGATTTAGTATTATGTTTTCATTGCAAAGTAAAGATTAGGGTTAGGGTTAGGGTTAGGGTTACGGTTGTGATTATGGTTAGGGTTGGGATCAGTTTAGGGTTAGGGTCAGAAAAAAGGATTAAGTTTAGTCTGGGGTTTGGATTAGACTAAGTGTTAGCTTCATAAATTAGATTTAGTGTTAGGTTTTCATGAAAAAGTAAAGATTAGGGTTAGGGTTAGGTTTAGGGTTAGGGTTAGGTTTACGGTGGGGGTTAGGGTTAGGGTTGGGATCAGGTTAAGGTTAGTGTCAGAAAATAGGATTAAGTTGAGTCTGGGGTTTGGATTAGAGTATGTGTTACCTTTATAAATTAGTTTTAGTGTTAGGTTTTCATTGCAAAGTAAAGATTAGGGTTAGGGTTAGGGTTACGCTTGGGATTAGGGTTAGTGGTGGGATCAGGTTGAGGTTAGTGTCAGAAAATAGGATTAAGTTTAGTCTGCGGTTTGGATTAGAGTATGTGTTAGCTTTATAAGTTAGATTTAGTGTTAGGTTTTCATTCAAAAATAAAGATTAGGGTTAGGGTTAGGGTTGGGGTTAGGGTTGGGATCACATTAAGGTTAGGGTCAGAAAATAGGATTACGTTGAGTGTGGGGGTTTGGATTAAGGTGAGGGATAGCTTTAGAAGTTAGATTTAGTGTGAGGTTTTCATTGCAAAGTAAAGATTAGGGTTAGGGTTAGGGTTAGGGTTACGATTGTGTTTAGGGTTAGGGTTGGGATCAGGCTAAGTTTAGGGTCCGAAAATAGGGTTAAGTTGAGTGTGGCGGTTTGAATTAAGGTGAGGGATAGCTTTAGAATTTAGATTTAGTGTGAGGTTTTCAATGTAAAGTAAAGATTAGGGTTAGGGTTAGGGTTAGGGTTAGGGTTAGGGTTAGGGTTACGGTTACGGTTGTGGTTATGGTTAGGGTTGGGATCAGTTTAGGGTTAGGGTCAGAAAAAAGGATTAAGTTTAGTCTGGGGTTTGGATTAGAGTATATGTTACATTTATAAATTAGTTTTAGTGTTAGGTTTTCATTGCAAAGTAAAGATTGGGTTAGGGTTAGGGTTAGGGTTAGGGTTAGGGTTAGGGTTAAGGTTACGGTTGGGGTTAGGGTTGGGATCAGTTTAGGGTTAGGGTAGGAAAAAAGGATTAAGTTTAGTCTGGGGTTTGGATTAGAGTAAGTGTTAGCTTCATAAGTTAGATTTAGTGTTAGGTTTTCATTAAAAAGTAAAGATTAGGGTTAGGGTTAGGTTAGGGTTAGGGTTAGGGTTAGGTTTACGAAGGGGGTTAGGGTTAGGGTTGGGATCAGGTTAAGGTTAGTGTCAGAAAATAGGATTAAGTTGAGTCTGGGGTTTGGATTAGAGTATGTGTTACCTTTATAAATTAGTTTTAGTGTTAGGTTTTCATTGCAAAGTAAAGATTAGGGTTAGGGTTAGGGTTAGGGTTGCGCTTGGGGTTAGGGTTAGTGGTGGGATCAGGTTGAGGTTAGTGTCAGAAAATAGGATTAAGTTTAGTCTGCGGTTTGGATTAGAGTATGTTTTAGCTTTATAAGTTTGATTTAGTGTTAGGTTTTCATTCAAAAATATAGATTAGGGTTAGGGTTAGGGTTGGGGTTAGGGTTAGGGTTAGGATCACGTAAAGGTTAGGGTCAGAAAATAGGATTACGTTGAGTGTGGGGGTTTGGATTACGGTGAGGGATAGCTTTAGAAGTTAGATTTAGTCTGAGGTTTTCATTGCAAAGTAAAGATTAGGGTTAGGGTTAGGGTTACGATTGTGTTTAGGGTTAGGTTTGGGATGAGGCTAAGTTTAGGGTCCGAAAATAGGGTTAAGTTGAGCGTGGAGGTTTGAATTAAGGTGAGGGATAGCTTTAGAATTTAGATTTAGTGTGAGGTTTTCAATGTAAAGATAAAGATTAGGGTTAGGGTTAGGGTTAGGGTTAGGGTTACGGTTGTGGTTATGGTTAGGGTTGGGATCAGTTTAGGGTTAGGGTCAGAAAAAAGGATAAGTTTAGTCTGGGGTTTGGATTAGACTAAGTGTTAGCTTCATAAGTTAGATTTAGTGTTAGGTTTTCATTAAAAAGTAAAGATTAGGGTTAGGGTTAGGGTTAGGGTTAGGGTTAGATTTACGGTGGGGGTTAGGGTTAGGGTTGGGATCAGGTTAAGGTTAGTGTCAGAAAAAAGGATTAAGTTGAGTCTGGGGTTTGGATTAGAGTATATGTTACATTTATAAATTAGTTTTAGTGTTAGGTTTTCATTGCAAAGTAAAGATTGGGTTAGGGTTAGGGTTAGGGTTAAGGTTACGGTTGGGGTTAGGGTTGGGGTTAGGGTTGGGATCAGTTTAGGGTTAGGGTAGGAAAAAAGGATTAAGTTTAGTCTGGGGTTTGGATTAGAGTAAGTGTTAGCTTTATTAGTTAGATTTAGTATTAGGTTTTCATTGCAAAGTAAAGATTAGGGTTAGGGTTAGGGTTAGGGTTACGGTTACGGTTGGGGTTAGGGTTGGGATCAGTTTAGGGTTAGGGTAGGAAAAAAGGATTAAGTTTAGTCTGGGGTTTGGAGTAGACTAAGTGTTAGCTTCATAAGTTAGATTTAGTGTTAGGTTTTCATGAAAAAGTAAAGATTAGGGTTAGGGTTAGGTTTAGGGTTAGGGTTAGGGTTAGATTTACGGTGGGGGTTAGGGTTAGGGTTGGGATCAGGTTAAGGTTAGTGTCAGAAAAAAGGATTAAGTTGAGTCTGGGGTTTGGATTAGAGCAGGGGTCCCCAAACTTTTTCCCGTGAGGGCCACATAACTTTTCGCTTCTCTGTTGGGGGGGCCGGGGTCAGTTTGTAACAGAAAAAGTGACGACTGGATTCTTCACAGAACAAAAGTCAGGAAATAAATAACACTATTAATGAAATAAATAATAACCAAATGACCCTCCCTGTGTTCTAATCATCAATCAATAATTGTTTGTCCACTTCAGGTTAAATGCCCTGCATTGTGAATCTATTTTTCTCTTACCAAACCTTTGTCAAGATGAGAGAGCCAGGTTCCACTTAATTTACATCATGTTTATTGTACATATTAAAAAGAAACAGTGATTGAACTTCATTAACAATGCCTACAATAGATAAAATCTGAGTTTGCCCATACACTCATTCAGCTCAAACCCACTGCCTGTCAGACCACGTATTGGGAAAAATCCAGCTCGACGCACAGAGGTCAGGTCCGCAGCTCAGGCCCGCGGTGCTCAGACGCGCGGAGAGCACCCAGTCCGAGCCCAGCACAGCGCCACTAAATGCGATCTCACACTGGACCAACGTAACTTGTAAATTGAGCTGGCGAAATAAAACAAGACAAAGCAAAACAAAAAGGCAAAACCCCGGAAGGAAAAGGCAAAGCAAAAGGGCAAAGCAGAAAACAAAGCAGCAGAGGCGGTGCCCGGTGCCGCTGCTGACACTGATGACACCTAAAATGAACGAGGATTAACCATTAGTCCCACAGCGCAATGGAACGTAACTCAATTAAGGAGGCACGTACCGCTGATGAAGGTGACACACAACCCCAGGTGTGATGGCTGGGAGTCCGCTTTACGCAGCTCACTTTCTGGAGTTTGAAATGCGTAATGGACCTGGTACAGCGAGTACAGCCGAGCACCCGGACTACAAGGGACAGATGTGTAAGAATTTGGGAATTTTTATGAATGAAGAGGCCACACGGAGCATTACCTGTCACTGCAGATGAGGCACACACGACGCGCACTTGGCACAAGGTGCAAAGTTACGGCCAAGCAGAGAAGCTACATGAAACATGGACTTTAGTTTGGACAATTTTATGAATGGGCAGGAGTAGTGAATATTAATTACCTGTTGCCAAGACGAGGGCGCATGAGAACGTGCTGTTAAGTTCAGTGTGTTGCACAAGTGAAGCGGTCCCGAGCTGCAGTCAGACGGCAGCACTAAAAGAGTGATGATTTAGGAATTCGGATATTTTCATGAATGAAGAGTAACGAATTAGGACTTTACCTGGGCATGGAGGACAGAGCTGCTACACAGGGACCCGGACATGTGTGTGGGCAAAAGGGGGAGCAACGAGAAAGGGAGCGTTTATATAGTGCACCAGAATGCACCGCGTGAAACCAGGTGAGCGCACATATGCGTTTATGAAATAGTTACCAACTAATAGTTATAATGAAAATAGTTCATAAACTCAGGAACATTTTATTGCAAAAGTCCAACTTTATATCAAATACAAATACACATACATGAAAAAAAAAATCAAAATGCTCTCTGGAATTGTTCAGGGGGCCGGACCAAATGTGAAGGCGGGCCGTATCCGGCCCGCGGGGGCCGCAGTTTGGGGACCCCTGCTTTAAAAAATATTTCTATGAAATAAAGGTGCCTTGTGTTTTTATTCATATGTACATATAAATAATAATGTATATATGTACACTATGGTTGCTAGGTAGCAGTTATGGAATTCCCTAGTGTGATGTCATGATTTCCAACCTGAAAGTAAAATTTTAAACCTAAAAAAATGGCCAAACAGAGAAAACAAGGGTGATTTTTTTTTTTTTAGTTTACTGATTTTACCTGTGTTTTGGCCAAATAAGTGATCTAACTTGTCACAGCTAGCTACTTAGAAGTACTGTCATTTTACAATACTTTCTATAGTAAAAGAACAGCTAAAAGTAAATGTTTTTTTTTTTTTTTTTTTTTATTTACAGCTCATCAACATCAAGACATTTACAGGCACATTTTTGCACATTCCTGACAAATTTCATCAATATGTCTTTCTCCCTACGTGAAGTCATTCTATTGCCTTATGCTGAATGCAATGCATATTATGATTCTAGATAAACATGATGATCCTCGCTCAATTATACTCTCAGCTTGTCGCTGGAGAGGATAATTGCAGTGGGCAGAGCGGAGAGTGCTGGAGTGTGCATACGCTAACACTTTTGTCTCTCCATCTCTGATTCACAGGTGCAGCACTAGATCAAGAGCTTTCAGGGACTGGATGGAAGCTAGAGGAAAGACAGGAATGCTATCATTCCAACATCTACAGTACATGAAAAAGTGTTGTATAGAAACATGAGGGAATAAAAACGGATGATCTAGATCAGGCATGTCAAACTCAGTTTGGCTCTGGGGCCGGATTCAGACTTTCTGTCCTCAGGTGGGCCGGACCAGTAAAAGAATGTCATCTCCAAATATTTAGCTTTGTTTTTCAGTACTATGCTTTATCATGCAGCCAACATTTGTAGCCTACCCTACATATAATAACGGATGACAAGGGATCTTTTCTAAGCACAACACATTTATTCACAAATAATGAAAAAAAAAAAGATTTTCATGTTTGGTGGTGAATGTGTTAAGAACTGGTTTATTTTAACAGTTGAGCGATTACAGTTTTATACCTGAACCAACTCACCACACTAAACAAACTCATGAAAAAAAAAAAAATGCTTTAATTGTCATACTGCTTTGAAATAAAAAAAAAAAAAAAGAAATACAATATAAAATAAATTAAATAAAATAAATAAATAAAAAGTTATAATAGTGCATGGGCAATAAGATTAGACTACATCAGATCAAACTACTAAGCTGGGCCTACTGAAGCTGAGAATATACTGCAATTGTCTTAATTGTCTTTAATATGAAACCAGATTTATCTTATTTTTAATGATCTGTATTCATGAGTGCAAACAAATGTGTCATCACACTTTTTTCTCTCTCTCACTGCACTCCTGCAGTCTACTTGCTGCTGCTGGCTCCTGAAACTTGGCATCTTTTTGCCATCACAAGTGCATTGATATTAGGTGTCAAATCCTGAGTAGCAGCACATTTAACAATGTCATTCAAGTGTTTATTTGTTAACCTTGAGCGCTGCTTTGTTTTATTATTGTTCATTACAGAGAACACCTGTTCACAAAGATAAGTAGTCCCAAACATAGATAGAACCTTTGCAGCCATGGCTGCTAATTTGGGGTAACCTGGCACGAGATATTGATAAAACGTATCCAATCCCACGGACCCAAATTTATCCTTCATGAGAAATGTGTCAAACTGACGGTGATTTAGACCGCGCGCTCTGATGAAATTGAAGTTTTCACAACCACACTCAACCATAACATGGTCCATTTGCAGTGTTTTGCAACATAACGCCTCCTGATGCAAAATACAGTGAAATGCCCAAAACTCTTGTCCTCCATTTGCGTTCTGTACTTTGTCACGGAATTTTGTGGCAACGCCTGTCTTTCTCCCGACCATTGATGGCGCACCATCGGTAGCCAGGCTCACGG
This sequence comes from Periophthalmus modestus, assembly GCA_019594935.1. Lineage (NCBI taxonomy): Eukaryota > Metazoa > Chordata > Actinopteri > Gobiiformes > Gobiidae > Periophthalmus > Periophthalmus modestus. Next base: position 632,656 of record JAIEZT010001302.1, on the reverse strand, counting down.
CACGGGACCAGTCCGCTCCCACCTTGCCCAGCGCTCCAACGACGGCGCTGAAAATGTCATCTGTCCTTCATGGGCACCAATTCAAGCAGCTCCTCGGTGATGGTCATAGTTTCATCAACACCTCTAATGAATATGGCCAGTTGAGATCTGTGACATCGGAGCTCATCTATTGCAATTGAAAATGCGATAAATGACTTGATTTTCTCTTTCAGTTGGCTGCTCAAGTCACTTGAGAGTTCTGTCACCCGATCTGCGACAGTGTTCCTCGCTAGACTAATATTGGCAAAGCAGGTCGCTTTTCAGGGCACACGACTTCTGCAGCCTTCAGCATGCATTTTTTTACAAACTCCCCATCAGAAAATGGCTTGGATGCCTGCACCAGCTCGTTGGCAATAATGTAGCTGGCTCTTACAGCCCCATCAGCGATATCGTGGCTGCTCGTAAAAGTAGACTGCTGTTTCTTCAGACCAGCGACCAATTTATTTATCTCGTCTTTCCTTATTTGTCCTTTCAAGTGGTCATACCTGTCTTTATGATGAGTCTCATAGTGGCGCCGAATATTACACTCTTTGAACACTGCAACTTGCTGATTACATACCAAGCACATGGTTTTGCATTCACTTCTGTGAATAAAACTTCTCAGTCCATTTTTCCTGGAAAACTCTGCACTCCTTGTCTACTTTTCTTTTTTTTTTTTTTTTTTTGACAGTGCCATTTTTGGAAGGGTGTGTTGATCAATAACTTGTTTAGTAGTGGTGAATGGTGAAGCAAGATTGCCGGTTTATTTTTACTTGGACACATCACGTTGCGAATGTTTATTTCCTGTGACTAACAGTGCCGCCTGCTGGGCGTGAGCGCTTTTACACATTTACTGCCCTCTAGCGGCTGGAGGGAGCAATTGATTTGTATTTATTTTAAAAAAATCATAACTTTTGATAGAAATGAGCTAGAGACTTGCTTCTTTTTTTTTTGACATACTCAGAAATTTATGGCGGGCCGGATTAAACCATCCAATGGGCCGGGTCCATATGTTTGACATGCCTGATCTAGACTTATGCTCTCACCAAACTCCTCCACTCGCTGTTGATAATAATAATAATATCTTACACTTGTAATGCGCTTTACAGGTTTGTCAAAGCCTCTCAAAGCGATACACTATAGTCATTATTCATTCACTCCACAACTGGTGATGGTAAGCTACTATTCTAGCCACAGCTGCCCTGGGGCAGACTGACGGAAGCGAGGCTGCCAGTTTGCGCCATCGACCCCCCTGACCACCACCAATAATTTGCACACACACACTTTCATACTAGACAATGTGGGTGAAGTGTCTGCCTAAGGACACAACAGCAGAACCTGGTCCGAGTGGGACTCGATCCTCCGACCTTCGGGTTGGGGGACCAACGCTCTAACCACTGAGGCACTGTTGCCCCAGCGACAATGCTGGCCTCATTTTGAGGTAGCTCTATCTGTCCTCAACAATGGTCCTTCAAATCAAATAAACAATACTGTAATATATCTCCATCTTCATTAGATAAGAAAGGAACGTTGGGTAAATTGGATATATTTGGATATTACTAGTTGAGACAAATCTGAAATAAATATTGTATAAAGATGTAACTGTCCATTTATGATTTTTCCTAACCTTCAGAGGTGAAGGAGTCAATACATCATGAGTAATGTTTAAACTATTACTTGGATAAGTCAGTCAGGGACTGCAGATGGAAACTAGCTGTTCAGCTATAATCTGGTGCGGAACATGTGTTTTTATGAGCTTAATGTCTCCGTACATTGCCCCCTCAAATAAAGGCAAAACCAAAAAAAGCATCTAATGTATGATTTAAAATGAAAGTAATTGGACACTCAGAATTTCAACAGGACACTATAAACAGGAATTTCAACAGGACACACATACAAAATACCAGGTGTGGGGAAAATATTTACTTTGGCATTTAATGTCACAACAAAGTGAGCAGAATAGCTCATCTTACTGGAAAAGTCACTTTACTGCATGGAACAGTGCATTAACAGCATGCTTATACATATATTGTTTCTTTGCCTCCTAATCATTTCAAGTGAGCATATCATAGGGTGATGAAAGTTGGATTCAAAGTATGTTGAAGGGTAGTTCTGTTTGTACTTGTTCTGGTTTGAGCTAGAAATGGTTGGGGTTTAGTGCTAGCTTGTAATACAAGGCATATTATCAATTTATTTTAAACAATAGTTTTTGCTTTTTTGTATTTTGGAATTGTATTTATTAAAATAATAATATTATAAAATAAGACAATTAAGATATTTTTTGATCAGTTGCACATATAGACTCTGTTTTCATTGCTTGAGTCCAGTGTCTCCTCTGGATTGGTTTCCACAACCATGTGTGTCTGCGATGTGCTCTGAGCTAATCGGTTAGAAAACAAACTTTGAAACATCAAAAAGAATATTTATATTGAGTTATATGGTCAAAAGTGCCATACCGTAGTTCATAGAATAACTTTCTATACCATCTGCCTGAGAAAGTACAGAGCATGAAGTTGACTAGTTGGCTAAGTAGTTTGAGTTAAAGTCCCAGCCATCAACGTTCAAATAAGAGATTGGCCGTGCATTCAGTGAATGGATCACATCATCAGGCCTGGACAGAAAGATTGCTTGGCTGCTTTACAGACCGTACTCTAAGAGAAATGAGCCAGCCAAGCTGCATAATAAAATGCATAGTGTACTAAACTGTGATTTAAACATGCTATTTGGCAAATTTGCCTTGGGATTACAAATGTATAACTATATTGTTGCATGCGTATGGATAAGACACTTGAGCCTGGACCGCATTTCTGGGCACTTCTGTGATGGAAATTTAAGCATATTCATGCTGTGTCTTTAAATGCATTTGATCTGCATCAGTCTGCCAGACCCAGACTAGACATTAACATGTGTGAAGAGTTTGTCTCCATCCCTCATGAAACTCGTTTTCGTTCTACCTGTCTAAGTGTAAAAGTTCATTATCATATGGGTGTGAAACAAAAGTCACTCTGCTTTGAAATGTATGTAGCTTTGTCATTCTGGTATAAAATAGTCAGAGCTCAGGGACTAGAGACTTGCTCGGGGGGACTTGGTGTGCAGACTGGGGGAGATGTCGAAAGACTGCCAGTCTGTGACCAGGGCAGGCCTGGGCCCTGTCCTGTCTGTATCTTCTGTAACAAAGAATAAACCTCTTTTCTGTATTTCAAATACTCACCGAGCTTTGCAAATGGATTACTTTTCATTGAGAATTGTAATTTTTTCCACAACAACTTCATTTAGTCATTTGCTTGGCTCTCCCTCTACTGGTAGCAATGGGAATCAATCATTTAGCAACGAGATCAATAGAAACAAGGCAAAGCAAAACGCCAGATATGTCTTTGATGAGGGAATAATGTTGTAACATGGTTAATAATGCTACAAGTGTGCATTGTCGTTCTCCTTTAAATTCAAGTTGCTACACACCATGTGGATGCGTCTTTTGTGAGAGCTGAGATGATTTTAGACAACCGTCTCTGGTACAACAGAGTCTGTAATTGCAGAGAATGATCATTGGAGATGAGATAGTGAGGAGTTACTGGGTGGGACTGTTTCTATTCAGCTTTCTTTTCTTTCTTCTTTTTCTTAATTATACAGCACATTAGCACAACTTCAGCTGAAGAAAGTGCTTCAAACAACATCAACAACAACAAAAACAAACAAACATACAAATATGCAGATAACACAATACATAGGAGAAAAAAACAAATAAAGCAATAAGATATCCTGTCTAGCTAGTATTAAATGCCAAGGAAAAGAGGTAGGTTTTCAATCCACTCTTAAACTGTGTTAAAAACAGAGAATCTGACAGGCAGAGGGAGGCTGTTCCATGTCCAGATTATGGAACTATAGAGTTTCTTCATCACTACATGAGGAGACATTATTTTTGGTTCACAGAGATTGCTTGTTGTGGTTGACAATAGTCTAGTTACCAGTACTATGAATGAGAGTCCCTGATGGAGTGCATGTCCACCAGGTTTTCGACATGCTTCAGGTAGTGGGCTGTTTTTCTCATCACAGCCTCCCGCCTCACTGGGTTTGGATCATCTGCACATACAACAACAGACAGTATACATGACAAATAAGTTTTCTATTATGTGTACAAAATAGTAAAATTAACAAAGCCATAAGTTTCTTCAAATCCTTTATTCCTTTTATATGTTGAAAATGCTACATTTACCGAAAGTAACATATTAACATGTTCAATAAGTCCCCTCCCTCTTTGCCCTCTGCGCTAAGTCACTCCCCTTTCAGAGCGCTGTAAGATTATAATCGGTGCAAATTCTCTTAATGAAACTACTGCACATCGCATCAGGTTTGTAAAGTTGTAGTGTATTAATTTGTATCCTGCTATATTTAATGAAAAGTGACAGCCCTATGCGTAACATATGGCTGTGGGCAGAGCACAGGACAGAATCATACTGTTAACTGTAAGTAGGGTTCGAATAGAGCCCAGGAGAGAGCACTATATTACTGAAATATAAGTTACATGGATTGCATATAAGCTTCAGGCATGTTTTTGATGGGGCACCAATGTTATGGTAAAAAAACTCCAAAAACTCGACTTTGCATAATATCCACTTTTTAATCAGTCACTATATATATATATATATGTGTGTGTGTGTGTGTGTGTGTGTGTGTGTGTGTGTGTGTGTGTGTGTGTGTATATATATATATATGTATGTATGTGTATATATATGTATATATATATATATATATATATATATATATATATATATATATATATATATATATATATATATATATATATATATATATATATATATATATATTATATATTATTATTATTATTTTTTTTATTTTATTTTATTATTATTTTTTTTTTTAAGAAATAGACAGAATAGTCCTTAATTCAGTACCCGAGGTTCTTAACTTTTATTTTCAAGGGACAATGCCCATAAAAACACACCTAAACAATTGTTGTGTTTGTATAGGGTATGGCAAAGTTGCTCTGGACAGATTGGTGGATATATTTGGTGACATAGATATTATATACACTGCTCATAAAAATTAGAGGAACACTTTGAAAACACATTAGATCTAAATGAAGGAAAAAATCATTTAGAATATCTTTATTGATAATGAGAAAGTAATTTATTAGTAACAAAAGGATGCCACATGATTTTATGTAAATGAAAATGCTCTCCCTACAGAAGCAAAGCACTAAGGGCCTCATTTATCAAACAGCTTGTGTGGTAAACCTGGAACCATGCTAAAAGTGGTGCAAAAACCTGACGCAATTTCTCACAGTGACGCTAAAGAAGACAGCGCAATTTTGCTCCTATGAGTGCATGAATATTTCACCAACATGTGCAAAATCAAATCAAAATCAATGACAGATATGATAATAACCCGTGGCAGTAATAAAACCATTACCTACAATGCTTTAGTCCTGGCTCCCACAAGTTTTCCAGCTGTCCATCAAACTGGGGTTTCACACATCTGTCCCACATCCTATAGTGGACACTGTGGGGTCCAGTCACTGCATACGTGGATCCTGGATAAGACACAATGTGCGTCCTGTCCTGCCTCTGGATCGCTACAACGCGACAACCAATTTGTGCACGGATTTCCATGATTTATCATCCCGCATTTGAATCCAAAACAAAAGGGATAACCTAACGTTAAGTTTTAATGGGTCTCCATCAGACACTCCTTGATCCAAATGATATACAAAAATGGGGCAAACGTTAATTTGCAACAACACTTAAACAGTTCAATAGCCCATATGAACTGAGATACGCAAACTTCTGCACTCACTGAATACTCTCATTTACATATCACTTTTGTGGCAGAAATAATATGTGCACTTCCCATTGGTAAATCACATGCAACACGCCCACAAATTGCACATGCTATTTTTCAGTTTATAATCACAGTTTAGCGCATGAATTGATAAATGAGGGCCTTTGTGTAGTTTTAATACTAAAATTAAGCTATTCAGGAAAGGTTAATTTCTGTTGTGTGAATGTGACTTTTGAGTAGTTTTGATACTAGTTTTAGTTTCAATTAGTATTGATTAGAATCTGATTTTTCATACTTTTAACACTAATGTTACATTCTAGTTAGTTATTTTAGTTGTTTGTTTTTTTTACCTTGAACTCCTGTGATGAGGAAGGCTACTGCTGTCCTGTATTTGACTATAGCAGCACTAAACTCTCCCTCCTTTTCCTTCTCCATGGCTACAGCGAGCTCAGAGGAGGCGCTGGCCAGATAAGCAGCCCCTGGGTTCACGCTGTCCGAGGCCAGAGAGAACAGCTCCGAGTAGTCACTGCAGTCGTCAGAGCCACCTGGAAATGAGGGTGTATGAAAAGATTTTGCTATCACATTGTAGACATGTTGGTTTTATTCCACCACCACTCCATTTTCTTTTGTACATTTTATATTTATTTTCCCATTATTAATTTCCCCTTCATTTATAAGACCGTAAAGGTGATAATCTTTCATTTGGAACAATATTGTAAATATTGTATAGTCTAGTTTAAGGTTGCGAAAACTACTTACTGTTTTTCGGTTCGGCCTTTTACGCTAGTCAGTTCAATTAAATTTTATTTTTCACAATGGTCAACGTATGTAGGGCACATACATATACACATGTAGCAACATACACATACATCTACACAGTCAGTGTTTACATGCTACATACAGAAGTGTATTATACACATATTTCTGTTTACATATGCATGCAATATATAAATGACCCTGTGACATGGAACATGGAACCCCAAAAAGCTGTAAAGCTTATGAAATGGGGTCGAAAACACCATATGATGGCTTGGCAGATTGTTGTGTTTTACTTTGGTCATTAGAGTTTGAAATGCTGTTTTTATGAAAGCAGAAGATTGTGAGAGCAGAAAAATATGAAATAAATGAGAAAATAAATAAAATAGAGACAAACGTACACACACACACATATACAGTGAGGCAATTAAGTATTTGAACACCCTGTGATTTTGCAAGTTCCCCCACTTAGAAATCATGGAGGGGTCTGAAATTTTCATCTTAGGTGCATGTCCACTGTGAGAGACATAATCTAAAAAAAAATCTGGAAATCACATTATATGATTTTTTAAAAATAATTTATTTGTATGTTACTGCTGGAAATAAGTCACCTGAGAAAATCAATGTTAATATTTGGGACAGTAGCCTTTGTTTGCAGTCAAACGTTTCCTGTAGTTTTTCACCAGGTTTGCACACACTGCAGGAGGGATTTTGGCCCACTCCTCCACACAGATCTTCTCTAGATCAGTCAGGTTTCTGGGCTGTCGCCCAGCGGCGGAGCGTCTTGCTCCTCCCACGCACACCTGGGTCTCATCAGCGCAATTATCACCACCTGCTGCTGCATAAGAGGACCAGGAGACAGACACTCGATGCCAGACGGTCCACGTACCAACATGACTACCTAGCTCCTTACTTGTTGTACTTTTTGCTCGCTACGTTTTTGCTAACTTCAGTTTTGCTGTTGCCAGACCCTGCACCCCCTCCGGACTTCACCCTGCACTCGGCCCTTCGTCCTGGCTCTCCTCGTCCTGCTCCTTGCCCTGCTCCTGTGCCCGCACTCCTTGTTCCCGGACCTTGGCTCCGCACTCAACTCTCAGTCCCGGCCTGCCCCCACCACGCACCGCACCGTGCACCGCACCACCAGCTCCCCGCCACTTCTGCCCCTTGTTGTCTATTATTCACAAAACTGTAAATAAACACTGTTAAACCTTCCCCGGGCACTGCATCATTTGGTCCACCTGTCTGCATTACGACATTAGGTCTGGATGCTCCTGTGTTGTCCTGGCTGTGTGCTTCAAGTCATTGTCATGTTGGAAGACCCAGCCACAACCCATCTTCAATGCTCTGAGTGAAGGAGGTTGTTTCCCAAAATCTCGCAATATATGGCCCCGGTCATCTTCTCCTTAATACAGTGCAGTTGTCTTGTCCCACATGCAGAAAAACACCCACAAAGCATGATGCTACCACCCCCATGCTTCACAGTAGGGATGGTGTTCTTTGGATGGTACTCATCATTCTTCTTCCTCCAACACAGCAAGTGGGATTAAGACCAAAAGCCTCATCCAAATGGTCATTGGCAAACTTACGACGGGCCTGGACATGTGCTGGTTTAAGCAGGGGAACCTTCCGTGCCATGCATGATTTTAAAACATGATGTCTTAGTGTATTACTAACAACCTTGGAAATGGTGGTCCCAACTCTTTTCAGGTCATTAACCAGCTCCTCCTGTGTAGTTCTGGGTTGATTCCTCACCTTTCTTAGGATCATTAAGACCCCACGACGTGAGATATATTGCTTGGAACCCCAGTCCGAGGGAGACTGACAGTCATGTTTACCTTCTTCCATTTGCCAATAATTGCTCCAACAGTGGATCTTTTTTCACCAAGCTGCTTGGCAATTGCCCCGTAGCCCTTTCCAGCCTTGTGGAGGTCTACAATTTTGTCTCTTGTGCATTTTGACAGTTGTTTGGTCTTGGCCATGTTAGTAGTTGGAGTCTTACTGATTGTATGGGGTGGACAGGTGTCTTTGTGCAGCTAACAACCTCAAACAGGATAATAAGTAGAGTGGAGGTGGACTTTTTAAAGGTGGACTAACAGGTCTTTGAGGGTCAGAATTCTAGACTGATAGACAGGTGTTCAAAGACTAATTTGCAGCAGTAACATAGAAATAAATTATTTCAAAAATCATACAATGCGATTTCCAGATTTTAGATTATGTCTCTCACAGTGGACATGCACCTAAGATGAAAATTTCAGACCCCTCCATGATTTCTAAGTGGGAGAATTTGCAAAATCACAGGGTGTTCAAATACTTATTTGCCTCACTAAATATATATATGTATATGTATATGTGTATATATATATATATATATATATATATATATATATATATATATATATATATATATATAGATATATATATATATGTATATATATATATATATATATATATATATATATATATATATATATGTATGTGTGTGTATATGATGTATGCATGTACATGTACATGCATACATCATATATGTACACACACACACACACACACACACACACACACATATATATGTTTAATAAATATACATACATACAGACATACACATACATAGGTATACATACACACACATATGTGCAAAGAGAAAAACCCATTGCAAGGAGAACTTGAGCCGCACTAAGTCCGTCAGGCACTATAACTTCCTAGTAGTTTGCATTTGAGATTTCTTTTAAATATAGGTAATGAAGCAGACTGTTTGATATCAATGTTTAATTCATTCCATATCTGTGGACCTCTATTGCAGACACTAAAGCTGGTACATTTTAACTTCCTAAATTTCCCTTTCAATAAGCACTTAATCCTTGTGTTATGCTGATGAGAGGATGATTGCAGTGGGATAAGGTCACATAATTGACTGTTTAATTTATGGACCACACTATACATTATACAATCATTGTGACATATATTACTTTCAGAAAGCTTGAGAAGGCCATATCTGTGGAAGAGTTGATTTGTTGGAGAGTTTATTATAACCTTTATTTTGCCAGGCAAAACATTAAGAACAAATTCTTATTTACAAATTGGCAAGGACCAGGTGATAGCCGTTATGGCTTTTTTTTTTTTTTTTATAATACCTTAAGTTTTGCAGTGTAAGTAGGATAGGTGTTGCCCCATATCATATTGCAATAATTTACTTCCATGTACTTCCAATGGAAAAAAAAAAAGTAGGCCAACAATTTTTGATAATTTTTTAACCTAAAGTCTTACCTAACAGAGCACAATTTAAGCAACAATTGAGAAGTAAAATATAAAGTTTTTGGTTCATTGGTTTGTTTACTAGCAGGCAAAAATTTATATTTTCCATGCGTTCATATGCAATTTTGTGTGTATATGTAATATGAGCCAAAGCTTATGTTGTACTTTAAGTGTTTGGTAGTTCAATGGTGTGAACTGTGATGAAGAAGAAAGAGCACAGTAAACATCAGTGAAAAGAACTCTCGTTTCTCTCGTGTTTGTGGACAAGACGCGTATTCAGTTTGTTGTCAATCTCTTATGTTACTGTGCTGTACTGCTACTGAGCCTGTTGTTCTCTATTTTATTGTTATTACTTGTCTTTTAAGACAAAATATCTGTTCTTGGTCTCAGAAAGTAGTGAAAATCTATGATATTCATGGATCATTATATTATAATTTGGACATTTTAAATCGCAATGTTCATCTAAAACGACTTAATAAAAGAAACAAGTCCACTTCAATGTTAAAAAACTGTGGTGCAATGAAAGCTGACATCACTGTAAGCACTCTCACAGCAAAGAGTTGTGCAGATGTCAGCACTGTTAAGTTATGTTTTCCTATGTACCCATGTGGGAGGCTTGGGAGGTGTGGCACTGTGTTTGGCGCGGGTGGTCAGTTCACGCGAGAGCGTCTGTTATATGTTGGGCACTTGTTCACGGAGATGCTAACGGTATGCGAGTAAAAGTTATTACAAAAAACAACGTCCTTTTATTTAATCAACATTGGTAGCAGAGGATGGCTGCTGCTGGTAATTACAAGATTCCACCGCCATTTCATGAGAAGACGTCTTATGAAACTTGGAAAAATTTGATTGAAATCTGGAGATTAGAGACCGATCTGGACAAAAAGAAGCAAGCACTAGCAGTTACCTTATCGCTAACAGGATGGGCAAGGGAAAGTGGGCTGGAGATGGTTTGAATGCTGACACCGGTATGACCGCTCTCTTGGAAAAACTAGACTCCGTGTTCTTAAAAGAAGAAAAAGATTACCAATACAAGGCTTACACGGAGTTTGATCATTGTCGAGTTTGAACATAGGTACAACAGGATGCTCAAAATCAAAATGGAGCTTTCCGATGCTGTGCTAGCCTTCAAATTACTAGATATGGCCGGACTCAATATAAAACAGTTAGCACTCACAGCCTGCCCCACCGTCTTCTTTGCCAATATGAAATCAGCAGTTTGTCAGAGCACATTTCACTGGGCTAAAGATTACCCAAACAAGAGAGAACATGTTAAAGTGACAAAAGATGATGGGCAAAAGGCTGAATATGAGGAAGGGTGGAGGCTTTGGGGTCAGCAGTAATCGACACAGCCTGCACAAGAACAGTGTGTGGAGAAAAATGGCTGGAAGATTACACAAGTGGACTACCAAAAAGTGAGTTACACAAAATATTAAATGAAATCAGTGCAAGACCATTCAGATTTGGTGATTGTAAAGTTGTTCATTCCACAAGAAGTTACCTTACCAGCAAAGATAGGTCAGACCAAATGCAAAATAAAAACAGAGGTTGTCCCTGCAAACATACCATTGTTACTAAGCAAGGCTACACTAAAAAGGGCAAGTGCAGTGTTAGACAATGAACATGACAAAGCGACAATGTTCAAACAACCTGTTAAACTCGAACTGACATCTTCTGGACATTACTGTGTGACCTTGAGAGACAAGAGCAGTCAGGATAAAAAGGAGACAAGAAGTGAAGAGGAGATTCTCATTGTTAAAGAATATATGAGTACAGAAGAAAAGAATTCTTTGGAAACTACACAGACAGTTTGGACACGCCTCAGTTGACAGGTTGCAGAAATTACTCACCTGTTCAGACGATCACGACAAAGAAAGCAGCACTATTCTCAAGAACATTGTAAAAAACTGTGAAACATGTACCAGGTACAGCAAGCCAAAACATAAGCCAATAGTTGGTCTGCCGATGGCCTCAACCTATAATGAAACAGGGGCTGTTGACTTGCATGAGCTCAACTATAATGTGTGGTATTTGCATGCGATTGACCACTTTACCCGCTTCAGTGCAGGAAGTATTGTCACAACCAAGAACCCCAAAGAGATTGTGAAGCAGTTTATTCACTGTTGGATCAGTGTTCATGGTCCCCCACGCAGACTGCTTAGTGACAAATGAGTGGTGGTGAAGTGGTGAATTCAATAATGAAGAAATAAAGGACATGGCTGAAAAGTTTAACATTGAAATCAAAACAACTACAGCTTACAGCCCATGGAGCAATGAGTTTCTGGAAAGGCATAATCAAACTCTCACTGAGATATTGCTCAAAGTTAAAAAGGACAACAATTGTGACTGGAGAAAAGCACTAGATTGGGCACTAATGGCAAAGAACTCTATGCATAATGTACACCGGTACAGCCCCTACCAACTAGTGTTTGGTCAGAATCCAAACTTGCCCTCCGTGCTTACTGACAAACCCCCTGCCCTGGAAACCAGTGTGAACTCCTCGGTAGCTCAACACATCGCGACGCTACATGCTATGAGAAAGGCAGAATGCTCCGAAAGACTTAGACGAGCCATTCGGAAACAACTACGGCCAGTTGATGACAGGTATGTCACAGGAGATAAAGTCTATTACAAGAGAGTGGACTGTAATGAGTGGAAAGGGGCAGGGGTGGTGATAGGACAAGAGCTGTTGTATTTGAGACATGGAGGATCTTATGTACGGGTACATCGGTCTAGATTAAGAAAGGTGAATGAAACTCAAACTAAGGCAGGCGATACAAAATCAGAAATGAAAACTACTGAAAACCCTATAGCACCATCAGCAGCAGATCTTCATGACACTGAAAGTGATGAAGACCACAAGACCCTGAGCCACTTAATGCTGAGACCAGAGCTAACTACAGGAACTAGTCATTGGCAGTTTCACACACCACAAGCCCCTTCTTCCTATGAAAGCCTTCAATTAAGAGTTGGCCAGGTGATTACATATATAGACAAAGAAAGCGGCCAAAATCGCACTGGAAAAGTCCTTAGCTGAGCAGGGAAGGCTAAGGGAAAACATAAAGAGTGGTACAACTTGCAGTTCAGCCAGCCTCAGGAAATAGCAGGCACATCAGGATCAGTCAACCTTGGAGTAATGGACAGTGTTCAAGTGGTCCCCTCAGAAAGTGAGGAGTATGCTTACAACAGTAGAGATGGTGTTTTTGTTGTCCATGATGATGTCTTTATGCCTGCCAAATATGCAGAACTCATAAACTGGAAGAAAAATTATGTATTTGAAGACGTCAAAGATGAAGGTCTGAAATGTGTCTCAACAAGGTGGGTGTGCACACTTAAAGAAATAACTGTAGGGGTTGTGCCAAAAGCTAAACTAGTGGCAAGAGGCTCTGAAGAGCTAAATACACAAGATTTACCAAAAGACTTGCCTACATGTGCAACGGAATCCTTGAAAATTATTATGGCGGTTGTAAGTCAAAACAAATGGAAGGTGAACTCCATAGACATAAAAGCAGCTTTTCTGCAAGGTAAAACACTGAATATTTACATTTCGTCCACCACAGGAAGCACAGAGCAAAGGAAGAGTATGGAAGTTAAAGAAATGTGTTTATGGTCTAACAGATGCTTTTTTGTACTGGTATCATAGAGTCAGAGATACCATGCAGCAGTTGGGAGCTCAAGTGTCAAAGGTGGACCCAGCAGTGTTTTACTGGCTTGATCAGCGTGGCACAGTGAAAGGAATCCTTGCGACTAACGTGGACGATTTTATTTGAGGGGGAACCGGTGTATTCTCCACAACTGTCATCCCACAGTTAAAAGCTGCCTTTCAGGTGGGACGGGAAGAGCACAATGACTTCAGCTACATTGGAATGGAAGTTAATTCGGTGGAGGGTGAGATACAAGTACAACAAAGATCATACATTCAGCATCTGCAGGCTATTCCTATTGACCCCACCAGGGAAACACAGCGTGAACTAGCATTGACAGCCAATGAAATAGACATGCTTAAATCATAGATTGGACAAATACTGTGGGTAGTAAGGCAGCGTAGACCAGACATTATGTGTGACATATCAATCTTGGCATCTAAGTCCAAACATGCTACTATTCAGACTCTGCACTGTGCAAACAAACTTATTAGAAAAGTCAAGTCAGATGATGTCATGTTGAGGTTTCAGCACCCGGGAGAGAACAGCTCCCTCAAACTGGTGGTGTACAGTTACTCCTCCATGGGAAACCTGGCAAATGGAGGTACACAGGGTGGACACTTCATCATGCTCATGGGTGAAAATAGAAAAAATTTTCACCCATATCCTGGCAGTCCAAGCGCATCCGGAGAGTCGTGTGGAGTACATTAGCAGGAGAGACTTTGGCACTTGCAGATAGGATTGATAGTGCAGTCTTTCTAGCTACACTTTACTCAGTAATCACCACTAAGGACTACTCATCTAAAGTTGTGCCCATTGTTTGCGTAACAGACAATAATTCCCTTCTGGATGCAGTTAAATCCACAAAATCAGTCACAGAGAAAAGACTGCGCCTTCAGATCAGCAGTATGAAGGAGCTCATACACACTGGGACTATTCAGCAGATTGTGTGGTCGGCCACCAAAGAGCAGTTAGCTAACTGCTTGACCAAAAAGGGGGCTTCCACACTTGGTCTGAAGGCCCTCAAGTGAAGTTGTTTGCAAACTAAAAATCTAAATTAACTTTGCAATGCTTTACATCTTTTGTTCATTGTTTATTGTTCTTGAAGTAATGTTTACATGCTTTATTGTTACAGCATTTTTCTAAAAAAAAAAAAAAAAAAAAAAAAAAAAAAGGGAGATTGTTAAGTTATGTTTTCCTATGTACCCATGTGGGATGTTTGGGAGGTGTGGCACTATGTTTGGCACGGGCAGTCGGTTCACACAGAGCGTCTGTTTGGGCATATGTTGGGCATTGTTCACGGAGATGCTAACGGTATGCAAGTAAAAGTTATTACAAAAAAACAACGTACTTTTACTGAATCAACAAGCACCTCTGATAGATAGCTGTACATCACGCTAGGGAGCAGAGAATTTTTTTTTTTTTTTCATATCAAAATTACTCCGCAACCCTGCTGAATCCTCCACATATTACAAATTAAGAAAATTTTATTGAAGAAAAGTTCATACAGAGCAGTGGGCATTTACTGGTGGCAGTGACAACGGGAATTGATTGGCAATATGGCATCTCAAAAATAGGCTTAAAGATTGTTCAAACATGGACAAACCACTCCAAATACAACTTGGAGTGGGTAAATGGTGAGAGGAAACAATTATAACATGGTTTATATATATAACAAGATTTTCCAGACTAGGTCTGCTTTAAACACTGCTAAACACAAATGTCACCTTTTAAAGTAGATCAACCAAGTGAAAAGAGCAGTGAAAGAGCTTATAAATTCACCTGGTTTATAATAAGGGTCAAATGTAGCCAGGTCATCATCAGACAGGGGGGGTGGAGCATGGTCAGTATGTGTAATCTGGTCTTCCACCACTGAATCAAAAAGGGAATTCAGCTCCTCCTCCGACTCCTGTAAATCTTGCATTCGAAATGGTGATGGAACTGGGAACACAAAAAAAAAAAAAAAAAAAGACTATAGGTGAGTACAACATGAAGCTGGCCTTCTATTCACACCGTCAACTACTCATTAAATAATTGTTATCTGAAATATAGAAATGCCACATATGAAACATGCCATAACATAAGGAAGTTAAAGCTGTATGTATTTGACTATGAAATAATTAAAAATTTTAGATTCTTTAAATCCAAAAGAAATCGCATTGGCTTGGCCTCTAAATTAAAGGATACTATACAACATTTCTGGTGAGTGGTCTGCCACCTGCTTGTCTCATGGGTTTGGCTTGAATGTTCCAAAATTTCAACTGAAAAGAAGAAAATATGAGCTGGCCTGCCTCTCCACAGAACTGGCATCAACACCATCAACTATTTCTTTGAAGATAGGTGAGTCTAATGCAATACTGTGGGACTTTTCAAACAAAGTCATAGCACCTCCTTGAAGAAAAGCAGGTGACAGATCCAACTAATTGTTACTAGTTAATAATGAAATATTTCATCAAACAAAAAAACATTTTTTCTTTAGTTTGTTGAATTGTGTGATTGTGTATTGTAATGCCATATTTATTCTCAAGACATAAACATTGAGTAGGTGACTTGCAGACATTCAAAGGTTGCCTTGAAATAGCAGTTTTAACTTAGAGGGGGTATTATGCAAAATCAACTTTTTTTTTAACTTTCTACTATATTATAAAATTGTTCCCTCATCAAAAACAGGCTGAAAAGGTTTTAGATGCCATCCATGCATGTAATTTAGCAATCTCCCCCAGGGTCCTATTCAAACTCTCCTCATGGTTAGCTGTAAGATGTCCAATATTCTGCCCACAAGCATGTCACCCATGCTCCCAAATGACAATTTTCCATAAATATACAAAAGCTTGATACAAAACTGTCCAATACAGCTTTACAAACTTCACGCAATGTGCAGTAGTTTTATTAACAGAACGCACACAATTGTAATGTGTCAAAAGTTAAACTTAAAAAACGTTTTTTCAGCTAATTTAGCATTTTTAAAACAACATAAAAAGTAACATGGTGATCTAATTATGTTATGTATTAGCAATTAATGCCCCATAGAAGTTAAATATCCCTCTCTTTAAATGTAAATAACATCTACATTTATGTCACTCTACTTTGGTCTTGCACCTCTCTCATCCAGCTCTAAGTCATTTGTTTCTTCAGGAGATCTCCCAGTGTCACAGAATGCCTCAGCAGCTACTTCTGTCTCTCCCAGGTCTAACCCCAGGTTGTTTCCTAAATCTTGGGGTAAAGTTGGAGCCTCGCGTCCAGTTTCTTCATCAGCAGGCTGACAGTCGGAGGTCCGGCGTTTGGGAAGGGGGATGAGAGGGGGAGGCAGCGTACTGGAGGCGTCTACTACAGTGGGGTCTAAAGGACGGGACACTTCACCACCCTACGAACACAAAACAAATGTGTGGGCTTTTTTGTTTGTTTGTTTTGGTTTGGGGTTTTTTTTTTTTTTACCTTTTGCATAGTTTTGTCTATCACCACTACTGAAACTAAGAAGTCTCAACAATCGTAGAAGCAAAGAGCCAATCAATTAGCAAAAAAAATATGAAATTTTAAAAATCCAGCCAAGATAGCACAGAGCACAGTGGTAAATAAAAAATAAATCAGTGGCACAAGGGAGGTGGTAAAGTAGGTCTCTTTTTTGCATTTAAGTTTTAGAACAAATTGCATTCACATTCTAGAATTTGATATCATAATTTCAAAATTTCATGTCCTACTACTACTTTTGGACAAAAAGGAAATCTGAAAATCAATAAATGTTTAAAAGTCCTAATTTCTTTATGGTGATGGAGTTCACAAAGTTGCCATATTATTCTTGTGGACCAACTAGTTTTTGTTTCATGTGAATGGACAGGTCAAGTAATTACCACAAATCAGGAAAATAGAAGCACTTTGACAGTTGAAAGGCAAAGTCTACCACAGAATTCAGACCTTCCCTCAAACTTAGGTTTTTTTTTTTTTTTAATGGGGTGTGTTAAAACATAATGATGTCACGTAACCCCAAACCCAATGGTTTTGGTCTCACTCTGAAGAAGTCTTTGAGCTGCGGGCTGTTGTAAAGAGCTGGTATAGTGGTGGTGAAACCAAACATGGCTTCTGCTGCTCTCCTCCTCTCCTCTATGACAGCTTCATCAAATCTCCCTGCAGCACAAAAGTAAACCATTTTGTTAGATAAAAATATATAGCAAAGTCAGTATGTTAACAGATGGCTCATCTATGGCCACAACAACGTAAGGCATACATTAGAAGTGTCTGTGTAATCCCTCAGTCATCCAGGTCTGATCCATAGCAAAGATGACGTTTAAATCTGCCAACTGGACAAATCGTTGTAGGAGTGAAGACGTTTTGCTGCTTATCCAATTCTTCAGTTCTGGTCAGATTGCTGGTGGACACTGCCTTATATTTATCTGAAGGGAGGGGCTAACTACACTGAAACTGTAAACAGCTATTGTCTCCAGTTTCAGCCTTAATGACCCTATTCAACCTGTAATGGCCTTCCTATTGTTGTCTTTGTTTCTTTTTGTTTGCTTTGGGTCTGAGGATGAAATCATAGATCTGTGAGAGATTATGTCTTCACTCCTACAACAATCTGTCCAGTTGACAGATCTAAACTTTGTCTTTTGCTATACATTATAAGTGTATAAGTGTATTCAGGCCATGTCATTACCAAAAACCTGTGCTCGTGGAAAAGGGGGGAACTCTTCTTCTCGTCTGAACAGGTTCTGTGAGTGTAGGCCAGCTCTCCATGAAGCTTTTTCAGTTCAGAGAACCTTGTCCAGACCGCTACCTCCTTCACATCTTCAGGATGAGACTTGGACACAAACTACAAATCAACAAGGAAAAATAGGCTTCATTAATTAGTAAAGTTTTTGGATATGTGCTTTAAAGGAGCACTAAGTAACATTTCTGGTGTGGGGGATTAACTTAAAAAATATGAACTTAAAATATATGAATTATTTCTGAGAGCAGGCTCACTGCTCCATTACCCTGATCTGTAACTTGGCCTGGCAGTGTCATATTCTGCAGAACATTTCAGGCAAAGCTTTCAATTAGTAATAAGTTCAATTGGTAACAGGAATGGCATCACAAAAAATGGGACTGTTTAATATGGTCAAGATAACAAATTTTGAAGTGCGATATATTGCTGAAGTAAATATAGACAAAACACAAACATTCCACCATAGGTATACACATGTAGAACACCCTCAGCATCATCAAGCATAATGTCACTGCAAAGTTTCAACTGAACTATATTTCATATTTTAAAATGTCACAAATTACCCTACATAGCTCCTTCTGCACATGACTGGTCAGGATCACAGTGGTCATGCGGTCTCCTTCACAGTGCACTACCAGCATGAAGGGCCTATTGTGAACATACCAACACACTTCTAAAGATACATTTATTTGCGATATCACAGCCATTTTGAAACCCTGATGCCATACCTCTGCCTTAAAGCTAAATGTTCGGTTTTAAATTGACTACTATGATAAAAAATAATAATAATAATAATAATACTAAAATGATGTTACATATATATATACACATAAGCCAGGAGAACGATCAAGACTTGATGTGTTACCAGCCAAATAAACTAGCAGTATTTTAAAAGTTTGCTTGCTTTCATTTTTGTTTGAGTAACCCTGCATAATATGTCTGTCTTCATGTCCAAAGCTCAAAATGCTCTGTTCCACCTTGTGATGCCATGTAGTGACAGTTCTCAAGTTAACAGCTATCTTTTTTGTAAATTAAAATTAAATTATTCTAGTGAAGGTGTATGGGGTTTAAAAACACAATGGACCGAATGTTTTCTGCTTGAGAGAAGAACTCTGCCTCAATACGCAGGGTTTGTATGTTAAACATGTGTGAATGAAACGAAACACAATTCTGGGTAGGTTTGTGATGAGGAAACAATATTATAACAGCTCAGAAAATAGCGTAATACAGGCCCTTTAATAAGTTAAGTTCTGCCGGTGATAAACATATAGCTTTAAGAAGTAGATATCAGAGCAGACTTGCATTACGTCCATAGCAGAGACTGCAAAGTAGACAGTACCCGAGCGGTGATCTTGTACTCTGTGTGGCCCTTCTCGTGCGTGCGTGTGTCGCTGACGGTGAAAAAGCGGTAATACTCCTCTTTCTGTTTCCGTGACATGCCCCTTCACGACGTATAGTGTGATAATATATATATATATTTTTATATATCGATATAGATATATATACATATATATGTGTATATATATATATCTATAGTGGCGAAAATAAGTCATAAACATCCACAGAAAAAGAGACGTCAACAGTCCTCTTCCGCGTCCTGACGTGTATCATAACGTCATTACGTAGAGAGCCGTGTAATGCTCCTATTTTGATAGTTGTTGTCTTGTCAGAAAAGGTACAGGCAAAAAGAAAAAGAAAACAGGTATGCATGTCTGAGACATGATGCTGTTACTGATTGTGTTTTTGACGAGGCTACTTGATTTCCACCCACAATGCACTATATACTTGGGTGTTCCCTGGCTATGACCTTCAGTCACCATAGTTCAACTTTTAGTTGTTCTTTTGCAATACACTTTAAAAATAAATAAAGAAATAAATCAGTCTGTCTGAATAACTGTTGACTATGACACTGATGCTTGAGTCCAGCTTTCTCAAGCCATTGGTAGGAATTCTTGATATCAGCCACTTCAGTTATGTTCCGGTGGTACATCCCATGCAGGGGCTTGTCCTTCCATGATGGTTCCTCAAGCTCCTCCACTGTCTGAGACATTCACTGAGCATATATATATGTGTGTGTGTGTGTGTGTGTGTGTGTGTGTGTGTGTGTGTGTGTGTGTGTGTGTATATATATATATAAATCTCATATATATATTGTATATATATATATATATATATATATATATATATATATATATATATATATATATATATATATATATATATATATAGATATATAGATATATATATATAGATATATATAGATATATAGATATATGACATATATATATATTTATATATATATATATATATATATAGAGAGAGAGAGAGAGAGAGAGAGAGAGAGCGAGAGAGAGAGGAGAGAGAGAGCGAGCGAGAGCGAGAGCTCACTGGTTAGCTCAACTGGTAAGTCTTATGACTTTCACACTCCAGGTGTAGGCTGTGCAAAGAGGCCCCTGAGACAATCCAGCACATAACTGCAGGGTGTCAGATGCTGGCAGGGAAAGCATACATGGAGCGGCATAACCAAGTGGCGGGCATAGTGTACAGAAACATCTGTGCAGAGAGTACGGTCTGGGAAACTCCCAGGTCTAGGTGGGAAACACCTCCAAAGGTAGTGGAGAATGATCGAGCCAAGATCCTGTGGGACTTCCAGATACAGACTGACAGAATGGTGATAGCGAACCAACCGGACATAGTGGTGGTGGATAAACAACAGAGCAAAGCCGCTGTGGTGGACATCGCAGTACCAAGCGATGGGAACATCAGGAAAAAGGAGCATGAGAAACTAGAGAAATACCAGGGGCTCAAAGAAGAGCTGGAGAAGCCTCAGTGGTGCCCGTGGTCATCGGAGCACTCGGGGCAGTGACCCCCAAACTGGAGGAGTGGCTAAAGCAGATCCCAGGAAAAACATCAGACATCTCAGTTCAGAAAAGTGCAGTACTAGGAACAGCAAAGATACTGCGCAGAACCCTCAAGCTCCCAGGCCTCTGGTAGAGGTCCCGAGCATGGAAAAAGAGGGGATAACCCTGCGGAGGGTGAGGAGGAGATTTTTGTTCATATATATATATATATATATATATATATATATATATATATATATATATATATATATATATATATATATATATATATATATATATATATATATATATATATATATATATATATCATATATATATATATATATATATATATATATATATATATATGAACAAAAATCTCCTCCTCACCCTCCGCAGGGTTATCCCTATACATATACATATATATATATATATATATATATATATATATATATATATATATATATATATATATATATATATATATATATATATATATATATATATATATATATATATATATATATATATATTAGGCAATTTTGCATTACTTTTTTTCAAAGTCAGACACTTACAAACATTTCATTAGTACTTGGCACCATTTTCTTTAAACTGTATGACTTGGGTCAAACCTTTTGTATATCCTTCCACAAGCTTCTCACAACAGTTGGCAGGAATTTTGGCACACTCCTCCTGACAGAACTGGCATAATGGAGCAGTTTGTAGTTTGTAGGCCTCCTTGGTCGCACATGCCTTTTCAGGTCTGCCCATACATTTTCAGTAGGATTGAGATCAGGGCTTTGTGATGGCCACTCCAAAATACTGACTTTGTTATCCTTAAGCCACTTTGTAACCAGTTTGGCAGTACACTTGGGTCATTGTTCATTTGGAAGACCCATTCGTTTCCAAGCTTTAACTTGGCTGAGGTCTTAAGATGTTGCTTCAGTATTTTCACATAATGTTGTTTCCCCAAGACACTATCTGTTTTGCGAAGTGCACCAGTCCATCCTGCAGCAAAAATAAATAAATAAATAAAACCCAACATGATACTGCTACCATTGTATTTCACAGTTGCTATGGTGGCTTGCAAGCTTCTCCATTTTTTCACCAAAAGTAGCAATGCTCATTATGGCCAAACAGTTCAATTTTAGTTTTGTCAGACCACAGGGAATGTTAATGATCTTTTTCCCTTGTGCATTTGCAAACTGTAATCTGACTTCTAACTTCTGTGTTTGTTTTGGAGTAATGACTTCTTCTTGGCAGAGTGGCCTTTCAGTCCAGGTCGGTACAGAACTTGTTTTCCTGTGGATAATGACACATTCATACCAGCTTCAGCTAACATCTTCACAAGGTCTTGTCTATTGCTTTTTTCTTGGGTTGATATGCACATTTCAGACCAAGGCACATTCATCTCTGGGACACAGAACCTGTCTCCTTTCTGAGCAGATGATGGCTGAACATTCCCATAGTATTTATGCTTGCATATAATTGTTTGAACAGATAAGCATGGCACCTTCAGGCGTCTGGAACTTGCATCCAAGGATGAACCAGACTTGCGCAAGTCCATAATTCTATTCCTGCTATCTTGGCCCATTTCTTTTGACTTTCCCATGATGTTACACAAAGAAGAAACATTGTCTAAATTGTTTAAATCAGCTACTGCCATGCCAAATTTTTTTGCCATTATACTTACAAAAAGAAATTAGCAATTACATGTCTATACAAAAAAAAAAAAAATGACAAAATGCATTCCAAATTCACACATTTTTATTAAAGTTGCATAAAAGTGTAACAAAATTGGGCAAAAACCTGTTGTTGATATTGCTACATTGGTTGGTTTGATCTAATCTTTCTCAAAAACATGTACATTTGTTTTGACTAAGACAATTTAGCTCATGTAGCTTAATTTTCAATCAACAGTAGCCTAAACTTTTTTTTTCTTTAAAAATCCCCCCTCCCCTCCCTCCAACAGTTAAAAAAACAGATTTCTCAGTAACAGTCTAAGAAGGTATAGTCCAATGCTGGATTGTGAATGATAAATATCCACTCAAATGCTTTTAATGCCTCATTTTACAGTCTATTGACCTATTGACTGGATTGTTGTACCTAGAGGTGGACAATACAAGATCATTTACAAGATCATCTCAAATTTTATTCTCAAAATTTTCACCTCAAAATGTATTTTCAATTTTTGCACACACAAAAAAAAGCAATCAAGTATATTGTCTACAGAAAACTTTCAAATATCTAACAAAAAAGAAATGAAATTTATGTATTTAATTCAGCTTTAGCTGACATGGGTGTTCCTCAAAAGCATACCTGGAATTGTGTTTTGTTTCATTTGCACATGATTAATCCTAGATTATCAGACTATCTGCATCCGAAACCTTAACCTTAATCTTAAAGCTTTTCACCTTCTGATGGCATTTAGTGATAGTTGTATGGTTAACAGTTATTTTTAGCCTCAAAGTCTTCAATATCTGCTGGTGCAGAGGAGGAAGCAGTTTCAATGAGGCTAAAACAATAGCTGCAACTGCAAAGTTAGGCAAATGTAGGGCTGAAATGATCCAAATGATTACCGTGAAGGTGTATGGAGTTAAAAACACAGTGGAGTATTTCTTGTATGAGGAACAGAGTTTGAGAAAAATAACACAGCCTAAATATGCAGGATTTGTGTGTTAAATGTGGGAATGAAACAAAACAACTCCAGGTATTTTAACAACATTATAACATAGGTTTCTTCTACTGACAAACCTCAACATTAATCAAGGCATGTAGAACACTTTGGTGGCAAAAATATGATCTGAATAAAATCATAATTTTAAAATGGGATATTCATGTTTGACAATATCACCCACCTCTAGTTTACAATATAATAAGCCTATGTCTGACTTCAAAAAGTGTCATAACAAACAGTATTCAAGTAGTAAATAAAAAGGGTGATTCTCTAAACAGAACAATCAGTTTCAAGGCCTAACACTTAAAAAAAAAAAAAAAAAAAAGACAAAGACAAAAGAAATCTCAGTTTCATATACAAGTAAGAACAGACCACATGCTCTGCAAGTGTTTAGTAATAAGTGGCAGTGACTGATGTGTGGAGTGTTTGTCTTCTGTTTTTGGTTTGTGTGACACAAATAATACCTAAGGCAACATTAGTTTGTTAAAATAGCAAAAGAGGAATTGTAAGAAGAAAGGGAATGAGAAAGCATCGTTAGACTTACACATACAAATGTGTTATTCTCCTAGGTTGCATTCACAACATTAAAGCAGAACTAAGTCACAATTTTACTTTATATTATACCTTTTTTCATTATTAGTTCTGCTTTAAACAACTTGCAATTGTTAGGTTGATGTAATAACTTAAGATGGAGGGCATTGCCTGCAAAACTCTACGAGAAGTCCACTTCATTGCCATCCAAATGGAAAATCCATAGATGTTGAACCCTTTAGATGACTGGATCCAGACATCTGTCTTTTTAATCTTAAGGCTTTTCAACTGTGGATGATGAAACTAGTTTGAAAAAATCTGAAAAACACCACAATACAAGTGCTTTTCACAACTCTCATGGACCAGAATGGAGTTTTGCTGTAACAGTAAAACTCACAACAACTAGCATGCATTTTCTGACAGTAAGCAGCAGACTTATTTTGACCTTAAGAGCTGCTTATATAATATATCTGTCCTGGAGCAAGATACAGTTTGCTCAAATACATGGAAAAAACAGCTACAAGCCCTTTAAATTGTGGTTATTGTTTCACATGGATAGGACCAGTAATTACAGATCATCATAACCCAAGTAAAGTCTGTCCAATATGCCAGTTGAAAGGCGAAGTCCACCATAAAATTCTGACCTGACCTGCTATTCAGTTCCAAACAGGCAGTTTATATTGTTGTGATGTCATGTGAATCCAACCTGTATGGGCTACTGTCTGATTGGCTCTGGTATAGGAACAGATGGCTTTTTGGGGAAGGGAGATGAGTGGCAGGTGCAACGTAGTCCATTATGCATACTATAAATCTGAGCTGGCTGAAGAATTAAAAAACAAATACGGACCTAAGAAGAGAAAGAGGTAAAGTTATTTACTAGTATTAAGCACTTCAAAACTGCCATTGAAAAAGACAAGACAAATTGCACACCAACTGCAACAGGCCTTCAAAACAGAAGAGAGGGAGTGAAGGAATATAGCTCAAATTGAAAAAAAAGTGTTGCAAAAATGTAAAGCGGAATAACATTAAAACAAGTTGGTCCTGTGCATCCCATACCACAAAGAACAGAGTCAAATAGGAACGTTAAAAGAAAACGTGAAAGAAGAGAGATGATAAGGATATTACATTTTAAGGTGCACTATGTAACTCTTCTGGTGGAGGATCCAACACCTGCTAAATGATGTGTGTGCAGTGGATACACACACAGACTTACACATAGAAATATCACAAGAAAAAGGGCTTAACATCAACACTAACCAAGGTTTTGTGTGGCTACTAAAATTGTGTTCATTGTCCACTTTGGCCAGTTAAATATGTATGTAGTCTTCAAAACCTCAATTCTACAAAAAGACTTTAAGAATAATAATTTTTAAAGTCGTACTTTAGTTATGCAAAATTAACATGTTATGTTACATTGTTATGTTATGTTATAATATTTTCCCTCATCAAAAATATGCCATGCACTCTGTCATCTATGCAATGTTTGAGCAATTCCTCCCGAGCTCTACTATTTGAACCATGACATGCTCCTGCACAGCAATTTTCCACAAATATGCAAAAGCCTGATAATAGCAATAAACTACAACTTCACAAACCTGATGTGATTTGCGGTAGTTTCACTTGACACCGATTGTAATGTGGGGAGTGACTTAGCACGGAGAGCAATATGTTAACTTGTTTTCAGGGAATATAGCATTTACCAATAAAAGGTAAATGCTATATAGTAAGGTTATGTTTTAGCAATACCCCACAGAAGTCTAATAACCCTCCTTTAACTCCTCACTCAGACTGCACCCAGTGCATCTGTGACTCCTGTGTCGGATCGGGTTAGTTGCGGTGTGACATTTACACGAGAACCGGAGGCTCTGCTGTGCTGTTGCAGTCACTGCCTTGGACGCATGAGACCATGTGTTCATGTGCTAAATATTTACTTATTAAAGGAAAAGTTTTGCAGTCGGCTCCGGTGTCTGGCAAAAATAAAATCCAACAGATTTGATCCCAAACTCTGCTGCACCTCCGCCAGTACCACCTGACTGCACCGCATGCCATCTCAGCTTCTCTCAAAATTTGTACTATACGGCCAAAACAATAGCATCTCCATGGACATAAGCAGTACCACCAGAAAAGTTCTATAGTGCACTTTTAAGATAATCTGATAGTTAACAAAAAATTACATGTCAAACAATGTTAATTACTACAGCATTTGTGGCTAGTATAACTCAGGCATTACTGAGAAAGCCCGATAAGAACTTGTTCACTTTTTCACACACATTTCACTTAAACTACTACTATTCTAA
>JAIEZT010001302.1:588646-601146 GCA_019594935.1 Periophthalmus modestus | reverse complement strand
AAACTGCTTGAGCTTTAATATGTAATCTTTCTCCATTTAAGGGCCAGACACGAAGAAAAAAGTGAATTGCTAAAGTTGACTTGCTAACTCTAAATTGTAGTTTTTTTATTCTGCGGGAGTTACAAGAATTCCTGGGCTCATGAGCACCCCTAACATGAGGCAGGGTAAACTGCGTGCCTCACCCGGCGCCTTTTCACAGGGTGACCTCCACCCTGGGAGGGCCATAAAACAATGACTTTATTTGACTCTAAAACAATCACATTGTTTGAGGTCAAAGCAATCACATTGTGTGATTTTTGCCTAAAGGTTTTGTAAGGTTGTGACAACATGCTGACATGAAGAAGACCTGCCTCTCTCTCTCTCTCACTCACACACACTCACACACACACACACACACACACACACACACACACACACACACACACACACACACACACACACACACACACACACACACACACACACACACACACACACTGGGAGACCCTATATAAGCTGTCAATACAAACATGTCAGGACTCTCTTCCTATCCTTTTCCTGAGAGTCCGGTGCTTCATTGTTAACTTTACCTGCGTGGAACTCATTAAACCTTCTGACTATGTTTCAGTCTTTTGTCGTCTTTGATGCTTGCACCAGAAATGAACAATTCTTACAGCCGCTATAATGTGCTCAGCCCTTAAAGAGCACACAGTACAGTTAGTCCGCAGTGAGGCACGAACGGCCGCCTCACTGCGCATCTTTTCTCAGGTTTTCAACGGTAAATGTAAAAATTCAGCAATTTTGAGTTAAAAAAAAAAGAATAAAATTGCAACGTTAAATAGAAAATAACTTTATAGTACAAATCATTGGATAAGTATAACAATACAATTGGCCATACAATTGGTTGTTTGTTTGTAAAATGCTATATGATTTAGATGGAGATGTCCCACACCAAACTGACATGCAAGGTGGCCCCAAGCTACCAGTGCCATTCAAACATAGCTATAGTGTCAGCAGAGCTACTGTACACAGACTGCACTTTACACTTTAGTGTACCCAACCCAAAGGAGCAAACTCATTCTGATTGGATAAACAACTTAAACTTACATGTATAAATCATGTACTTGTCATGTACTATTTTAATATGGTATTTTTTAACAATTAATTCCTTGTATTAAATATCTTCTGCGGGCTGATATTGGAGAAATCATTTTCCTTATTGGTCAATTATTTCCAAAAAAGAAAGCACTTTTTGGATGTGATCCTAGGAGAGGGGTGAGGGTGGGGATCAGAGGGAGAAGTGCAAGCAGCTGGAGCAGGAAAGGGAAGAGGCAGAACAGGCTGGAAGATGAGCCCCCACAGACTGCCACAGCTGCCACCACTCATTTTGGGGCTGTGCTCTTGGGGTCTCTTTTTTTGCACCAGCAAATGTACATTATAAATATGGATATCAACAATGTATCCTATAACAACAAAACATGCTCAGTAGGCAACAGGATAGTCATAGTCTTAGTCCTAGCCCTAGAGGTGTGAGGACTGATCCTAAATGTCAATATCAATAATACGGATGGATGGAGGAAGGGGAAGGCTGTGTGTGAGTTCCGCACCTATATGTCCAGTCTGGACAATCTTATTTAATGTTTGGGGTTTTTTTTTTTTTTTTTTTTGTTTTTACTTCTTTATACATTTTATATACAGACAGAATACATCAAATAGATAATGCAAGATATATAGAATTATATAGTAAAGAAAAAGTTAAATAACTCTAAGTAAATATTTTGTTATATTTTATATTCAAATCTTCAAAGTAGCCATTGCTTTGTCAACAGCACTGCAAACCCCTTGGCCTTTCGCTCAGTGATTTTCATGATGAACTCTTGTCATGATCTGCCCGTTTCCTGCAATCCTTGTGTGTCTTGTGCTCTCCTCCCACCTCCCTCACCTGCCTGAGTCTGGAGCTAGGCGGAGCCTCGGGCTCCTCCCACGCGCACCTGCAGCTCGTCAGCCTGATGATCACCACCTGCCGCGGATATAGGAGCAGCTCTCCAGTCATTCGGAGCCAAACCATCCGCATGTCTCCTGTGAATTACCTAGCTTTGCTCTATTTTTGCCTGTTGCCTGTTTTCCTACGTCCTGACTCTGGATATTTTGCCGCCTCAGACTCCTGCTTCCTGCGCACTTGGCTCCTTCATCTGCTCCGTCTCGGACCCAGCTCTAGACTCTGGTATCGTAACCTCACTCCTCCTGCTCCCCTCTTGTCACTGGACCTTGGCGGTAACCCGCTCACCACGCTACGAGAGAGATTCACCCTTCACAACTGCACCTTGTATATATTGCACTATACTGTAAATAAACACCATAAACTTGCCCCGAGTCTGGCGTGTCGGTCCGTTCACCTGACATTACGACAACTCTAAAGTCAGTCTCCTGAAATGGTTTTCACTTCACAGCTGTGCTTTGTCAGCATGCAGAAATGCAGTAGTGATCTTAGCAAAGGGTGGCCATTTTAAAAAAAATTTGAACAAGTTTTGAGTTAGTTTAGTTTTTGTTTACTACATTCCATATGTGTCCATTCATACTTTTGATGCCTTCAGTGAGAATCTACAATGTAAATAATCATGGAAAAAAAGAAGAAACAGAAATTAATGATAAAGTGTGACCAAACTTTTCACTGGTAGTGTACGTTTGCCTACAAAGTTGCTCGACCAAGTTGTAATAAATGAACTTTTGATCAAGACTACAAGTTAAGCATGAGGCATTGGATACTATGTAAGTAAATTGTGAAATCAAGCACTGTTTAAACATAGTAGCGTCTTCCAAGCACAAACAATGAAAGGTGAACTGTCATTGGAGTCTCTGTCCCAGGCAATAAATAACAGCAGGTGCTCAGTTACCTAGGATCTACTGACTAGTCACTGAAACATCTTGATCAAACAATGAATAGTTTGGCAGTACAGTTTAGTGAAATCCAACTCCTTGCTCCTTGAGGTTCATGGCTGGTGAGCCACTGATGTCGTCACAATCAGATTTACAAACATATAAACCAGGTGTCAGTACATTTGGCCCCGGGTCAGTTTCTCTCCCAGTGACTTGGGGCCAGAATAAAAAAGAATTTCAAAATAAAAGTTCCGAAGTCCATATGAAATAGCTCTAACAGTATGAAATAAAAAGCAAGCTGATTTTGTATTATTTTTTATCCTTATTCTGGTTCTCCAATTTTCAGTGGATTGAAGTAATTCAATTTCTTACCATTTTGTACGTCTTTGTTTGAAAAGAGTGAGTCTTTCGTCCCGTTGTCTGGAGCAAATCATTTAGCTCCTTTAGCGTTGGTCTCGGTCCTTTAATTATAAACTCCTCCTCCAAACAATGTGGCCCAGGGACCCTATTGTACAAGATGTATGTCTATATCAACATTATGCGTTTTTCATTGGCTTCACTGGTATCTTCGTCTTTTCTATGGATACACCAATCTGATATTGATATCAGACATCAACGTCGATGCTGAAAAAATTGCTGGATCGGATATCGGCTTCCAAATATCAGTTCAGCCATTATTGTGGTTGGACATATAAATGTACTAAGACCGGTCATCCTGGTCATAGTCGGCCCAGAAAGGCTCATGTTTGAACTTTCATTTATACAACCTTGTTCTGTAGTTACATGAGAGATAAATAACAGTGACATAACACATTTGGATCAGCTGTGTTTTTTGGTGCTTTGGTTTTAAGAAAATAAAAGCTATTTTCAGCCTCTGCATTGGTATTGGATAATATCAGGTATTGGCACAGTATCAGAACTGAAAAATCTGGGCCGACTTCTCTATTCAAGTGTTTTCCACATCAGAAAAAAGTGGGGGTCCTCATAGTGGCAACCCACCAAACAGAACAATGTCAGGTGTCTAAACCGTGATTTACATAACACGCATCGTCTCCACGATCACACAGTGAATCACCGCATTTTTTTCAGTATTGTTCAGAAATTGAGAAATATAATACACTTTATGATGTCAAACATACATTTTACAAGGACAACTTCAGAAAGGTGAGAAGGCACGGTGTGCAATAGCCAAAACGTGCGACTATGGCATTAAGTAGTTTCATAAGTTTATGAGCATCGTCCGTCAACATTCAAATTGTTTTAAAACCTACTTGAAGAACATGTAATATCTTAGCAATATAAAGTAGTTTGGTGTTTATTTCTAAAGAGGGAATATTATGCAAAATCATTTCTGAGCTTTTTTACCATGTCATTACGTGTTTCCCTCATCAAAAACATGCCTGAAGAGAATTTAGATGTCATTCATGCATGTTTGAGTATTTTACTGATCTCTCCCGGGGCCTATTCAATGAGCTGTAGTTTCATTAGTGGGATGCACACTGATTGTGTTGTGATAGCTCTCTGAAGGGGGAGTGACTTAACGCAGGGAGCAAAGGGAGGGGAGACGCAGAGCATAAAAAATGAAAGTGAAACTTATAAAACATGTTAATACCTTGTTTTTGGGCAATATAGCAATTTTAAAACAATAAAAGCTAACATGGTGATCTAAATGTGTTAGCAGTTCATACATAAAAGTAAAATACCCCCTGTTTAATATTCTCAATTTAAAACACTATTTTATGTGGGTGCCAAATAAATAGAAACAACTCAAAATATAATTCACAGAAAATCCAAGCTTGTTAGAAGACCTGAGCAGGTATTATAGCGCACAATTAAGATAAGTGGGGACAGACTAAGCTGAGACTCAGTCCAATCAATACAAAACAATGTTGTTAAGTGTGTACAATGCTGTGGTGCTCAGCTTAATGTACTTGTACAGGGACTAGGCTATATGACACCCTGTTTAAATAATAATTTATACCTTATGCAGGTTGGGTTCGACATGTATTTTGAGCAGGTTTCTGGCAGACTGCCCTGTCTGTCTTGCAGGTTCCATCAACTCTGGGCCCAATTCACTTTACAGTATAATGAAAAATCGTCGCCCCTCTCGCTGTAATTGCTGCTGTCAGTCTCATCATTTGGTCTTGAAATGTTCGTATTAACCCACTATACATGATTGTATGGTTTTTATTTCACAATTTTAACTGTAAATAAAGATATGGACATTAATAACAGACCGGTGAGACACCTTCTTGCCGTGAGGTTGCTCATGCACAACATTAAGTCAGTGACGTGCTGTCTGGAGAGGCAGTTTGAGGCCGTGCCTCACCTGTCATCACAGAGAAAAAAATTAATGAATGGTTATATTTATCCAAAGATTTGTACAATAACATTATTTTCTATTTAACTTTGTAATTTTAATCCTTTTTTTATTCAAAATCGCTGAATTTTTACATTTACCATTGAAATACTGAGAAGAGACGTGCGGAGAGCCACCACCCGTTCGTGCCTCACCATGGACTGACTATGCTGTACGCTCAGCAGTAAAAGGTGCTGCTTTAAGCAGCTGTGAAAAGCCGCTGGGTGAGGCACGTAGTTACCTGGCCTCATGGTAGGGGGGCACTTGTGAGCCCAGGGATTTTTGCAACTCCTGCAGAATAGGGGCAGTAGACTAGTGACAGCAAACTACAATTTAGAGTTAACAAATCAAGTACAGCAATCCGTTCACTTTTTTCTTCAATCTGGCCCTACTTTTTAAATGGAGGAAGATCACATATTAAAGCTCAATTAGTTTTCTAAACTGGACTTTCAGTCACAGCAGGAGGTTATAATAAAAGGAAGACCAACGCTAAAGGAGGTAAATGGTTTGCTCTAGACTACGGGACGAAAGACTTGCTCTTTTCAAACAGAGTGGTACGAAATGGTAATAAATGTAATGACTTCAATCCATTATGAATTGGGGAACCAGAATAAGGATAAAAACAATACAGAACCAGCTTGCTTTTTATTTCATACTATTAGAGCTACTTCATACAGATATAGAACTGGTGACACAGTCAGGGGCCGGAGGGGGTCTGGTTCGGGAACCACAGGATCTCATCTCTGCTTTTTGCAGATGATGTTGTCCTGATGGCTTCTTCGAGCCAGGACCTGCAGCAGGCACTGGGACGGTTTGCAGCCGAGTGTGAAGTGGTTGGGATGAGAATCAGCTCTTCCAAATCTGAGGCCATGGTTCTCGACTGGAAACAGGTGGTTTGCCCTCTCTGGGTGGGGTGGTGAGCCCTTGCCTCAAGTGGAGGAGTTCAAGTATCTCGGGGTCTTGTTCATGAGTGAGGGAAGGATGGAACGCGAGATTGACAGGCACATCGGTGCAGCGTCCGCAGCGATGCGGTCGCTGTATCGGTCCGTTTTGGTGAAGAAGGAGCTGAGTCGAAAGGCAAAGCTCTCGATTTACCGGTTCCTACCCTCACCTATGGTCATGAGCTCTGGTAATGACCGAAAGGACAAGATCGTGGACACAAGTGGCCGAAATGGGTTTCCTCCGCAGGGTGGCTGGGCGCACCCTTAGAGATAGGGTGAGGAGCTCAGCCACGGGAGGAGCTTGGAGTAGAGCCGCTGCTCCTATACGTCGAGAGGAACCAGCTGAGGTGGCTCGGGCATCTGTCCAGGATGCCTCCTGGACGCCTCCCTAGGGAGGTGTTCTTGGCATGTCCCACCGGGAGGAGGCCGCGGGGAAGACCCCAGGACATGCTGGAGGGCTGGCCTGGTAACGTCTTGGGGTCCCACCAGAGGAGCTGGAGGACGTGTCTGGGGTGAGGGAAGTCTCGGAGTCCCTGCTTAGATTGCTGCCCCCACGACCCGCCCCAGATAAGCGGAAGAAAAATGGATGGATGGATTCATACGGACTTCGGAACTTTTATTTTGAAATTCTTTTTTATTCTGGCCCCAAGTCACTTACTGGGAGAGAAATTAACCCAGGGCCAAATTTATTTGCCAACACCTGGTTGACATGTTTGTAAATCTGATTGTGTTACATCAGTGCCTCACCAGCTATGATAATGAAAACAAACAGATACCTTCAAGTTTTGTTGTGGTCGTCTGCATGTTTATCATTACAATCAGCATATAAGATGTAACACATAACTCACTTTGTCTTTATAGATAGAAAAGAATTGTGGTTCGTTTAGCAGATTACTTGTGGCATAGTGTGTCTATGTTCAGTCCACACTTGGCAAACATACAGTAAACAAAGGCCTAAACTTCTAATATGCACATTAGTGATGTAACTTCTTTGATGGAGAACTAAACAGCTCTGGTAATGGTGGGACCAGAGCCACACAGGGCCATTGTGCTGCAGGAGTAAGTGGAGCTTATCTGTGATTAAAATAAGAACGCATACAAACACAGATTAACATTATGCCACTCCTGCCATTTACTCCTAAGTGGCTTAAAGTCTTCTTATTAATGCTCATTCTCATACACTGGGATTATATGCTGAATCTGGAGATGCCCAAACCATTTCTCAACTATGCTAAGTTTTAGTGGACTATATGTGTAATTTTAAGCGCTCAGTACATTGCATAGGTTGTGTCATTGAATGTTCGGATCATCACTTTTGGAAGGAAAGTCAATTCTAACCTATTGTCGGTAAAAAGGGGAAGATTTGATAATCAGTATTGATTTTGATACTGCAATGATAATTACTTTAGACAATGGAATTTACATTCAACATACAATAAAAAAAAAATGTTTCTTTATTGTGGTTTTCTACTAGTTCTAATATAAAGACTAGATTCTAAAACCATTATTCTTTATGTAAAACTGCATGTTTAAAGTCCGCCGCACACCACGGGGTAATTTTAAAATAGTTAGACTTTATTACACACCACTTGTAAAGTTGTTTAACTGTAGCATTCTCATCCATATTATCCATTAGAAGGTGTTCTCCACAAATAATGACACCCACAGACCTTCAAACTATTAATGCAGTTTGAAACTCTGTGGTCTGCGCTTTTTGTTGCACATTTTTAGATCGTTTAAGAATTAAAAATCCTGTAGTGTGTGGTGGGCTTAAGTTATGTTTCACATTTGTTCAAACAAGTATCTATAAAACTAGTTTTACTATGGGTATTGATGCTTTGGGCAACCCTAGTGCTAATAACTGTGCCATGTGGCACTTAACATTTGATAATGACATATTTAATTAGGTACAGTATTGTTGATCATAATAGATGTGGTATCCCAACAAAAAAGAGCAGAAACTCACAGTGTTCTCTTCCAAATAGGGATGATGGATTTTGGTGTTAAATAAATTCAAGCACTTTCAGTAACTTGTGTGATAATAAAAACCTCAACCAAGAATTTGCCAATAAAACAAAACAAAAAATGCTTATGGACTGTGCAGAGTAATGAAAGTACTATATAGACTTTCATCAAATTATGTAATATAAATTTACTACAAACTCCAAGCCTATTTTTTAGCACAAACCTATAAAAGACTTGTGTAGTCAGATTTTGTGCTGCTATCTCTTCATATTAAAGTGTTAATATAAAGTTGTGCGTGAATTTTTAGGCAGCAGGCAGTTGATAAGCTAAAAAGGCCAAATATTGGCCTGATATATGAACTCATATATCGGTCTATCCCTAATACCTAACAAAGACTTATTAATCCCTGCAGGCCATATGCTGACTTGCACATACCACAGCCACAGCCTTTTTGTTCACTTTTTTCATTGCAGTGTTTCCAAAGTGTGGCAATAGTTTTGGCTCACCAGATCAACCAGCAGACAGGTGTGTTGTCATCATCTTATACTTAGACAAACTTGTTTAAACCACAAGGGAAATTATTTTAAAATAAAATACACTATAACAACAATAATATGTAACCAGACTCGTCTAACCATATTAATTTAAAATATCCAAATAAAAATAATGATCCACGTGTATCATAGCACATGTCTTCTTTAATGCATGTGACCAAAAAGTATAGCTGGAAATAGACACATTTTTCTTTGTATATTAAAAAAAGAAAAAGTCTGCATACTCTAAAAACTGTAAGAGTCAACCACCAATTTACAGAAATATTTTATTTAATGTTACAATGTGTAGCTTTTGTATAAAATTTGGCAATATAAAAGAGATGTAGGATAGTAAGTAAAGCACTGGGGTCTTGGTCAGAACTACCTTAGCTGGAGGATTGTACCTATGATACATGTTTTGGGTTGATGGGGAAACCGTGTGTGCACAAAGGAAATTCACCCAGAAACGGGGGAAGCCACACAAAGAAAGGCTTGGGTAACTCGGGAATCAATCCCAGAACCTTCCTCCTGTGAAGCATGTGTGCTAGCCACTTATGCAGCACTGGTTTGGTGCTTTAAAATCAAGAACCAAGACCATGAAAATAATATTAAAAAGAAAAATAAGATCACCTGTACACTGGACACATGTGTGGAGACATGCTTTCGGTGGACTGTGTGTTGAGTGTTTCACTGCTGCCTTATAGTCCCTCTTTGTGGTGGCACTGGCTCTCACAGAGCTAATCGGTATGCACAGCTTTGAGCTACGGGTAAGAAAAATGTGCTCCGGACCATGTGTGTGCTAAGGCCTGTTACCAGTGCTAACACATACATTTTTAAAATTTATTTTAGTATACACTATATACTATATTTTCCAACAGCTATAGGTGCAAAATAATTCTCTGCCATATATGTTGTGTTTTTTTATATGGAGTGTGTCTTGGCTTCACAGAGCAAATGAAGGGAGTTGCTAATGCAATTTGTTGATTTGTTATTTCATTCCATGGTAATAAAGAATCAAGCGATTAATCAACATTTATTGAGTCAAGGAGTTTTTATTGCTTGAAAATACCCTAAACATGCATTCTTACTGTGTGCTGGGTCACCTCTCTAAAGATCTAAACTGAAACTTCTCTGATGACATCTGCTTGTCTCTACGGAGACATAGTATGGAATATTCCATGGAAAAGGAAAATTGAACAAGAAGATGACAGATTGTCCACCTGAAAAGTTGCACCTGTAAGGATTTTAATGTTGTGGTCATGCTGTCAATAACTGTGAATAACTGCAAAATAAAGATGTTTAGCAGAGTGAGAATAAGGCTTAGGACATGCTTTCCTGTCTCCAGAGATCAGGTGCCTCCCTTGCTGTTCAGGCTTCAAGACAGAGAGAAGGAACACTTTTGTCCTGAGGGCTGTAACTCAGATTTCCCTAGATCTGATGACTCTACCTGTTGAGCTGCACTGACTTTAGTTTGAGCTTTCTATTACTGTATTTTACTGCTCAATGAGCTTAAAATCCCCCTCAGGACAAATAAAGTGCTTTTGATTGATTGATTGATCTTAACACTAACATGTGACATCGCTATTCCCAATCCAAGTGACATTCAATAGGTTGTATAGGAGCGTAGTCTAGTGCCATGCCTAATTTGTTTTCTCTCTGAATCTTCTGGGATTGGAAAGCTCTGAGTAGATTCACTGACTCTTGCTGCGTTACTATGGAAATGGTTCCACAGACACAGGAGTTGCTTTTCCCTGGAGTAAACACAGCTCCCATCCACTGTGCTGCTTTTATCATCAACAGACACATGGCCCTTTTGGAAACAGGGCCAACAATCTCACTCAATCCAAGATAAATATATACGAAAAAAAAAAAAAAGAAAAAACATTACATGAACTGCTGGGTTTAATGGGGACATATGTAAAGCTTTTCTGAGCTTTTAAAGAGGGGGTATTACTTCTATGGCAATTAACTGCTAACATAATAACAATAATAACATAACAATAATATATTTACATCACCATGTTACCTTTAATTGTTTTGAAAATTATATATATATATTATTATGTATTATCATTTTTGACACTCTGAGTCTCCCTTCCCTTTGCTCCCTGTGCTAAGTCATTCCCCTTTCAGAGTAGATGATTGTTGTGCCTACGTCACCTGGGTGACGTAGGCTTGTGGGCTGAGCATTGTACAGAATAAGGAGGGTTCAAACAGAGCTGGGGAGAATTCACTCAAACATGCATGACATCTAAAGTAATATATTTTATATATATATATTTATATATATATATATATATATATATATATATTATATATATATTATATATATATATATATATATATATATATATATATATATATATATATATAATACATATACACATATACATATATATATATATATATGCATATACATACATATACACACACACACAAACATTTGAACACTTTAATGCACATAAATAACTGCTCAAAATATGACGAGGAGAGTCGTAAATAAAAATGACACAATTTGTGAAAAACAGTCTAAATCAGCCCTACATATCGACCCAAAAAAAATCTGCAGAGCTGATTGGCCATCAATTGCCGTAGATTCTAAACAATGCTATCACTATGATGTAGGGTCTTAATATCTCTGTCATCCACACTTTTCCATAGATCTATTCCTCTAACTGAGATGCATCTTCTTTTAGTATTAGTTCTGGAAAACATTTTGTTCTCCTCAGGTTGTAAGAAGTCTCTTTGGGTGTGAATCTTTAAAACAACATATTATCGATATTTTAATGATCTTTCCACCTTTAGACTTTGAATTTGCAACAATGTACTAGATTTAAAATTTGATATTGATCGATACTAAAATTAGTATTGAAAAATAGATACTCATTTGAGCAGGTATTGATACTAAAAATGTCACATTCACAGGACAGAAATGAACTTTTCCTGAATAACTTTAGAATGATCTTGAGTTGAATCAAATATAAAGCAAGTAAAGCAAGAAAGTACTACTATTTAACATTGAAAATCACATTCTATTGTCTAAAGAAAAGGAGTATTGAGTCTATTCCTTAGTATCGAAATCGAGTTTGAAATTTGGTATCATGATTCTAGTGACAACATGGCTCCCCCTGAGCTCAGAGTGCCTGTGTCCACACACGTCTCTGGTTGGGGCTGTCCACTGTGTGGAGAGGCTGCTTCTCTAATTACACTGGCTGGCACTGTGTCAGGAGCTACATATTGGTAAGGGAGCCAGGAAATGATTTGTGGGCAATTCTTGCGAACATCATAACACTTGAAAGAATTGTCATAAACTGCTAGCTGAATGGAAACTGGAAAGATTTTAAAGAAGGGGTATTAGACTTTTTTTTTTTTAGCTTTCTGACAAAATCATGCCTGAAGAGGTTTTAGGTGTCATTCATGCATGTCTGTCTATTCAAAACACTCCTTGCGGTTAGCTGTAAAATTCTGTGCAATGCTCAGCCCACAAGCCTACATTATCCATGCTCCCACATGACAATTCTCCATAAATATACAAAAAGATATAAAACTGTACACAGCAACTCAAAAAGTAAACATATAAAAAACAAGTAATATGTTGTTTTCAGCAAATATAACATTTTCAAAACAATAAAAGGTAGCATAGTGATCTAAATATGTTATGTGTTACCAGTTAATACTCTAGAAGTAAAAAGACCTCTTTAAGGAATGACATATGGAAGGATTAGATTTACCTACAATGTTTGCCCGTTCTTAAAATAACTTGTAAGCCAAATTTACTTTGAAAGCTGTGTTGACTCTGATTTGAAATCCCCTCTAGGCTCTTTAATTAGCTTATGCTGGCACTTT